>JACEFZ010023100.1:0-35000 GCA_014155875.1 Cepaea nemoralis | reverse complement strand
AAGATGCTGGTGTTGACAGCGATGTCCTGTAAAGGATATGCAAAAAAAAAACCCAAAAAAGCAGGCTTGTAGGGTCTTGCATTCGAATCTATGTTTGGGCCGGATTTTTTTCTTTCTTTTTTTTTTTTGGTGGGTGGGTGGGGAAAATGGGGGGGGGGGGGGGGGAATTTATTTTAAATTAACCAACATTCAAGGTTGACATATTGTAAAAATTATACCAGGAATTGTTCTGGAAGTAAAGGAGAGACATTGGCATCATCTCCCATCGAGTACCGATGTTAAAACAAGCTAGCTGAATGTTCTTTATAGGACATTGCAACTAACCCAGCGTTTATAGGCTGTTTGTTATTTTCAATGTACTTTTACATTCAGCAGTTTTTCCGATGAGAAAATGCATTGACGACATCAAAGATATTGTACAATCACGCGGAATGACACTATTCAGTGCCACCCACCGGAAACTGGAGCGTCACCAGTGGGATATGGTGATGATGAGTTTGTTACTGCTTTCTAAACGGCTCATTCTCATACCACTGTGAAAATCAGCACGTATCTACCTGGACAATGACAGAAAATATTAAAAGAAAAATCACAACAACAACAACAACAAGAAAATGAGATTCATGAGAACACTCAATGTATCAAGATGGGAGAAATTCAGAAATGAAGAAGTCAGGACTAAAGTAGGGGTTATAGCAGAGCTAGATTTTATTAGAAGACAGCAAGTCAAATGATTTGACCATGTAAATTATGTTACCAATTAACAGTATACTAGCAATGATGTACAGACCAAGTGGAGATAGAAGAAGAGGCCGACCAAGTAAACGATGGGCAGACGTAATAGCAGAGTCCATGGGAATCTCGATACATGAAGCCCATAAACTTTACCTCAACACCACAAGGTACAAGAGGAACAAGATGGGATGATGAGATCTATTTCTGTGTCGTTCTCTTCCTCCTTTCTCATCAAGTTTGCCAGCTACCACTAAGTTTTCGAGTTTATTTCACATCGTCTCACCTTGTTCCTCTTGTACCATGTGGTGTTGAGGTGAAGCATAAACAGCAGGCGATTGCCCGTTTATGGGCTTCATGTATCGAGATTCATGTTCCAGGAGCCAGTGATCCGGAGTTCGATCCCGGATCTGGTCGGAGATATGCACCATTGCCGAGCTCAAACGAGAGCGAAACCCGAGTCTAGTGCTTCCAATCCGACGTGGACAACGCCCAAGGTTCGTACCGGAATACGATTGTCCAATTAATTTTCAGCAGTCTTCTATAAAACCACATCTCCAAGGCTTCCATGTATTTTTCGCCTGTTTACTTATTGTTCAGGATTCGCAGCCGTTTGTTAAACATTGGGTCTATGTTTTGTTTACAGGCATGCTTTTCTTTGGAAAATACAACGTTCACAATGATGATAGTGTATATAGCAACGTTTCGAAAACGTGTCCTGTTCTCATCTTCAGGCTTCCACGCGAGACATGACATTTAAAAATATGTTAAGGTCTCCATACAGTGGATATCATCTCATTGTGGAGTACCCGGAAACGAGAGAGCTGATCGATTAGCTAAGGAAGGAGCAAACGAAGAACAATCTGATGTACCCGTTACATACCACCAAAAGAAAAGAATGATTAAATCAGTCAGAAATAATTATTCTGCGCATCAGAACACGACACAATAGATTATGCAACCATGTCTATTCAAAATTCGAGATAGGCGAATCAGCCATGTGCACATGTGGATTGGTGCCGCAAACAGCAGATCACATACTCCAAGACTGCCCAAAATACGACATATCTAGGCAAACCATATGGCTCAGAGAAACGACAGTGAAATATAAACTCTATGGACCACCGAGTGAACTAAAAAAAAGAAAAGAAGACAGTTACATTCATACAAGAGACAACATGGCAGATATAGACATATTTCAAGAGAACGAAATAATAATAAGAAAAATATGTTAATACATACGGAGCACAATAAATCTCATTCAAATGAATATGAATTTTAACTCTTCGGGTGGTGCCATACCTAGCGAGTGTCATCATCTGCCGGTGCAAGAGACAAGACAATGCAGACACGAGGCAGGGTTGATGTAAATTAGCCGCAAATGAATACTGTTTATAGAAATCAATCAATCAGGTGCCGTCTCCACGGTGAAGGTAGGCTGCAATGGATCCCCAACACTGTCTGTCTCTTGTCCTGACTGTACAATTTGTCAGATTACTATTCGTCCATTTCTTAATGTTAACTTCCCACTTGTATCGTTGTCTACCTCTTGCTTGTTTGCCTTCAACCTTCCCCTTCGTTTATATAAGACTATTATGTCTTTTAACGTGGCAGAAATATTTTACTTGCCTCCTATTTATTTCTTCCATCAACTGCCTTTTCATTGCCAGTTTCTATAGAACCTTTGTATTTGACTGTGTTTATATCCATGAAATTTTCATGTATATCCACATCTCCAGAGTCCTTATTCGACTTTCTAATGGCTTGTTCATTGTTAGGCGTCCGCGCCAAATAGTAGTGTTGAATATACTTAACACTTTACAATCTCATTTTTAATGCGTTATTAATCTCTTTGGATGTTAATACTGATTTCATTATGTTGGAAACATATTTGACCATTCCTATTCTCTTTTTAATTTCTGTTTCATTTCTGCCATAATATTTTATTACATGTCCAAGATAGTAGAAACTTGTTTCTTGGTCTAGTATCTTCCCGTTTACTGTGATGTTCAATCGTGGCCTCACCTTTCCATTGCTAGGTTTATAGAAAATAAGCTCATAAATGTGCAGACTACTACAAAGACAGACATTGTGTGGTAGAGGTCTTTCGGATAGACAAGCACAAAGACAAACATTGTGTGGGGGAGGTCTTTCGGATAGACAGACACAAAGACAGCACACCAATCATGCGCTAACGGATAGACATCAGAATAGTATGTTTTCTGTTGGTCGTTTGTGGGGTCCCCAAGTCTGTTATTCTCCATTTTTATCTATATTTTTTTATAGATAAAAATGGAGAATAACAGACTTGGGGACCCCACAAACGACCAACAGGAAACATACTATATAATGTAGTGAGACAGGCCGGTAGCCAGATACAGCGAGGAAGGGAAAGGACATCTTAACAGGGCGAGCACATTTACACCAGAATAGATGAAAGGGAGGGTGAAGAAACCTTACAAACGACAGACAGAAAATAGACTTCATAATATAGTATGGCAGACAGGTAGACACGTAGGCAGACAAACATAGTATATAATATAGTGTGGCAGACACGTAGATAGACAAACATATTATTTAATAATATACTGTAGTAGACACGTAGGCAGACAAATATAGTACATAATATAGTGTGGCAGACATGTAGACACGTAGGCAGACAAACATAGTATATAATATAGTGTGGCAGACAGGTAGACACGTAGGCAGACAAACATAGTATATAATATAGTGTGGCAGACAGGTAGACACGTAAAAAGGCAAGCATAGTATATAATATAGTGTGGCAGACAGGTAGACACGTAGGCAGACAAACATAGTATATAATATAGTGTGGCAGACAGGTAGACACGTAGGCAGACAAACATAGTATATAATATAGTGTGGCAGACAGGTAGACACGTAGGCAGACAAACATAGTATATAATATAGTGTGGCAGACAGGTAGACACGTAAAAAGGCAAGCATAGTATATAATATAGTGTGGCAGACAGGTAGACACGTAGGCAGACAAACATAGTATATAATATAGTGTGGCAGACAGGTAGACACGTAGGCAGACAAACATAGTATATAATATAGTGTGGCAGACAGGTAGACACGTAGGCAGACAAATATAGTACATAATATAGTGTGGCAGACATGTAGACACGTAGGCAGACAAATATAGTACATAATATAGTGTGGCAGAAATGTAGACACGTAGGCAGACAAACATAGTACATAATATAGTGTGGCAGACAGGTAGACACGTAGGCAGACAAACATAGTATATAATATAGTGTGGCAGGCAGGTAGACACGTAGGCAGACAAACATAGTATATAATATAGTGTGGCAGGCAGGTAGACACGTAGGCAGACAAACATAGTATATAATATAGTGTGGCAGACACATAGACAGACAAACAGAAAGCTACATAAGGGCGATGGTATAGACAGCAGAATAGATGAGAGAGGAGGAAGACAGGCTTGGGGATCATACAAACGACCAAGAGCAAATATACTAGATACTATATTCAGTCAGAGAAGTAGAATCCTAGACAGTGAGGCAAGCACGCGTATAATCATCATCACATACGAGCTGAGTTGAGCTGAGTCAAGAACCGACATCACAGCACTCAGAACATTGCCATACGTGCTCCGTCCCTATATGCAATAGCCAGCGAAGAGTCCCAATATAATGGTACCAGTAGCAGTCTGATTATGTGTCCGTCTGGCCTGTCCTGGAGTCCTGCGTATCGGCCAGATCCTCTGGTCACTCCCTGCAGCACCCTTCTCTCCAAGACGTGATGATTTATTTGTTCTTTTGCACTATACACACGATCCCAAAGGACCCTGGTCACGTCTGCCTTATCGCGCACCAATACTCCACCTAGCGGTGCAGACCCAGTCAATGTGTCCGCCTGCCTTCATTGGCACCTTGCCGTCTTGACAGACGATAGTTTGTAAGGGATGGAGTTATTGCCTCTCCATAGCACAAAGCCTGGGCTAAAATATAGAGATCATGTGTTGCCCATGCAGCATGATCCCTCTCTCGGCCTGCCTAGTTCACGCCAGAGGAAAGGTAACACCTCTACATCTGGAACAAGACAAGCTGCAGAAGCTGCCGGATCAGCAAAGCAATGCTCTAATTGTCCACCTGTCGGAGCTTCGATCCTAGACCAGCCGCCAACCAAGGCTTATGGCCTGGTCTGCCCTGCCATGACACTTTGTCTTTAGGTTGCATTTCCTCGCACCACGGTAAGGCCTGTGCCCTCCCAATTGCGCTCTTCCGCCCGAAGCCGTTGGCACAATGTGGGGTGTCGGGTTCGGTGAGCGCCGCCCAACGTTCAGCGCTAACAAAAAGCAGGTAGTACTGTCTACTATTACACGGTAGCTCAGTCATATCTAAGACCTGACACAACCGTCTGCCTTATCGCGCACCAATACCCCACCTAGCGGTTAAGATCCAGTCAATGTGCCCGCCTGCTCGTTTCCCACCACACCAGCGTGTCCGGGGAGGGGGGCATCAAACAGATTATCTCGAGTTTTAATCACATGCGGTAATTCCGAACGTGAGTCTTCGGGAATCATGATGGAAACATCAGCAATTAGAGCTCCCCCACTCATGTCTGTCCTCAGCGACGCCATTAAGTGTAAAAATACTATACTCGGTTAATTCTTTAATATTAGGAGTCAAGGGTTGCCTCTGCCTTCCTCTTCTTCATTCGCACTCAGCTGTTCATTGGAGGATTACCTTTGACAGGGACTTGTTTTTAGCAGGTACGTTGGTGTAATGGTTACGGCATTACGCTGACAACTATATGAGTGATGTTGGAAGGCAGTTTTATGTCAGCTCTCGACGTTCGCTACGAGAGGAACTGACTGTCCACCTACTTCCCTGTGCACCCTGGCCTACAAAATGTCATACAATACATAACCATACCAGCCTCTTACTTCGGGTCAAAGATGAGGCTGGACTGATTCATACGCAGAGAGACCGAATGCAAGATCAACAGACAGATGGAAGGACGTTTGACTGGACGGAGAGGCAGAGAGGCATTTGGAAAGTCAGACAGACAGACAGTTGAGGGGACGGTCGAATGGACGAACCGATGGACGGAGAGGCAGAGAGGCATTTGGAAAGTCAGAACAGACAGACAGACGGAAGGACGATCGAATGGACGAACCGGTGGATGGAAAGGCATTTGGAATGTCAGACAGGCGGAAGGACGGTCGGATGGACGAACCGGTGGACGGAGAGGCATTTGGAAAGTCAGACAGACGGAAGGACGATCGAATGGACGAACCGATGGACGGAGAGGCAGAGAGGCATTTGGAATGTCAGACAGACAAACATACAGACAGTCGGAAGGACGGTCGAATGGACGAGCCGGTGGACGGAGAGGCATTTGGAAAGTCAGACAAACAGACAGATGGAAGGACGGTCGAATGGACAAACCGGAGGATGGAGAGGCATTTGGAATGTCAGACAGACAGGCAGGCAGACAGACAGAAGGACGGTCGAATGGACGAACCGATGGACGGAGAAGCATTTGGAGGAAAGTCAGACAGACAGCAAGCCAAACAGTAAATGGTTCTATGGTCAATTGTGCTCAATATTTTCCTTTGGTAACCAACGCATATTGTGTGTGTGTGTGTGGGGGGGGGGGGGGGGGGGGGTGCGGGGATAAAGAAGTTGACCACATCCATTTTGAGAGCCTGGTAATTTCGGTTAATGACGTCACCTCAGAACCCGGTTAAAATTTCTCTGCGCCAGATTTTGCTGACAGACTGGAAAAAATCTAGACCTGAAGATATCAAAAGTTGGCCAGATCTTGCTCCACCTTAATCTGTGGTAATTGCTTTGGATTTTATTTAGCGCGGGAGCTTTAAAAAAAAAAATCTTCTTAAGAAAACACTCTATCACACATGAATGCATCAGCTGTGCTAGTCGACCTGACCTGGCGTGCAACACGTGTTTCCTAACCTTGAAACGTGCACCTTGAAACTTATTTAGCCAAGAGAAAAACATCAACTGAAATGAGACGCCATGTTATCATGCATGGGGGTTTTTGATCAACGTGCCAGATTAGCATCTGGAGGTTTTTTAGCCGAGCCAAACTTAACTTGTATATTTTTCGGGTCAAGCTGGCACAGCTGATCTCCATGTCATTTATTCTATCGCCATCTTGGTTTTTCTTATTCGTCCTTGAAGGGTGGGCCAGGACATGAAGGTCGCTTTGTATCAACTGTAAACATTAAATTGATCTTTTCAGTTGCATAACAGATGAAATGACATACATATATTAGTTCTAGTTCGAAAAATAATGAAGCATTTCACAAGATGAAAAAATATTCTATGCAACATATCCTTTTCCATCGAAGTGAGGAAAAGAGTTCTTAAAAGCTATATACATTCAATCCTTTTGTACGGAAGCAAATCATTGACAATTAGCAAAGAAGTGGGAAATTATTTGGAAGCTGTGGAGTTATTGTTTTATAGAAGAAGCATGAGAACACCGTCTACAGATGGAAAGAGCACAGAAGATATTTTGAAAGAAGTTAACTCACGAAGAGAGCTGGTTACTCTCATCAGAAGAAGACGGCTCACATTCTTTGGGCATGTCATGAGAAGGGGAAAGCTGGATTATATCGTCACACCGGGAAAGCTGGAGGGGGAGAGAGGCAGGGGGAGACGACAAGAAAAGATCCTCAAAAGTTTAACATCATGGCAGGGAGGAACATTGGTATCAGACATGATTTGCAAGCATATGTTGCTTCCAATGTCTTTCTAATGTGTTCATATACAATCCAGAGATGTGGTTCCGGAGACGAATTTTTCGAATTCTTTGGACTGCCAGAGCAACTAACAACGACTGCATGAAAGAGGCTAATGAAATTAAAATATTACATTGAAAAATAAGACTAAGACAAACAGCTTTCTTTGGTCATGTGATGAGAAGAGAGGCTTTGGAGAACATCGTGACAACAGGAAAGTCCGAAGGGAAGAGAGGCAGAGACTGACCAAGAGAAATGATGTTGGATGGATTGGGACAGTGGCATGGAGGAATATCATCAGCAGAGTTGAATCCACAACACCAAAGATTGAGATCTGTGGAAAGACATGAAAGCCTACGTCAGCAGGTAAGGCACTTCATGATGATGACATTTCAAGACTCACTGCCACACAGCAAAACAGGTTCTGAATAACATTTCAGTGCACTCTTTCTTACATTCAATGATAGTGATTTATTACATAAGATACTTTTCAGCAAGAAACATAGCAGAGGCAATTTATCCTTTTTGATGATATTGAGTCCTAAACTAAAGTTTTAGTATTTTTTTTTCTTGTCCCCAAGCATGGGTAAATATAAGATACAGATGGTAATCTGGCAAGTTTACCTGCACAACGTCGTTGCCAGAGCCAACGTAAAGACGACAACCAAAGCTGTTTTGTTTGTTTGTTTGTTCACAGGCATAGCAATCATACGGAATTCCGTATTAGAGGTAATCAGCCGTAATCCCAAAGGTAGTAAAATAAACAGGAAAAGGCCATTCATCCGTGGTATAACCTTCGTCACTGTTCCCAGTGAGAAGTGCTTCTACCACAACCAAGGTCTTCAATTCTTAAAGAGGGCATTATTTAGACCCGGTATTTATAAGCAGTCATGCGTTCAACCGTCAACTTCCATTGAAACATGTTTCGTTCTGTGCTGGTTGTAAATTTTAAATATTGCCTCTGTTACCACTTACAATGTCAATATAGCTATGGAAATTTGGAGATAATTTAACGGATAATTTTTAGCAGTGCGTTAAATGATTTAGTGCCGAGCAAAAGCGTAGGCTGAGTTGAGCTCATCACGGCGCTCGGGACATTCCTATACCTGCTCCCTCCTAATATTCAACAACCAGCTAAGAGTCCCAGTTCAAATGGCATCAGTTGTAGTCTAATTATGTATCCGTTTCTCCTTTCCTCGGAGTTCTGAATGTCAGCCAGATCTTCTGGTCACTCTCAGACACTCCATCTTCTCCAGGCTATCACTGATGTAGCAGTCCAACCACATTATATACATGATTCCATCTGACCCTGACCTTGTCTGCTGCAGCATGAACCAGTACACCAACCAACTGTGCAGACCCAGCCAATCTGTCAGCCTGCTCGTTTCCCACCACACCAGCATGTGCTGATGAAAACATCCAACGGTTGCTCCCTATCATTGATTTTTAAACTGAAGCATGCCATTGTGCACGACAACATGACTGTCTTCATCTTGCTCAGCATCCTCTCTAAGTCCATTACAATCACGACATGTGTGTTCTGGTTATCCTACATCCAGCGCCCGCCTTCATCTCCATCCTTAGACTAGGTGTTGCTGTATCATATGTCAGACTCTCCTGTACTACCACTGTCCATGATTCCTACACTAATTAGTATGAAATAACTTACTGGACATCCACTTAATCTAATGTATGTAATCAAAATTATTCCAAAAAAAAAAAAAAATGTCGAAAACTTACTATCAAACGTGACGGAAGCATACAATAAATTCAAAAGTAAAAGAATTATTAAGATGTAAATTTCCGTTTATTGGACATTAAAATTGCGGAAGTTAATGTTAAATTGAAACAAACAACTCGATGACCCTAGTCTGGTGATATATCGGCCATTGGTTAAAACTGAAGATTATTGTTTTTATTTTTTTTATTTTGGTCATTATTTATTTTAGGGCTCAATGTTCCACTGGGCAAGGCAAGATGTCATTTGCAACGAGAAAAATAGTGTTGAGGTGCTACATAGAGCCTGTTCTTTTGTATGGATGTGAGGCTTGGACAATGAGCAGACAAGCTCAAAAACATCTGATGGCTTTGGAAGTGTGGTTTCTGAGGAAAATGCAAAGAATACCATGGACAGACAGAAAAACCAATGAGCAAGTCCTACAAGAAACAAACGAAAACCGTAAACAGGTTAGAGAAATTAAACTTAGACAGTCACAATTTTTTGGACACATTATGAGAAGAAATAAATTTTTAGAACTTGGTGACAACTAGCAAGATTGAGGGAGAAAGAACAAGGAGAAGGCAGAGAAGTGAATACCTAGATGGCCTGGCCACTAGGTATGGTAGAGACAAGAACACAAAGCTGATACACGACTCTGGTGATCGCGTGAGGTGGCGAAACGTGACCGCCCACGCTTATCGGCATGGCACATGGTGATGATGATTAATAAGCTTCGCGGTTTGAAAAACAAAACGAAAAAAAAATAAATAAATGACCTTTATTACATAACATATAGTGAGTTTTTTTGCGGTTACAGATGGTGAGTGCATTGCGTTATTCAGATTAGTCAGACACTGGGTCTCGGATTAGCCACAAATGAATCATGCACCGATAACAGACTTCGTGATAGGCTTAAAACGCGATTATATCCTGGCAGATTTACATTTAGAAAGTGGGTTAATATGAGGAGCTAAGAAGATTATGCACATAATATTTGGCGCTCATAGAGCTAGGGGAAAGAATTAGAGACTAGAGGACGCACTAGACAACATAAAACCTGACTAATGAAGACACCTTTTTTAGGGGAGCTTTGTTTGTCATGGGACGAAGTACACTTGTTCCTACAGCGAGGCGATGTCGCCATTTGGAGGTGACAGGTTTGAATCCCGGTCGGTAACTATAGCTATCAATGTCTATGTTGTCTAGTGCATCCTCAAGTGTCTAATTCTTTACCCCTACTTCAATGAGTGCCAAACAATACGTGTGTGTGTGTGTGTGTATTTATGAATTGTCTTATTGGCCTCAAAAGGTTCCCTAATTGGTATATCAGAAGATTATGAATTGATTGAATTCCTAATCCCCCATTACCGCGTTCGAAACACTGCTGGTGGGGTTTGGAAGCAGACTGCCTGGCGTTGATTTCCCATACAATAGTATTAGTTCCGGTCGTTCAGAAATCAATGGCACGCTTTTTTTTTTTTTTTGCATTTCCTATTTACAGGACATCGCTGTCAACACCAGCATTTTACTGTTGTTGATGTCTTGGCAAGTTTATGTTGCCATTGCTTTCTGAACGATCTTCTCCCTTACCAACACGTTAAAACCCAGCGCAGCGTGGTCTGCTGCCAAATCGGTCACAGCTGTGTTTCGAACGCTTACGAATCACGTTCGCAAGCCCTTAGCTACGGAGAACGGCAATGGCAAACTACTGAAAGTAAACTTGCCAAGAGATCATGAACAGCAAACAAATTCTGGGGTTAACTACAAAGTACTGTAAAGGTTTTGCAACTAACTTTGTTTGTATTGACTGGCAGTCAGACAATTAGAAAAAGACACGGATATTAGAATTTATGTTACTTCTGCTTCTGTGAGTGCCTTTCAATACTAGTTAATTATCTTATGTGCTGTCTTAGTGGCCTCAATGATTTTGCAACAAGTGACAAGAAGATTAAATATTAAATACGACTGTATGTTTGTTTCTAGCTAGTGAGTAATCAAATCGTTACAAATAGTGATTTTGTTGCGGTTACAGATAGTGAGTGTGTTGCGGTTACAGATGGTGAGTGTGTTGCGGTTACAGATAGTGAGTTTGCTATGGTTAAGATGATGAGTTTGTTGTGGCTACAGAGCGTAAGTTGCTGCGGTTACATATGGTGAGTTTGTTGTGGTTACAGATGGTGAGTTTTTTATGTTTAAGATGATGAGTTTGTTGTGGCTACAGAGCTTGAGTTGTTGCGGTTACAGATGGTGTGTTTGTTGTGGTTACAGGAGGTGAGTATGTTGCAGTCACAGATAGTGAGTTTGTTTTGGTTACAGATAGTGAGTTTGTTGCGGTTACAGATAGTGAGGATGTTGCTTTTACAGATAGTGAGTTTGTTGCTGTTACAGATGGTGAGTTTGTTCTGGTTTCATATGGTGAGTTTGTTGTGGTTACAGATGGTGAGTGTGTTGCGGTTACAGATGGTGAGTTTGTTGTGGTTACAGATGGTGAGTTTGTTGCGGTTACAGATGGTGAGTTTGTTGCGGTAACAGATGGTGAGTTTATTGCGGTTACAGATGGTGAGTTTGTTGCGGTTACAGATGGTGAGATTGTTGCGGTAACAGATGTTGAGTTTGCTGTGGTTACAGATGAAGGCTTTGTTGTGGTTACATGTGGTGAGATTGTTGAGGTTAAAGATAGTAAGTTTGTTGCAGTTACAGATAGTGAGTTTGTTGTGGTTACAGGTGGTGAGTTTGCTGTGGTTACAGATAATGAGTTTGTTGTGGTTACAGGTAGTGAGTTTGTTGTGGTTACAGGTGGTGAGTTTTTTGTGGTTACAGGTGGTGAGTTTGTTGTGGTTACAGGTGGTGAGTTTGTTGTGGTTACAGGTGGTGAGTTTGTTGTGGTTACAGATAGTGAGTTTGTTGTGGTTACAGGTGGTGAGTGTGTTGTGGTTACAGATGGTGAGTTTGTTGCGGTTACAGAAGGTGAGTTTGTTGCGGTAACAGATGGTGAGTTTATTGCGGTTACAGATGGTGAGTTTGTTGCGGTTACAGATGGTGAGTTTGTTGCGGTTACAGATGGTGAGATTGTTGCGGTAACAGATGTTGAGTTTGTTGTGGTTACAGATGAAGGCTTTGTTGTGGTTACATGTGGTGAGATTGTTGAGGTTAAAGATAGTAAGTTTGTTGCAGTTACAGATAGTGAGTTTGTTGTGGTTACAGGTGGTGAGTTTGCTGTGGTTACAGATAATGAGTTTGTTGTGGTTACATGTAGTGAGTTGTTGTGGTTACAGATAGTGAGTTTGTTGTGGTTACAGGTGGTGAGTTTGTTGTGGTTACAGGTGGTAAGTTTGTTGGGGTTACAGGTAGTGAGTTTGTTGTGGTTACAAGTGGTGACTTTATTGTGGTTACGGATGGTGAGTGTGTAGCGGTTAGAGGTGGTGTGTTTGTTACGTTATTCGGGCTAGTCAGAAACAGTGTCTCGGTTTAGCTTCAGTATAATGAGTTTTAAACCCGTTATACCGTTATTCTTAAGTGTGCGCGCGAGCGCGCGCGCGCACACACACACACACACACACACACACACACACAAGCGTGTATACACACACACGGACACACACACTCACTCATACACATATGCGCAAATACACACACTCATACTCGATCATACACATAAACATATTCACTCTCACAGATACAAATAATAAAAAACATACACATATACATACATACACTTATAGACAAACACACACATACATGCACAAAGACTCACTCTTACACACACACACACACACACACACACACACACACACACACACATACACACTTATAGACAAACACACACATACATGCACAAAGACTCACTCTTACACACACACACACACACACACACACACACACACGCACACATACACTCACAAGCACACAGACACACTCATACACACGCACTCATACACATGCACACATATACATACAAGCACTCATACACATACACACATATTCACGCACACAGACTCACCCATACGCATGCAAACATATATGTAAACACACACTTACTCATACATGTGTAAACATATGCGGCGAACAGTAATCGATTACTCAAATACATCTAAGCATTATCTATTAGGCAATTGCAGACGTCGCTATGCAAACAAAATGATTTCATGTTTCCGGAAAGGTATCCCGGTCAACAAATGCCTGAAGAAGTCGGATATGTCTCAAATATCGTAGCTTTGCTGTAAACAGACACAATGCAATTGTGTCTAAAACAACTTTCCGGACGAACGCAGAAGCGGCAGAAGAATTTCTTGTTGCTTTTAAGTATTTCATCCAAAGTACAATCAATCTATTTTCTTCATATGATATATAACTTGACAGTATGTACCAGACGATATGCATCGAAATATGTTTCTGACGAACTCAAGACCCACAACTTGATTTATTCCGCTGGTAGATATAATTATGAGCATTATCTCCCTTACTTCTAATATTTCGGTCTTCCTCTGGAAATATTCCGTTTCTTTCCGAATTTGTACACACATCGGGAGCCGTGGTAAAGCGTGGCTAGCCAACAAGGTAGTCGTGTGTTGAAATCCCCTTTGTGATGGGGACTTTCCCCCGTTAATCTGGCCTCCTAGCCCCACCCTACATATTATGGATCCCAAGAAAACCGCTTGGAAGTAAAGTCGGTGGGCGTGTTACAGCCCACGTCATCCGTGGACCGCCGATTGGTCTAAAAATATAGCTCTAGCACAATATACTTAATTTGCCCAATGGGCCCTTTCTAGTGTGACTTTCCATGTCATCATCATCATCATCGTCGTCGTTGTCGCCGTAATCATCATCATCATCGTTGTCGTCGTAATCATCATCGTCATCGTCGTAATCATCATCATCGTCATCATCATCATCGTTGTCGTCGTAATAATCATCATCGTCGTTGTCGTCGTAATCATCATCATCGTCACCATCATCATCATTATCATCGTCGTTGCAGTAATCGTCATCATCATCATCATCATCATCATCATCATCATCGTCGTCATCATCATCATCGTCGTCATCATCATCGTTATCATCATCATCGTCATCATCGTCATCTAACCATGGCGTGGGTGATCATGCTTCACTGCATCTTGTAGTCTCCAATAACATGTGTCTGTATTACTCTGATACCCTTCCGTGCCAAGACACTTTGGTGTCAATATTCTGATTTTCGCTGTCTTCCCCTATCTCTATTTCCACAGGTCTTTCCAGTTGTCACTATATGTTTTATTATTATGTCTTATAACGTGTGCGGAAAATTATGACTGCCTCGCTGTGATGTTTGTGAAATGTTGTCTCTGTATACCAGCTTCTTTTAAAACAGTTGATTGCCCATTTTGGTTGTTCAAAGAACCTCTACCATTCCTCTGTAAAACTACAACTCTGAAGCATTGTATCGATGTTGTTGTTGTTGTTTTTTTAATTGCTGTTTGTTTACTAATTGTCCAGATTCACATTCGTATGTTACTAACCCATGTAACATGCTTTATATTACCCGTTCTATGTAACATGCTTTATATTACCCGTTCTATGTAACATGCTTTATATTACCTGTTCTATGTAACATGCTTTATATTACCCGTTCTATGTAACATGCTTTATATTACCCGTTCTATGTAACATGCTTTATATTACCCGTTCTATGTAACATGCTTTATATTACCCGTTCTATGTAACATGCTTTATATTACCCGTTCTATGTAACATGCTTTATATTACCCGTTCTATGTAACATGCTTTATATTACCCGTTCTATGTAACATGCTTTATATTACCCGTTCTATGTAACATGCTTTATATTACCCGTTCTAGGTAACATGCTTTATATTACTCGGTCTATGTAACATGCTTTATATTACTCGGTCTATGTAACATGCTTTATATTACCCGTTCTGTGTAACATGCCTTATATTCCTGGTTCTATGTCATCTGCCAAAAGCTATCATCTACTGCCAATATAGTACCTATTAATGTAGGGCAGGTGGGTCTTGAGCGTGATGAAGGCCGCCTGGCTAGTGTAGTCGCCGCGAACTGTGCAGGTTAGGATATTTTTGTGTGGTGCCCCCGACATAAATAAAATCCACACCTTACCGAGGATTCGAAACCAGGTCTCCCGAAGGAGAAGCCGGCATTCTTAACCACTGGGTCATCATCTCCCTACTGGTTCTACGTAACATATTATATTACTGATTCTATGTAACATGCCTTATATTACTGGTTCAACGTAACATATTATATTACTGATTCTATGTAACATACCTTATATTACTGGTTCCATGTAACATGTCTTATGTTATTGATTCTTGTAACATGCCTTATATTACTGATTCTATGTAACATACCTTATATTACTGGTTCCATGTAACATGTCTTATGTTATTGATTCTTGTAACATGCCTTATATATTATTACTATTCTATGTGTCTGGCAACTTGCCGTCTTGACAGACGATAGTTTCTAGAATAGAGTTATACGTCTCCATAACACAAAGCCTGGGCTGAATTTAGAGACCATGTGTTGCCCATGCAGCATGATCTCTCTCTCTCTCTCTCTCTCTCTCTCTCTCTCTCTCTCTCTCTCTCTCTCTCTCTCTCTCTCTCTCTCTCTCTCTCTCTCTCTGTTGGTCTGCCTAGTTTACTCCAAAGGAAAGGTAACACCAAAACGTCTGGAACAAGACTAACTGCAGAAGCTGCCGTATCAGCAAAGCAATGCTCTAACTGTTCTACTTTAATTAGCTTCTCCGTGAGTCTCCGTGGCGAAGGAATCAAGCCGTCTGCCTCGACCCCGAAGAATGTGGGTTCTTTCCAGGCTACGTCTTCCGGTTCACGAGTGCATTTTTCTCGGAGACTCCTGGGGGTCGTCGCTGGAGCTACGGGGTTCCTGCTTTTTGTGACCCTTTCAGCAGGCCATCCTGCGGAAAGAGACCGAGCCATACGAGATAAAACGCGGTGCAATTAAGTAGATCCTCTCAACTTTTAAAAACTTGTTTAATTAGCCTCTTCCAGGCAATCATTGTTTGTTACTCTGGTGGTTCAAGGTACTCGCAACATTCGTCTCAGGAACCTGATCATCATTGCTTCCAATCTATTCCTAATTTGTTTATTCACATTCCATGATTTACTCCCATACAACAAAACAGATTCTATATAATATTTCAGCACTCTCTCTCTTACATTCAGTGATAGTCAGTTAGTCACTGTTCCAACTTCACGGCATATTGCCGCCACATTATGCTCCATTCCTGTGCTAGTGAGTATCACACACAGATGCTCCTCACTGCTCCATGTGAAAAGTGGAACGGACAGGAGTCTCGACAAACCAACAGCCGGCACAGGTATAATATACATAATGCCGCTGCCAGAATACCAACACAAAAGTTCGCCACTAAAAATACAGTTCATCGTCGATGGAAGCGGCAGTCACTAGAAAACCAGCAGCCACACATTACTGCATAAGGCAATCCAGTTAGTTCAGTGACCGGCCTGTTGCCATTTTTCTGAACAATCAGCTCACGCTACAAATAACCGCGGACAAATGTAAAAGCACTACACACAAAATTCACAGCTCATAGTGTCGCTCCACGCACTTAACTCAGTAGCAGGGCGACGAAACCATGCACTACCAGTCCAACATGAGGAAAATGCGTAAACAAACTGTAGCCACAAGTATAAAAACTCTAGAGGCCTTAACAGCTCACCGCCTACCCTCCATGTAGGGGACTGGAAGTCAGTGATAGTAAGGCATAGCACAAGCCACTTGTCATTTTCTGAAATGCAGCTTTTGCATAATCTTCTTCTGCTCTTTATTCCTCACTGGAACATAGGCCCTCAGCCAAACCACGACAAGCCATGCTGGATTTTGCCGTCTGCTTCTGCTCCCGCCATGTCTTCACAATATTATTCATCTCTCTCTGTAGTTCTTTTCTCCCGCTTTTTCGTTCACCTCGTGGGTTCCAGACACGAAACTGTCTGGTTATATTGTCCTTATGTTTTCTCAGTATGTGTCCTTCCCAGCGCCAGTGTGTTTACTTCACCTCTTGCTTCACTGGGATGTCTAGTTCCCTCCATGAGCTCTACATTGGTGATTCTGTCAGACCATTTTATTGAGACTATTCTACACAGGCAGCAATTAGTGAATATTTGTAAATTATTTGTAATTCTATTAGTCGTTTCCCATGTCTCTGACTCTTTCACTAGTAGCGATTTAACATTGGAGTTAAGATGTATATGTTTGTTGCCAAGTTGAACTTCCTCCGACCTCCACACATTTCTTAGTGCAATAAGAGCGCCTCTTAGCTTTTGTATTCTTATGTTAGTATATCTGTCTGTACTGAACGTAAACTTGCGAAGAAATTACAAACAGCCAAAATATGCTGGAGTTGACTGCGACGTCCTGTAAAGGATATGCAACTAACTATCCCCATGTTTGTCCACATTGCTTTCCAAATAGGTTTATAATTCCATCTCTTGAAAGCAGGTTTCACCAAGGGAGATCGGACTGTCATTTGCATGGTTTAATCGCAATATCTTTATCTTACCTCTATGCATTTTTAAAACTATTCTGCTCTTATTTTCTGTCACGCAACTTTCATCAGATGTTATAATTTCCCCCAGGTATTTGACAACTAACTATTGGGATGGCAAAATAATAAGGTAAAAAGAAGATAGCAGGAGGAGATATACAGGGGGAAAGCCTCTAGAGGTGAACATGAGGGATGAAGGACATGTCATCAAAATGACAGATAATCAATAAAAGTACAGGGTGCTGTATCTTAGAATCTAGGAGGATTATCAGGCCAGCTATCATCTAATGTTTGTATTATTATCTCTCTCTCTCCTCACTGTCTCTCTCTGTCTCTCTCTCTCTGTCTGTCTCTCTCTGTCTCTCTCTCTCTCTCTCTCTCTCTCTCTCTCTCTCTCTCTCTCTCTCTCTCTCTCTCTCTCTCCCTGTCCTGCCCATTGTTACATATAATGCATATGTTTACGTTGAAACAAGGGAAATAATTTACTAGAAGAAAGGGAAGCAACCTGACAATTATTGGGCAGACGACTGTGAATCACAAAGTTGTGCCTGTAGTGATAATTAACTGAAGAGAGGATAAATCAACGAAAGGCTGTGGAATGGAATGAAATGGTGACTGATCATCTCATAAATGTATTAATAGGAAATAAAAACAGGTATGTGTAACTGCTGCGAAAAAGTGAGATATACTAAACACGGACACAGTGTACATACATTACATCAAACTCCACAATGATGAACATAAATAATGGGGAGGGGCCGGGTGGAAATAATAATAGTTATTATTATAAAATTTAAAAAAAACGTAGGTCAGCATGTGTTCTTAAAACAACCGGTGTTCTTAAACAACCGGTGTGCTAATGTCGAGATAATTTGTGCAACCCATTCACCGGGCAGTTAGTTGGACTAAAATGCCAGATGACCTCACAGACGGGACGCCCTGGTCGTCAGATGACCTCACAGCTGGGGCGCTCTGAACGTCAGATGCCCTCACAGACGGGGTTCTCTGAACGTCAGATGCCCTCACAGCCGGGGTATTCTGACTTTCAGATGCCCTCACAGTCGGGGTGCTCTGATCGTCAGATGCCCTCACAGCCGGAGTACCCTGATCGTCAGGTGCCCTCAAAGATGGGGTACTCTGATCGTCAGATGCCCTCACAGACGGGGTGCTCTGAACGTCAGATGCCCTCACAGACGGGGTGCTCTGAACGTCAGATGCCCTCACAGCCGGGGTACTCTGAAAGTCAGATGCCCTCACAGCTGGGGTACTCTGATCGTCAGGTGTCCTCACAGACGGAGTGCTCTGAACGTCAGATGCCCTCACAGAGAAGTGGTTAAGCCGTCTGCCTCGCACTGCCATTGTCGTGGGTTCATTTCTAGGTTCCATCCTTCGGTTCAGGAGTTTATCTTTCTCGAAGACTCCTTGGTGGTGGTGGCTGGGGGATCGCCGCTGGAGCTATTGGGCTTGTGTTCTGTGCAATGCTTTGGCAGGCTTCGGCAGAGTTATGGACTAAATAATTCATTCATTCATTATGTGTCATGTCGGTAAGCCCTGGAGGTCATGTTTCTCACTCTCACACGATCATCAGAGTCGTGCATCAGCTCCGTGTTCTTGTCCCGACTGTGCCATGTGGTCAGGCCATCAGGTATTTACTTCTCTGGCAGATAGACAAACATACAGGCACATAGACAGACAAAAAGACAGATCGACCGACTGATAGGCAGGCAGGCATATATATATATATATATATATATATATATATATATATATATATATATATATATATATATATATATATATATATATATATATATATACACACACACACACACACTAGCTGACCCGGCCCGGCTTCGCCCAGTCCCTGGAGGGGATCTATCTATCTATCAGTCTGTCTGTCTGTCTGTCTGTCTGTCTGAGCCAGCCCGGCTTCACCCAGTCCCTGGTGGGGAGCATCTCATTTAATTCATATAAGTAGTCATATAAGCTCCCATTCCCGACTGTCTGTCTGTCTGTCTGTCTGTCTGTCTGTCTGTCTATCTGTCTGTCTGTCTGTCTGTCTGAGCCGGCCCGGCTTCACCCAGTCCCTGGTGGGGAGCATCTAATTTAATTCATATAAGTAGTCATATAAGCTCCCGTTCCCGACTATCTGTCTATCTATCTGACCCGGCGTGGCTTCGCCCAGCTCCTGGCGGGGAGCATCTCATTAAATTCACACAGTAACTTAAAAGAATGTCCTTCCACACACCATCCATTATTTTTAATGAAAACTGTTTTTAATCACCTACATGACTGTATATAACTTCTTTAAGCATAAAAAGATGAGTTACAATGTTATGCATTATGCATTATTTTTATGAAAACTTTGAAAATGCCTTAAAGATTAGATCATTATTTATTATAACTCATATGCCTGTAAATAACTATAGACAAAGAGTTTATAAATCTTTGAAAACGATGCAATAATATGACTATAAAGTATATATAAATGTTATTAAAAGTTATGCCCCTTGAAATAACTTTTCTAGAGTTAAGTCCCCTTGCTATATAGAAATTATAATGAAAAATGAAATATTAAATTTTAGTAAGTAAGTAGCCGGAAAAAAACTAAAAAGCTATGACAGAAAGTTGCACAGGAATGAAAAGAAAACGTGTAGAAAATTTCATCTCAATCGGATGGACCGTTCGCGAACGCATAAAGAACGGACATACATACAGTCTCTTTATATATATATATATATATATATATATATATATATATATATATATATATATATATATATATATATATATATATATATATATATATATATATATATCCTTGTCAGGTCTTAGTCAGATATGACTGAGCTACCGTATAACAGTAGACGGTACTACCTGGTTTCTGTTAGCGCTGAACGTTGGGCGGCGCTTACCAAACCCGACACCCCACATTGTGCCAACGGCTTTGGGCGGAAGAGCGCAATTGGGAGGGTACAAGCCTTACCCTGGTGCGAGGAAATGCAAGCTAAAGACAAAATGTCATGGCAGGGCGGACCAGGCCCTAAGCCTTGGTTGGCGACTGGTCTAGGATCGAAGCTCCGACAGGCGGACAGTTAGAGCATTGCTTTGCTGATCCGGCAGCTTCTGCAGCTTGTCTTGTTCCAGATGTAGGGGTGTTGCCTTTCCTCTGGAGTAAACTAGGCAGGCCGAGAGAGGGATCATGCTGCATGGGCAACACATGATCTCTATATTTTAGCCCAGGCTTTGTGCTATGGAGAGGCAATAACTCCATCCCTGGTCTTAACTGGTCTCGGAATCAAAGCGAGAGGCAACTGTTACGGGTTATAAGTCCTTGTCAGTTGGCGTAGACATGGGGCGCCACGCGTTGCCTCTGACGGTGGGAGACACCTATAGGTGTCACTGATCAGCTACCGCCCGCCTCAAGCTGGGCAGCCCCCAGCCAATTGGGTGCTGATCCGCCACAGCCTGCCTGCTTCAATGGGTGCTTGGGGCTAGGACAAAATCTGAATCGCAGGCTGTAAAACCAACGCACCAGGTACAAACAAATATAAATATAGAAACCTCAAGCTACGGCTTGCAACCTGGAACGTGAGAACCATGTGTCCAGGATTTTCCACTGACTTGACCAATATTGACGATGTGAGAAAAACGGCTGTGATTGATGCCGAACTCAATCGTCTAAACATTGATATTGCTGGCCTGCAGGAGACTCGCCTCGCTGAGGAAGGGTCACTCAGGGAAAACAACTACACCTTTTTCTGGAAGGGTAGAGGGCAGGCAGAAAAAAGGCAACACGGTGTGGGCTTTGCAGTGAAGAATTCGCTACTGGGAATGATTGAAATTCCAGCAGGAGGAAATGAAAGACTATTATCCCTGCGCTTGGCAACCTCTTGTGGGTTTGCCACCATTATTACTGCATATGCACCGACACTCGATTCCTCTGATGATGTGAAGGATTCGTTCTATGAGGAGTTAGACTCCGTGATCAAGGCAGTTCCAAAATCTGACTACATTTATATGCTCGGTGATTTCAATGCTCGTGTGGGCAAGGACTCGAGTTCATGGCCAGTGTGCCTTGGAAAATACAACATCGGTCGCATGAATGAAAATGGGCAAAGGCTGCTGGAGCATTGCACCAGTAATGACCTATGTATTACAAACTCCTTTTTTAAAACAAAAGAGATGCATAAGGTCACATGGAAACATCCAAGATCCGGCCATTGGCACCAGCTGGACTTCATCATCACACGGAGACAACATCTGAACCATATATCATTGACTCGTAGTTACCACAGTGCTGACTGTGATACGGATCATTCTTTGGTTGTTGCAAGGGTTAGACTGAGACCAAAGAGAATCTACACAGCTAAACACAAACCTAGCCTCAGGATTAATATTATTAACACTCATGATCCTGAAAAGTGCTTTCAGTTTCAACAGCAACTTGAAGACGCTTTCACTGATACACCAGAAAATTGTACAGTAAATGAAAAGTGGGGTCAAATTAAGGAAACTCTTTATAAAACTGCCGTAGGGGTTTACGGCACTGTGGATCATAAGAGGCAGGACTGGTTTGCGGCCAACAGCGAGACTCTGCAGCCCTTGATTGATAAGAAGAAGAAAGCTCTCTTAAGAAACAAGGAAAGACCAACGCGTAACACTCTGAGTGAGCTTAGGCAAGCTAGGAAGGATGTGCAAAAGGCTGCCAGGCAGTGTGCAAATGATTATTGGATCAAGTTATGTGAGTCCATTCAAATCGCAAGTGATAAGGGAGACATAAGAAGCATGTATGAAGGAATAAAGAAAGCCTGCGGTCCAGTGATCAAAAGAAGTGCACCATTGAAAACCTTGACTGGAGAAATCATCACTGATAAGAAACAGCAGATGGACAGATGGGTAGAGCACTATTTGGAGCTTTACTCAAGTGAGACCAAACTAGCGGATGATGCCCTCAACGCCATAGAGGCTCTACCAACTCTTGACCACCTGGACACACTTCCCACCGTAACAGAAGTTAAGTGTGCTATAAATGAACTTGCATCTGGCAAGGCTCCAGGTAAGGATGGGATTCCAATAGAGGTTATCAGGAGTGGGCAAGACACACTCACTATACAGATCCACCAGCTAATAGAGCTATGCTGGCGTGAAGGACAAGTCCCACAGGATTTCAAAGATTCAAGCATCATAACACTGTACAAGAACAAGGGCGATCGGAGCGACTGCAACAACTATAGGGGTATCTCACTTCTGTGTATTGTTGGAAAAGTATTTGCCAGAATTGTTCTGCGCAGACTTCAAGTCCTAGGAGATCAAGTCTACCCCGAATCACAGTGTGGCTTTCGACAGAACCGGTCTACCACTGATATGATATTCTCATTGCGACAAATGCAAGAAAAATGCCGTGAACAGAATCAACCACTGTTTATTGCCTTCATCGACCTCACAAAGGCATTTGATTTGGTCAGTCGTGAGGGTCTGTTCAAGGCACTAAAGAAGATTGGCTGCCCACCAACTCTTCTGTCCATTGTGGAATCGTTCCACACAGGCATGAAGGGTATAATCAAGTTTGATGGTGCAACTTCTGAAGAATTTGAAATCAAGAGTGGAGTTAAGCAAGGTTGTGTACTAGCTCCCACCCTCTTTGGAATATACTTTTCACTTCTACTGAAATATGCATTTCATGATCAGGATGGTGGTATATACATTCACTCACGCTCAGATGGCGGCCTCTACAATGCTCAGAGATTGAAGGCTAAGACCAAAATTAGGAGGGTACTGATCAGAGAGTTGCTTTTTGCAGATGATGCTGCAGTTACGACCCACTCTGAGGAAGAATTGCAATGTCTACTATCTGCATTCTCCAATGCTTGTTCTGAATTTGGTTTAACAATTAGCAAAAAGAAGACACAGATTATGTCACAAGGTGCACATGGGGTACCATCAATCTTTATTGACGACGCTGAACTAGAGATAGTAGACCATTTTACATATCTAGGATCAGTGGTGAATAGCAAATTATCCCTAGATCAGGAAATCAACATCCGGATTGGTAAGGCAGCAACAACAATGAACAGGTTAAGAAAAAGAGTCTGGGAGAACAGGAAGCTTACTGCCAAAACAAAAGTCCTTGTCTATCAAGCCTGTGTCCTTAGTACTCTTCTCTATGGCAGTGAAACCTGGACAACTTACTCACACCAAGAGAACAACTTAAACAGCTTTCATATGCGGTGTCTGCGAAGAATTCTTGGTATTAAGTGGCAAGACAAAATCACAAATACTGAAGTATTGGAAAGATCAGGTTGTGTGACAGTTTATTCCATGCTCAGTCTTCGTAGACTTAGATGGATAGGACATCTTAGGAGGATGGATGATGGTAGAATACCAAAGGATATCTTTTTTGGTGAATTACAGATGGGTAAGAGATCTCAGGGTCGGCCTCTACTACGATACAAAGATGTGTGTAAGCGGGACATGATTGATACAGGCATTGATAATGCACATTGGGAGCAAGTCGCCGCTGAACGTGTTGCATGGAGGGCAAATATCAGAAATGGAATAAAGTCAAAGGAGAAAATTATTGCAGAAAAGTCACACATCAAGCGTTTGAGACGTAAGATGGTACATGATGGTGGAAATGACCACGTGTTCACATGCACCCACTGTGAACGGACATTTACAGCGCAAATTGGCCTTATCAGTCACACTCGCTACCGCCATAGTTAAAAGTTATTATGCCTTTTTAAAGCACAAACTATCGTCTGTCAAGACGGCAAGGTGCCAATGTACAATGTATATATATATATATATATATATATATATATATATATATATATATATATATATATATATATATATATATATATATATATATATATATATAGAGAGAGAGAGAGAGAGAGAGAGAGAGTAAGAGAGACTTAAAAAAGAGAAAGTAAATGAGAATGAGAGCAGGTCACATAACCAGCAGTACCCGACATCCCCCTTCCCCTACCAAAACTGAAGTATCCGGACATTGTACCAACGGAAAAAATCTGGTTAACACACGCACGCATGCACGCACCCACAATACCCGGTCTTTAAGACATCGCGAGCCGGCCATAGCTCCCTCCCCTTCCCGCCACCTCCCGAGTGACCATTGTAAGTATCTGACACTTCCCCCGAACTCCTTCGTGTCCACTCCACTGGGAGAGTTGGTTTTTACAAAGACCCCCTCCCCAGGCCCGAGCCACAGTTCCCGCTCGACCCCGAATGACCCTCAGCACAAGCAACACGCCCATTTTGCATGCGTGCCTGCGTCGCTATGTCCTTTCGGGTCACGTGCTGGCGGCAAGCCGAGATGATGCGGCTGTTGTTTTTCATTTTGTCACTATTTGTCTGTCCACTTGGGTAGCTCTGCTCGGCTTCAGGGACCCGATCGGGGAGTAGCTGCAGCTGATAATATGTCTCTTTGATAAGCACCCTTGGCTCCGAATGGTAGTGATAACATCAATTTTCTGGAATAATAACCGACATATTGAATGGCCAGAGTGCACGTAAAAGTCACAAAGAAGTGCAGTTTGGGGTTTAAATTCGTGAAAAATCTGGCCTTAACTGCAGGGAAAGGGAAAAAGGATGTGGTTATGGGGAGAAAAAAAAGAGGAAGTGTGTGTGTGTGTGTATGTGTGTGTGTGAGAGAGAGAGGGGGAGAAAGAGCGATAAGGAGAGGTATATGCAGACGAAAAGGCATAGATAGATGGATAGACAGAGAGAGAGAGAGAGAGATAGAGAAAGAGAGAGAGAGAGAGAGAGAGAGAGAGAGAGAGAGCGGTATATAAAGACGAAAAGCATAGCCAGAGAGAGAGAGAGAGAGCGGAGGAATAAACGTACACAGGAGTAGATGAGTGAGAGAAGAGACAGAGCACAAAACGACATAAATACGGACGAAAAGGCATACACACAGAGAGACAGAGAGAGAGAGAGAGAGAGAGAGAGAGAGAGAGAGAGAGAGAGAGAGAGAGAGAGAGAGAGGAGGGGAGCGGGGAGAGAATAGGTATAGGGTGTATTTTTTATGACAGTGCAGTGTTTGAAAATATTGCCGGTCCAAGTTTTGTATTCACCTTCTGTAAAGTTCGTGCAACATAATAAATAATAGGTAAATTCAAAATTTGGACCGGCAATATTTTCAAACGCTGCACAGTCATTAAAAATACACCCTGTATAATAGGCATAAAATACAACACGCACAGATAAATCATTGCGTTTACAGGACATCGCTGTCAACATCGGCATCTTTCAGCTGATTGTTCTTCAGCTGATTTCTTTGCAAGATTACGCTTAGTAGTTTGCCATTGATTTCTGAGCGACCGGCTTATATACCCCTAAGTTACCGACCCGGGAGAGAACCGCTACCAATTCTCGCGCACGTCACGTTACTCACGAGAGTATACGGGATTGCGGGGGAAAGTCAAATAACCCCTAAATCAGGGAGACCGGCACAGATAGATCATACAGACAGAAAAATAGATGCTAGCGAATAGGCAGAGAGAGAGAGAGAGAGAGAGAGAGAGAGAGAGAGAGAGAGAGAGAGAGAGAGAGAGAAACGATTAGTGGTAATAAGACCACACAAGATGCAGGCAGATAGGATAGAGACATAGAGACAGACAAATCAAGACATTGAGAGACAGAGAGGCTGCGAGGATGAGGGAGAGGGAGAGAGAAGGGAAGAGGGTGGAGGGAGAACAACAGAGAGAGAGAGAGGGAGAGAAGACAAGAGAGACAAGAGATAGAGACATATATATATAGAGAGATAGACAGAGAGAAAGAGATAGATACAAAGACAGAGAGAGATAGAGAGAGAAACATAGAGAGATAGAGATAGAGAGAGACAGGGAAAGATAAAGACAGAGTGGCAGAGATTTGGAAAAATAGAGACAGAGAGGTATAGAGAGAGAGAGAGAGAGACAAGGATAGATTGAGACAGAGAGATAGAGAGGTAGAGAAGAGAGATAGAGAGTATCTCTGGAGAGGTAGAGACAGAGAGATAGTGACAGAAAAAGATAGAGAGACAGAGACAGAGAAAGAGACAGGTAGAGACAGCGAAAGATAGAGAGAGACAGAGAGCTAGAGACAGAGGGATATAGAGTCAGAGAGAGATAGAGATTTAGAAACAGTGAGGTAGAGATATAGAAAAATAGAGAGGTAGAGAGAGAGAGATATAGAGACAGTAGATGCAGAGAGAGAGAGAGAGAGAGAGAGAGAGAGAGAGAGAGAGAGAGACGGAGACAAATAGAGAGATATATACAGACATAGAGATATAGAGGCAGAGACAGAGAGGTAGTGACAGAGAGAGATAGTGACAGGCAGATATAGAGATGGAGACATAGAGACAGAGAGATATAGAGACGGAGACATAGAGACAGAGAGATATAGAGACTGAGACATAGAGACAGAGAGATATAGAGACGGAGACAGAGAGATATAGAGACGGAGACATAGAGACAAAGAGCGATAGTAACAGAGAGATATAGAGACGGAGAGATATAGAGACAGAGAGATATAGAGACAGAGAGATATAGAGATAGAGACATAGAGACAAAGAGCGATAGTTAGTAACAGAGAGATATAGAGACGGAGACATATAGAGACAGAGAGATATAGAGACAGAGAGATATAGAAGCAAAGAGCGATAGTAACAGAGAGATAAAGAGACGGAGAGATATAGAGACAGAGAGATATAGAGACAGAGAGATATAGAGACAGAGAGATATAAAGACAGAGAGATATAGAGACAGAGAGATATTGAGACAAAGAGCGATAGTAACAGAGAGATATAGAGACGGAGAGATATAGAGACAGAGAGATATAGACAGAGAGGTATAGAGACAGAGAGATATAGAGACAAAGAGCGATAGTAACAGAGAGATATAGAGACGGAGAGATATAGAGACAGAGAGATATAGACAGAGAGATATAGAGACAGAGAGATATAGAGACAGAGAGATATAGAGACAAAGAGCGATAGTAACAGAGAGATATAGAGATGGAGAGATATAGAGACAGAGAGATAGTGACAGAGAGAGATCGTGACAAAGAGATATAAAGACAGAGAGATATAGAGACAGAGAGATATTGAGACGGAGACATAGAGACAAAGAGCGATAGTAACAGAGAGATATAGAGACGGAGAGATATAGAAACAGAGATAGTGACAGAGATATAGAGACAGTGAGATATAGAGACAGAGAGATATAGAGACAGAGAGATATAGAGACAGAGAGTTATAGAGACAGAGAGATAGTGACAGAGAGATATAGAGACAGAGAGATAGTAACAGAGAGATATAGAGACGGAGAGATATAGAGACAGAGAGATATAGAGACGGAGACATAGAGACAACGAGCGATAGTAACAGAGAGATATAGAGACAGAGAGACATAGAGACAGAGAGATAGTGACAGAGAGCGATAGTGACAGAGAGATATAAAGACAGAGATATATAGAGACAGAGAGATATAGAGACAGCGAGAGACAGAAAAAGATGAAGACAGAGAGAGACAGTGACAGACAGAGAGAGAGAGAGAGTCAGAGAGAGTCAGAGAGAGAGAGAACAGAGAGGTGGAAAAATTGAGATATATAGACAGGGAGACAGAGAGGTAGAGATCAGAGAGAGGTCGAGATAGATAGAGAGAGACACACACACACACAGATACAGAGAGTAACAGAGATGATAGAGAGAGACCGAGAGGGATAGAGAGAGACAGAGACATCGAGAGGTTCAGATAGATACAGAGAGACAGACGGTTGATACTTAACTAATAATTGAAATCAGCAATAATCATTCTCCCTGTGCAGCAGTTATACGACCTGGACAGCAACAGGAAGTCACGTGAACTTTTCCCGGTATGGAAGACTGAACTACCCGTGACAGTCAGTATGTCACAGACCCACTTACACTACACGCCTTAAAGCTCGTTGGACACACTCTCGGTCATTCGGTTATTTCTCCGTTACCCCTACCCCGTTCAACTTCATAAACGAAGTTATAATTAGGGCCCATCTCGGCCTCAGATTAATAATCCTGCGACCATTTCAGCCACATTCCTGAAATTAATTCGGTGTGTGCTATAATCAGTATTCCACCGACTCGCGTGGGTCGTCGCTAAAAGCTACGGAGTTCGTGCTTTGTGCGACGCTTTCCGTGGTGCGGAAAGAGACCGAGCCATATGGGATAAAACCCGGTGCAATGAAGTCGACCATGTCGACTTTTAAGCGACTTTTTTTTAAACATCAATGTGCATGCATGAGCCAGCTTACCTACATCGGCAGAACAGAGAAGCAGTTGAATAACAGGGTTATAGAACACATGCCCAATTGGATTGACAAACTAAAACAAAACAAAAACAAAGACTCTGGTAACCTGGCAAAGCCTACACATCCCGAATCCCTTGTGTCATCCATTGGACGGCATATTTTGGAAAACGGTCACGTGATTGATAGGAACAATGCGTTTCGTGTTTTGTTTAACGTTCACAAAATTCGCATGTAAAGCTGGCAGAGGCAAGTGCCATTCATTAACAAAAACTAGCTGTGTGCAAACAAAAAGCCATGATAGTCAGTTTAAAATCATCAGCACACTGGATATTTAAGAACGAGCGCTCTTATCCATTCGCCATGCTGGCCTCATACATTGTTTTGAATAAGAAATATACAGGGTGTATTTTTAATGACTGTCCAGTGTTTGAAAATATTGCCGGTCCAAGTTTTGTATTTACTTATCTGTTGCATGATCTTTACAGAGGGTGAATACAAAACTTGGACCGGCAATACTTTCAAATACTGCACAGTCATTAAAAATACACCCTCTATAAGCAATGGAGATCATGGTTGCCTAAGTGGTAATTAGCCATGTGAATATGTCCTTCAGTGCTGATCATATCTTGTTTTGGAGATGTGGGTTTTGAAAAGAAATTGAAAATATTGTGAACAAAGAGGAAATATTACTGAAGTAGTAACAGCTAGAGGCCACACTTTCTTACTAATCAAATATATACAAGACAAATGACAGTTGTGGGATATGGCAGCTGGCGTAGAGAAAATGGTCGCGTGTGTTAAAGTACTAGGTGCGTGAGAGAGAGAGAGAGAGAGAGAGAGAGAGAGAGAGAGAGAGAGAGAGAGAGAGAGAGGGGGGGGGGAGAGAGAGGAGAGGATGAGTGAGGAACGAAGAAAGAGCTGAAGAGAGGGAGAGAAGGAAGAGGGCAGAGAAGGACGGTAGAGAGAGTGAGAGAGAGAGAGAGAGAGAGAGAGAGAGAGAGAGGGAGAGAGAGAGAGGGAGAGAGAGAGGATGAGTAAGGAACGAAGAAAGAGCTGAAGAGAGGGAGAGAAGGAAGAGGGCAGAGAGGACGGTAGAGAGAGTGAGAGAGAGGATGAGAGAGGGAAGGAGAGAGAGGGAATGAGAGTGAGGGAAGGGCTAGAGAAGAAGGGAGTCATTGGGAAAGATAGCGAGGCAGAGAAAGTGAGAGAGAGGGGGAGAAAGAGGATGAGGGAGGTATGGAGAGAGAGAGCGAGGGAAGGAGAGGGGGAAAAGGTAGAAAGGGAACAGAAAGCAATGGTGAGAGAGTGAGAGAGAGGGATGGAGGGAGAGAAATTAGTCGCTTGTCTGAAAGTACTAGGTGAGAGAGAGGGTGAGAGAGGAAGGGGATAGAGAGCAAGGGTGGAAGAGTGAGAGTGACAGAGGGGAGGAGAGATAGAGAGGATAAGGGGAGGAGAGATAGAGAGGATAAGGGAGAGGGTGAGAGGGGAGAGAAATTAGCTGTATGTGTTAAAATACTAGGTTAGAGAGAGAGCGAGGGGGGGGGGTGGGAGAGAGAAGGGTGAGAAAGGAGAGATAGAGAAGAAGAAGAAGAAGAAGAAGAAGAAGAAGAAAAAGAAGAAGAAGAAGAAGAAGAAGAAGAAGAAGAAGAAGAAGAAGAAGAAGAAGAAGAAGAAGAAGAAGAAGAAGAAGAAGAAGAAGAAGAAGAAGAAGAAGAAGAAGAAGAAGAAGAAGAAGAAGAAGAAGAAGAAGAAGAAGAAGAAGAAGAAGAAGAAGAAGAAGAACCACATCATCAACAACAACATCAACAAGTAGCAGAAGAAGAAGATGGAAGAGGAGGGAAAGGAGAAGGGGGCGGACGAGGAAGACAAGGAGAAGAAGAGGAAGATAATGATGAGGGTGATGATAATGATAACGATGATCATCATAATGATGGTAATGACGATGATCACAATGATTGTGATGATGATGATGAAACAGAAGGAGAAGACGACGGAGAAGAAGAAGAACTTTTATCTTCGTATTCCCCTGGAAGTGCTACCTTAACAAACACCCCCCCCCCCCCCATTCCCCTGGAAGTGCTACCTTAACAAACACCCCACATCTCCATGTTCATTTATCCCAACTCTTCACGTCGTCCAGCAGTCCTTGTCGATGTAAGTGGAGCACCCATCTGACCGATGCTCCTCCGTCTAGAATCCTACATCAGCTACAACAAACAATGTTATGTTATAACCTCCTCGATGTATTAGCTTCAGCAATGCTTCGCTAAAATCGCACTAGCCAACAATTTATAGCGATAAAGCGGCATCGATACACACTTGACACAATCTGCAGAACTCCATTGAAGATCCGACACAATCTGCACGATATAACAACAGGAAAAAAAATTTAAAAACGTTTGAAGATGTTACTGTAGAAATCAAATCCACATTGCCAACATTACCTGTTACCATGTCAAGCAAGCAATTATTGCCTTAAATGCACAACTATCAGGTCTAATTTCATGCTCAGTTCATCGATTGTTTAGTCGCGGTGATGAATTGAACTGAAATCATTCATTGCTCCATCACCAAGGTATGCATTCGCCGCGATTGTCGCATTTTCCAGTAACCAAACAAAAGCATTACCCATAAGAGCATTCTTTCCGGAAGTAACGCGATCCTTCCGCTGCAGGAAATAGGACGGAAGGAATGTCGAGGACCCGATGACAACGGCGCGATATCTGCTTTAACCTCGTATTAATGAGTGCCTGGTTACTGAAATATCAAGGTCAACTGACAGGAAATAAAACGAATGACTTAATTCAAAACAATGAATTTCCTTTGGGAATTTAAACATAAAAGCAACAAACAATATATAAATATGTGTGTGTGTGTGTGTGTGTGTGTGTGTGTGCGTACGTGTGTGCGTGCGTGTGTGTGTGTGTGTGTGTGTGTGTGTGTGTGTGTGTGTGTGTGTGTGTGTGTGAATATAAATGAATAATACTTTGACAGAAACGCTTAAAGCAGATAGTCACAAGATTGTTTTAATAGGGGTTTCTGCTATCCCCACCGGAATTTCAGTTTCAAGAATGACATAACTTGAATAATAACGACACGAAACAATAGGTTGCACAATTTATTGCCGTGCAGTTTTCGTCGAATTTTGTCAGATTCGGACTGCAGAAATTACATAAAAAGAGATAATAGTCAGTTTACAATTAATGTCGTAGTTAGTTGCTGATCCTGTACAGGACGTCGCAGTGAACCCCAAAATTGTTCGACTGTTGTGATTTCTAGGAAATTTATGATCAATAGTTTGCCATTGCTTTCTCAACGACCGGCAATCATACCATTGTATGAAATCAACACAAGGCTGTCTGCTGCCAAATCGTCCACAGCTATATGAATCGCAGTATGTGGGATTACCAATTGCGTCGGCAACTCCTTCACCCACAGAGCCGGTAATGTGGTAGACAATATACATTACTGTGAAAATCAGTGTGTTGTATATTACAGCTTAAAGGATTTATTTGTTTGCTTTAGTTTAAAGTTTGTTTCGCTTGGAACTCAACCGTAACCCACACACGTGCTACTGCTTTTAGTGCACTGGACTGATTTTTGCATGTCCATTAGCTTTCTCTATTACTAGCTTTTGTATAGTACTCAGTTTCATTCTCGGTGCCAGTAGCTGTTGTATAGTAGTAATACAGTGTCATTGTCGGCGTCAGTATCTGTTGTGTAATAGTATAGTGTCATTGTCGGCGTCAGTATCTGTTGTGTAATAGTATAGTGTCATTGTCGGCGTCCGTGGCTTTTGGATAATGAATGCAGTCTCGTAGTCCCGACGTTCTGGGTTGGAAATCTGCCACTGGTGGTCTTGGAATAACGCTTTGTGTTGACTTTCACAATATTGTCACTGGTGATCTAGGAACAGAACGCTTTGCGTTGATTCTCACAATGTTGTACGCATCGGTTCTTCAGAAGACAATGGTAAACATTTTAAAATAAAAATTGCACGTCCTATGCGGGACGTTGCGATCAACTCCAAGTTAATTTTGTAGATATTTTCACCTTCAGTAGTTTGCCAAGCACCATGGTCTATAGACATACGAGTATAACACCCCCCCCCCCCACCCTCCTCCTCTTCCCCAACGCCCCATACATCTTAAGTTGTGTAAAACTGTGCTTTACTTTTTGTACCAAATACCTGGACAATGACAGAAAAAGAGGGAAGAAAATTACATTGGAAATTAGACTCCTGAAAAGAATACTCAATTTACGACGTGGGCTTCAAATGAACACCTTACAAGTGTGATAGAAATTACAATAACCGCGCCATTGTCTTGTAACCTGCCAATATTGTTTTTAAGGGTGTCAAGAGTGGTAAGTGCTTGACAATATGTTTCGGACGAACACGGTGACCTTATAAGGACAGTTTACAGATGACCATCCCATTTGCGACATGCATCAGTGAGGAGCAGCGTTCTGATATCCGTGTTTTGATCAGTAAAAGGGTGAAACCTTTAAAAATTCATCGGCGAATGAAGGTCCAGTATGCTGATACATGCCTATCAGTCCAGCAAGTGTATGAGTGGAATAGGAAGTTTCGAAACTACGTGACTTCTGTGACAGACTGTTCAAGACCGCGTCATCCACAGCAAGTAGTAGTGACCCGAGAGTTTATTTTTCCTCGGCGCTGGAGTGTTAGCACTGAACGCATTGGTGACTACATCGAAAAATGATTCATTTGTTCTTTATTTTTTCATAATTTATTCACAAACAAACAAATAAACAAATTGTTGTTTTCATTTGAAGAAAATCAGAAATGATGAAACCAGGACTAAAGTGGGGGTTACAGCAGCGTTAGATTTCATCAGAAAACAGCAAGTTGAATGGTTTTGACACATAACTAGGCTAAAAAATATGTTTGCATATCCTTTACAGGACATCGCTGTCAACATCAGCATCTTTCAGCTGATTGTTGATTTCTTGGCAAGGTTACACTCAGTAGTTTGCCATTACTTTCTGAGCGGCCGGCTCACATACACCTTAAGTTACCGACACGATTCGAGCCACTGCTGATTCTCACCGTCGTCACGTTATTTACGAGAATATACGAGATTACGGAGAAATGTTGCTAACCTCTAGGCCAGGAAGCCGGCCATAACTAGGCTACCAAATGAAAATATACTTCAACAAGCAATGATGTATAAACCAAATAAAACCAGAAAAAGAGACCGACCATGTAATCGATGTACAGAGGGAATAGCAGGGCCCATGGGAATGAAGCCAATAAACAAACAAATTAGGCAAAGCTTGGAAGCAACGGAGATGTGATACCTGTGAAGAGTCCATTGGAACCTCGATATATGAAACCCATAAACGGTTACTATCCCGCTGTTTATGCATCACATCGACACCGCAGGGTACAAGAGAAACAAGATGAGATGATGATGATGATGATGGTGATGGTGATGATGATGATGAATAAACAGTACATTTCCAGGGGTAGAAAAGGGCCCCCTTTAAATTACCAGTTCAGATACAGAGTGGTTAGAATCTCAGCCTAGACTGTTTGGATGTTTTTACATAATAAAATAAATCGTGCAGTAAACCCCTTGATGTTCTGACGCCTAGCCATTCAGACAAGGGCCAAAAACTCTGGGTACTTGTTGGTATGGTTAAATAGCATATGGTGGCTGGAAATCATTAAAGGCTGGGCAAAAGGATTGCTTGTGAAAGTAGACAAACAGAATTGCTTGTGTAAGTAGAGAAACAGAATTGCTTGTGTAGGAAGACAAACAGGATTGCTTGTGTAAGTAGAGAAACAGGATTGCTTGTGAAAGTAGACAAACAGAATTGCTTGTGTAAGTAGAGAAACAGAATTGCTTGTGAAAGTAGAGAAACAGAATTGCTTTTGTTTTTGGGAAAAAGTTTTTTGGAAAAAAAACAAAAAAGGGGTTTTT
>JACEFZ010023099.1:40000-46104 GCA_014155875.1 Cepaea nemoralis | reverse complement strand
CTCGTATAGTCTCGGATCCCCTCCTCAGCAAATCGCGCAGCGTGTAGCGGCTAACGACACCAGTTCTGTGTTGGTTTATTAATCTTGTTTGTCATCCTGCATAGTCTTCTTGTTTTTCCTACACCTATTTTAACTTGCTGTTCTCGCAGTCTAACCATGGTTGTAGATTCACAGTCATCACTTGGTCCTAGCAAGCGTCTTACTTCTCGCAGAACACTCGTATATAAGCCTGTGGCCAAGCCATACAGGTGCTCCGCAAATTTGTATTCTGTCCCCTATGATTGGACAATTAAGAAGGTAGCGCATAGTCATGCATGATGTATCTCTTGTACTCCCAATTATAATATACATAGATTCATGCTGTATCATTTCCATCCTTTCCATCTGCTTATGGCTGAGAGTCTGGATCGCCATCGCATACTCCTGTATACTGACCGCACCGAGTGCCGACAGGTCTATACAAATATGAGTCTGACATATTACTTGTGCCAGGAATTTTGGCTCAGCTTACCGGGGTAAGCCAAGTGTGTGGGGATTCTCAGCGAGCCCAAGTGGCAACACTGCCAAGGAAGCAAGAGATACGTTTGTCGTGACAACAAGCAGTCTTACAGTGGTAGCAATGGCTATAACCAATGCCCTGAATTGGCTCGGCACGCAACATTATTCACACGCGTTATAGTGAGCGATTCAATTAACTTGTTCAAGAAGATCCAGACTGGCCTCATCATAGGCGGCTAAACACTGAGCACATCTCAATTTGTCGTTCGTTCGTTCGTTCGTTTCAAAAACAAAAATAAATAAATAAATAAATAAATACATTGTTCAACCTGCCTTGTGCGGCGTTGGTTACAATTGAGGTGCGGGTTTTGCGGTCCCGTATTCTTTCCTTTTGAGTTGTTTAAATTATGATTTTTGGTTCTTAGATGACATACCTCTGATATCAACAGACGCGGTTTCCACTGTGCTTTTCAGTCTTGTCAGTTACCGTTGTATGTGGCTCCGGGCATAGCTTTTAGCAGGATTCGTCCGTCGGAGTTGTTCCTTCCTTCTTTTTTTCCCCCCATCTCTCTTAAAATCTCTCCTATCTCCGCCATCAGCTTGCAATTCGCCTTCGGGATTTTTGAAAGGTTAGATACTGACCTCCTTTTAGATTTGTTGACAACTTTGTAAATGGTCTGATTATCAAGAAAACAGTAACAATGGTGACAAAAAAAAAAATGGTGACACTAAAATGAGATATAGAAATAGAAGGGACAATTATTAATCAAGTGGATAGTTTGAAATAACTAGTCGCATTTATATCATCAGATGGAAGATGCACAACAGAGATTAAGAGCAGAATAAGGCAAGCACAAGCCGCATTTCAGAAAATGAAAAGTATTTTATGCAATGAATCACTATCACTGAATGTTAGAAAGAAAGTGCTGAAATGCAATATAGAATCCCTTTTGCTGTATGGCAGTGAATCTTGAAATGTACACGAACAAATTAAGAACAAATTAGAGGCAACAGAGATGCGGTTCCTGAGAGGAATATTGTGAATTCCTTGGACTGCCAGAGTGACTAACAACGATTGCCTGAAAGAGGATAATGAAACTAGAAAATTATATACAAAAATTAGACAGAGACAAACAACTTTCTTCGGCCATGTGGTGAGAAGAGAGGTATTGGAGAAGATCGTGACAACTGGAAAGATCGTTGGAAAGAGAGGTAGAGGCAGACCAAGAGAAATGATGCTGGATTGATTGAGACGGTGGCATGGAGGAATATCATTAGCAGATGTGATCCAGAACACACAAAAAAACGAGATCTGTGAAGAGCCATGAATGCCTAAGCCAGTTGGCAGGGCACTTGTTGATGATGCTGATGATGATGATGACGATGATGATGATGATGATGATGATGAAAATGATGAGGATGATGATGATGTAGATAGTCTGCTGGCTTTAGCTTATCTGTGGGTTTGGGCTTTGCTTTTACTCGCCTGTTCCTCTCCAGCGCCCTCTATTGTGAGTTGTTATCTTTCTGCTTGTATTACGTGCGGTATGTCTTCGTTTTCATTATCTGTGCCATGTCACGCTGAATTTCTTTCGTTTCGTCCAGCAGTGTTGCATTGCTATCGGTGTCCTGTTCATTGTTTTCATTGGTTAGTCTCTGTGACTATATAAGTATGTTGATGTATTTCTTTTGATTCGAAAGCTGGCATTGAATTTGCTTTTGTCCTTTAGCAGAATGTCCAAAACTTATCTTGTACCTCAGCCGTGCTTAATTGAAAGGAGTCAGTCAGTTAGTCGCAGTTCCAACTTCACAGCAACGGGTTGTCCCCATTATGCTCCGTTCCTGTGCCAGTGAATATCACACAAAACGCCCCCCCCCCCCCCCCACTGCCCGATGTGAAAAGTGGAAAAGACAGGAGTCTCGACAAACAACAATCCGCACAGATACACTGTGCATAATGCCGCCGCCAGAATGTCAACACAATAGTCCCCCACGAAACCCAGAGTTCATCTCTGATGGAATCAGCAGTCATTTTCCCATTTGTATGTTTCCTAGATGTTCACCCACACAGTCCACGAAATACAGTTCATCGTCGATGGTAGTGGCAGTCAACCAGAAGCCCAGCAGCCACGCATTTCTGCGTGTTTGCTGTTATGGAGAGTTTTTCCTGCGCCTCTGTGTTTTATGGAGGTATGAACAGCCTAGGTATCCTGCTCCGTGCTTGCCAAGGCAGTTGGCGTATTTTCTATTATAAAGTGAGCAAACTGTTGAAGTTTACCATCCATCGTCATTTGGCATGTATTCGTCTTCCATCTCTCGGAAATATTTCCTATCTCTGTCATCAGATTGCCATTCATCTCCGTAATTTTTTTGTGAGGGTAGACATTAATTTGATTCCAAACTTCTTGTTCTTTATACATGGTACGCTGGCTTAAGCGTATTCTGTGGGTCTGTGGGTTTTTGGCTTAGCTTGTATCGACCTGTTTCCAACCAGCTCCCACTCTTTTCTAAGCTGTTTTTTTTAAAGGATTGTATTGTGTGCAGTATGTGAAACACCTTTATGATGATAACAGAGACGAACAGTATGATATTAGATTTAAAAATGAAGTACCGCCAATTTTGGAGATGGAGGTTCGAAATGTTCTTAAGCATATGAAAGCTGGCAAGGCCCCCGGTGCAGATAACATCATAACATAAATGATTAAAGCTTTAGAAGAATTTGGACTAGAGCAAGTCACCAGACTGCTGAACACATTATATGATACTGGAGATATACCTCCTGAATTATGTAACTCTGTATTTATTGCAATTCCAAAGAAATCAGGAACCTTGGAATGTAATCAAAATAGAACAATTAGAATAATGAGTCACATTACAAAGATTTTGCTAAGAATTATCATGCAAAGAGTGAGGAAGAAGATACAACCTGAAATAGGGGAAGAACAATGCGGGTTTGTAGAAGGAAAGGGTACAGTAAATGCTATGTATATGCTGCGAACAGTTATTGAACGTGCTATAGAAGTAAACAAGGATATACATCTTTGCTTTATTGACTATACAAAGGCTTTTGATAGTGTTAGACATGTCAGCATGCTGGATATGCTAGCAGATCTAAAAATTGATGGGAAAGACATTAGACTTATAAAAAACATATATTGGAAACAAAAAGCTGCAATAAGGATTGATAATGAAGTGGGACAGTATCAGCCAATTAAGAGAGGTGTTAGGCAGGGATGTGTGATGTCTCCAGATCTTTTTTCTCTATACAGTGAAAATATTTTCAGAAATGTAGAGGATATAAATGGAATCAGCATTGGAGGACGAAACATCAATAACATTAGATATGCAGATGATACAGTATTAATTGCAGAAAATGCGCAGGACCTGCAACAATTAGTAGATGCGGTTGTTGCACACAGTGAGCAACTGGGGTTAGAATTACATTGTAAAAAGACTCAGGTTATGGTCGTCACTGGGAAGGAAGAAGTGCCACAATGTAATATACAAGTAAATGGAAATATTCTTCAACAAGTGAATCGGTACAATTATCTTGGAACAGTCATAACATCTGATGGGAGATGCCTTGAAGAGATTAGAACAAGAATCGCCATGGCGAAAGTAGCCTTTAGCAAGATGAAAAACATTCTGACCAATATAAAGATGTCAATTGAAACGAGAAAAAGAGTGTTGATGGGATACATAGAGCCTGTTCTTTTGTATGGATGTGAAACTTGAACAATGAGCAGTCAAGCTGAAAAGCATCTGTTGGCTGCAGAAATGTGGTTTCTGAGGAAAATGCAAAGAATACCATGGACAGACAGAAAAACCAATGACCAAGTACTACAGGAGACAAATGAACATCGTAAACTGATTAGAGAAATTAGACGTAGACAGTCAAAATTTTGTGGACATGTTATGAGAAGAAATGGATTGGAGAACTTAGTGACACTTGGCATGATCGAAGGGAACAGACCAAGAGGAAGACCGAGAGGAAAATACCTGGATGGCTTGGCCACATGGCATGGACGAGACAGGAACACTGAGCTGATCCACGACACTGGTGATCGAGTGAAATGGCGAGTCATGACCACCCACGCTTTCCGGCATGGCACATGATTGATTGATTGATTGTGTGCAGTATCTCTTCGTTTTCTTTCTTTATCTGGGCCACACGTTCCACCTCTTGTTGGATGTTGCGCTTAAATCATTTCATTCTTGCAGCAGTCGTGCGTTACTGTCGGTGTCTTGTTCTTAGTTTCATTGATTGGCCTATGTGTTAGTAGAAGTTTGTTGATTCTTTTCCCCATCAGATCAGCTGTCTGGCCTTGATGCCGTGCTTCCTTGAAAGGAATGTTTGTTGTTATGGCGAGTTTTAGGGCGTCTCTGTGTCTTTGGAGGTACGGCAAGCCTAGGTATCTTGTTAGATGTTTGCCAAGGCAGTTGGTGCATTCTCTTTTATTATTTGACTGTCGGAAGTGCTTGTCCTGTTTGGCCAGCGGACATGCGTAGATATCATGGTCTTCGGCGCAATATCGGCGGATGTCTATCTTGCTGCAATACGTTATTCTACTGTATCCTGCCCTATGACACCGAGAGCTGTGGCCTGCCCTATGACTCCGAGAGCATAGGGTAATTATAGGAATAAAGCGTTCAGGCTGTTGTTGTGTGCTGTTCATCGTCACGCTGACAGGCAACTCGCTCCCATCCGTTGTCACCGCCGCTAGAGTTGTTGGTATCTTGGAGTATGTCAAAGGGCGCATCTTACTGAATCAAATGTGGAGATTTCCCTGCTGCAGTTGCATCATTATCTGGACGTCTGTCAGCTCCACTGGGACAGTGGATCACCTGATCTGATCAACTGCCGCCTGTCGGTGCTTTTTTCCCGACTATGGTGTCTTTCTCCTTTCTCTGCTTTTGGCTAGTCTTAGACATTGTATATGGTGGGTTGACGTCGCCTTTCCCAGTGGTCGCTTTATGCGTGTTTTCTTTCTTTCGTGCTGCTTTGGTACAGCTATAAGATATTGTCTCTCCCCCCACCTCCACCCGGTCCTAGTTGACGGCCTTGGTAGTGGGGGATTTTTTTCGTTACCCTCATTGCACATCGGGTGTCTTTTAGATTTAGTTTTGGATATTGCCATGTCTCTCCCTGGTATCTGGTATCTTAAATAACCAGATAGTTTGTTCTCGATAGAGGTATGTAATTACGAATAATTCTGATTCATTCAGTACTCGTATGCACGTTACTCCACCTGATTACTGGCCTCCCTTAATAGCAGAACTGTTAAAACAAATGAATGTTTCCAAACCGTCTGATCGTCAAGAAAACTATCAATTTTACTGGAACATTCCAATTCATGCGTGCCACTATTGGAAGTGTCTAGATGGTCGTACGTCGAAGTACACTTGTTCCTGCAGAGAGGCGCCGTCGTCATTTGGAGGCGGCAGGTTCGATCCCGGTCGGTAACTATTATAGCATTCAAATTTTATGTTGTCTAGTGCGTCTTCTAATCCCTGTTTCCTTCTTCTATTCCTCTTCTTCTTCTGTGAGCGCCAAATAATACTATGTGTGTCTGTTTATGTAATCACCATTTGTATCACAACGTTAC
>JACEFZ010023099.1:10000-35000 GCA_014155875.1 Cepaea nemoralis | reverse complement strand
ATAACTTGGACAGCTAAAAGAAGAATTGTGTCGATATCTGGTACAGCTAAAAGAAGAATTGTGTAGAAAACTTGGACAGCTAAAAGAAGAATTGTGTAGATATCTTGGACAGCTAAAAGAAGAATTGTGTAGATAACTTGGACAGCTAAAAGAAGAATTGTGTAGATAACTTGGACAGCTAAAAGAAGAATTGTGTAGATAATTTGGACAGCTAAAAGAAGAATTGTATAGATAACTTGGACATCTAACAGAAGAATTGTGTAGATAACTGGTACAGCTTAAAGAAGAATTGTGTAGATATCTTGGACAGCTAAAAGAAGAATTGTGTAGATATCTTGGACAGCTAAAAGAAGAATTGTGTAGATAACTTGGACAGCTAAAAGAAGAATTGTGTAGATAATTTGGACAGCTAAAAGAAGAATTGTATAGATAACTTGGACAGCTAATATAATAATTATAATTAATGTAAAAGCGGCTTAGACTCACAGACGACCTAGCACACACATACACAAGAGAAGGACAGCATTGCGGCTTCATTATGATAAAAGGAAATCCGAAACATAAAGTAAAATACGACAATGTATGGCGAAAGATACAGAGGTAAGTAACGAGATAACATTATACATTCATTCACGATGGCAATTTAAAAAAAAAGAATGAAGATAAAACTGATATATTATGTTGGGGATAGTAGTTTTGAGGAAACATCATCGTTAAGACAAATGATGATGATGATGATGATGATGATGATGATGATTATGATGATGATGATGATGATGATGATATTGTGAATGGTGTATTATAAACATACACACTGACATACTTTCTTTCTGAAACCAAAAATTCACATGGCCATCTGATTTGTTCGTGCAGACATATCGTTCGCAGCCATTCATATAGTACTCGGAACCCATGGGATGGCACTTGTCCTCAAATTGGCAATCTAAGTGTCAGACATACAGCTGAATCAGCTTATAGTGTGTGTGTGCGTGTGTGTGTGTTTTTTTTTGTGGCCCCAATATAAACATCCATATCTCAGTGAAATCACAAATACTGAAGTATTGGAAAGATCGGGTTGTGTGACGGTGTATTCCATGCTCAGTCTTCGTAGACTTAGATGGATAGGACACGTTAGGAGGATGGCTGATGGTAGAATACCAAAGAACATCTTTTTTGGTGAATTACAGATGGGTAGGAGATCTCAGGGTCGGCCTCTACTACGATACAAAGATGTGTGTAAGGGGGACATGATTGATACAGGCATTGATAATGCACAATGGGAGCACGTCGACGCTGAACGTGTTGCATGGGGGGCAACTATCAGAAATGGAATAAAGACAAAGGAGAAAATGATTGCAGATAAAGCACACACAGAGCGTGAGAGACGTAATATGGTGCAAAATGGTGGAAATGACCATGTTTTCACATGCACCTACTGTGGGCAAACATTTGCAGCAAGAATTGGCCTTACCAGCCACACTCGCCACCGCCATGGATCGTAGTTATTGTCATATGACAGTTATTAAGCCTTTTTGAAGCACAATGTACCAAACTATCGTCTGTCAAGACGGAAAGGTGCCAATGTATCTCAGTAACCAACTGAGTGAAGATTATGAGATTTAGTATATAACCTTATCATTATGTCCACCCAACAAAATTTTTTTTTTGTTCTGGAGATTTTACAGCAGATTTCAAAGTTTGTTTATATGCGGTATATAATTTACGGATCTGAGATGAAATTCATAATTTTAAATGTATTACAGCGTAGCCAGACAATCAGCGCTCAATGTTGAATATTGTACGTGTTTTGAAGGGATTGGCCTTATGCCAACACCCCGCGTTGTTCAAACTAGGACTGTTCAGAGGTGTCTCAAAATGTGGGTTATTTCATGAAACCTGATTAATATGTTGTTTTTGTTTTATAAAATCTTACCACTTATCGCTAACATTGAAATGTGTGAATATTTTTCAATGGGATTTAATGCGGAATTATACACTTCACAGAATCGCTATGAAGTTGTACACATATTTTTTGGCAAGAAGATGATCGCACGAAACTGTTTTATACTATTACAAATTCCTAAAAAAAAAAGAACAGTGCATGCATTGGGTTTGAGTAAACGGTAATTTCGTCGATGGGTGCAAGAATCTAGAATTAAGCCACCACGCAATAACAAAACGGTAGGTTGAAAGATTATTGTAGACAGCTTCGACAAAGATGTCATAAGGCGAGCTATTATAAAAATGCTTTAAAAAGTCGCTTAAAGTTCGGCAGGGTCGACTTCATTGCACCGGGTTCTATCCCATATGACTCGGTCTCTTTCCGCAGCGCGGAGAGCATCGCACAAAGCACGAACTCCGCATCTCTAGCGACGACCTACAGAAGTCTCCTAAAAATTTAGCTCGTGAACCAAAGGATGCGGCCCAGAATCGAAATCACGACCTTTGGAGCCCGAGTCAAAAGGCTTGACCACTTCGCCACGGAGACTCCTAATATTATAAAAATGTTGGATTTTATATCCTGGATTATTCAGCATTATAAAAATGCTGGATGCCAAAGAAACAGTGACTGTAAGAAAACTTAGGGTTTGGTTCAGAAAGAAAAATAACATAGAGCTATCCAAAACAACTTTGTGGAAAATTATAAGGACATTATCATCACTATTTGAAAGTACAAGGGCGGTAGAAATAATCTTTGAGAGCAACCGCATTTAGGAGTCATGAGAAGCAGATACCTACGTGAAATAAGGGAAATGCGCAAATAAAATTATGGCATAGTGTGTTTGGATGAAATGTGGATCAATGCGCACCACACAAGTGATAAGGAATGGCAATCAGTGGATGGACAGATAAAACGATAAGCGCCCAGTAGTATAAGACAGCTTTTGGTCATGGCTCATGCTGGTAATACGCATAATGGCTTACAACAGAATGCTGGGCTCGTGTTCGTATCAAAGCATACAGACAATATGGATTATCATAATAAGATGAATGGTAATGTATTTAGAGATTGGCTCGAGAATATTGTGCTTCTATCCCTAGATAGACCGTCGTGTCCAATTATGGACAATGCATGACATCAATGTTGTTGCCCAAGAAGACAAAATACCTACAGCATCGAGCACAAATGGAGCAATAAAGATATGACTCCGAATGGAAAACATACCATTTCCAGAAACGTATTTCTAGCTAGAATTGTTGTCCCTTGTAAAACAGACACCAAAAAGCAAGAAATATCAACTCGACAATTTGATAGAAGAGCATCATCATGGGTGCTTGAGACACCCGCCGTATCATTCTCATTTTAACCCTATAGAACTTGTGTGGGCTAGAATGAAGGACAGGTGGCAGCTGAAAATACTATATTCAAATTGTCTGACGTGAGGATTCTAATCCAGTCCGCGCTATTAAATATTGATAAAAGTTACTGGAAAAATGTGAGGACCATGTGTTGAAAGCGGAAGAGGATTATTGGAGAAAGGATGGATTGAATTTTATGCAATCGAGAGCAGTCATCAACCTACTGGAATCTTCCGACACAGATTAAGGTCTGAGCAGATCGCAGACCTTAATCCACGTGCACACCAACTATGATATTTTGCTACAAATATTCAGAAGAATTGCAGGCCCTAAACATTACAGCATCAGCATAATGTCAATGGCAACAGTTTGTATTCCACAATGATGAATTTTCAATTTCGCAAGCCCTCAGCCATGACAAACAACTGTATTGAGAAAAAAAAAAAACACACACACACACACACACACACACACACACATACACTAAACGCATTGAATACCAATAGAAGAGTAATATTGCGGTGAAAACTGACATATTGTGGCATAACAAGAAACGTGAGAGCAAACACGTTGTCAAATTAGGGGACGACACACGTGCATACGAATCTGTCTATAAACTTCAATGAAAAGAGGACCAACATCTTGGTCGTTAAGAAGAAAGCCCACTACAGAGACATTGACAACTATTTTCATAGTGCAAAACAGGTAATCATGTTCCGTCTCCGAACGGTAAACAGCAGAGTAGACAATTTTTCGCGAAGACTCAAAGCGGGTCTGTCACCCATGTGTACGTGTGAACAAACTACACAGACAGCTGAATAGATCCTTAAAAATGGAAACATGATGACTAAATTGCGGTATCATTTCTGGTCACACCATACGCACTTTAACGCACAGCTATTAGGAAGCTTTCACGAACTCAATATAAACAGCTAACACGAATACTTGTGTACACATTATTAACCAGCAGTTGAAGAAACAAGAAGGAAATCAAAAATAAGGTAAGAAATATATTCCTTCTACTTCCCTGTCAATTTACAAATTATTTACCCTATGCCTCTGTAAATTCTCTGTCTTTACTAATATTACACATTGCACCCCTCTAGGGATTCTCCGTGGTGAAGTGGTCAAGCCGTCTGACTCGGACTGCGAAGGTTGTATGTTCTATTCCGGGCCGATTCCTTCATTTCACAAGTGCATTTTTTCGGAGACTCCCGAGGGTCGTCGCTGGAGGTACGGAGTTCGCGCTCTGTGCGACGCTTTCCGCGCTGCGGAAAGAAACTGGGCCGTATGGGATAAAAACCCGGTGCAATGCAGCCGAACCTGTCGATTTTAAGCTACTTCTTTCATTGCACCCACTCCCATACGAATCCGGATACGCCTTGTGTGTCATGTGAATTGGCGGGTCTTTCATTACTGTAAACATAAATATGTTAGCGAGAAATCACTAGTTTTTCAGCAAAACATCAAAACATCGCCGCTTTCGATGATTTAAGTTGCTTTTGGACCTATCAAAGACATATTCCTTGGGTGGGGGTAAATATAAGAAGGTTGGAAAAATTTCATAACGATGCAACAGACAGTTTTTAAAATAATTGATCGTGAATGAAGGCATTCTTTTCGGGATGTACTATAGTTTGTAAGTTATTCATCAGCATCACCTGTGAGTGGCACCTTGCAGTCTTGACACGACCAATGTATGTGGATTGGAATTTGGCAAAAATTCCATCACACAATGCTAGAGCAGTGCTTCAGAGAACATTTCCTTCTCCCTAAATTATCCAGGGACAGATAGAAAAGTGTCTTCATTGGTCATGTCTATCATACACATGAACCTAACAACTATGGAATACGGACAGAATTCGTATCAAACCATTGAGATAGCACCATAGGTCTCATAATTTATATAAAACTAGCATAGGTCAGATAACAAACACACAGACACATCGGATATACTAATAATAAAACTATGTGTGTTTATTTATGTTTTAGATTACAAATATATATATATATATATATATATATATATATATATATATATATATATATATATATATATATATATATATATATATATATATATATATATATATTACACATAGACTACAATCTCCTTTTTTAAAACAAAAGAGCTGCATAAGGTCACATGGAAACATCCAAGACCATTGGCACCAGCTGGACTTCATCATCACACGGAGACAACATCTGAACCATATATCATTGAATCGAAATTACCACAGTGCTGACTGTGATACGGATCATTCTTTGGTTGCTGCAAGGATTAGATTGAGACAAAAGAGAATCTACACAGCTAAACACAAATCTAGCCCCAGGATTAATATTATTAACACTCACGATCCTGGAAAGTGCTTTGAATTTCAAGAGCAATTTGAAGACGCTTTCACTGATACATCATAAAATGGTATAGTAAATGATAAATAGCGTAAACTTAAGGAAACTATTTATAAAACAGCGGTAGGGATTTACGGCACTGTGGATCATAAGAGGCAGGTCTGGTTTGCGACAAACAGCCAGATACTGCAGCCCTTGATTGATAAAAAGAAGGTAGATCTCTTATTAAACAAGGAAAGAGTGAGACCAAGCTAGCGGATGATGCCCTCAACGCCATAGAGGCCCTGCCAACTCTTGACCACCTGGACATACTTCCCACCATAACAGAAGTTAAGTGTGCTATAAATGAACTTGCGTCTGGCAAGGCTCCTGGTAAGGATGGGATTCCAATAGAGGTAATCAGGAGTGGGCAAGAAACACTCACTCTACAGATCCACCAGGTAATAGAGCTATGCTGGCAAGAAGGACAAGTCCCACAGGATTTCAAACATTCAAACATCATAACGCTGTACAAGAACGAGGTCGATCGGAGCGACTGTAACAACTATAGGGGTATCTCACTTCTGTTTATTGTTGGGAAAGTATTTGCCAGAATTGTTCTGCGCAGACTTAAAGTCCTGGGAGATCAAGTCTACCCCGAATCACAGTGCGGCTTCTGTCAGAACCGGTCTACCATTGGTATGATATTCTCATTGCGACAATTGCAAGAAAAATGCGGGCAACAAAATCAGCCACTGTTTATTGCCTTCATCGACCTCACAAAGGCATTCGATTTGGTCAGTCGTGAGGGTCTGTTCAAAGCACTAAAGAAGATTGGCTGCCCACCAACTCTTCTGCCAGTTGTGGAATCGTTCCACACAGGCATGAAGGGTATAATCAAGTTTGATGGCTCAACTTCAGAAGAGTTTGCAATCAAGAGTGGAGTTAAGCAAGGCTGTGTACTGGCCCACATCCTCTTTGGGATATACTGTTCATTTCTACTGAAATATGCCTTTCGTGATCAGGATGACGGTATATACATTCACTCACGCTCAGATGGTGGCCTCTATAATGCTCAGAGATTGAAGGCCAAGACCAAAATTAGAAGGGGTCTAATCAGATATTTGCCTTTTGCGGATAATGCTGCGATTACGACCCACTCTGAGGAAGAATTACAATATCTACTATCTGCATTCTACAATGGTTGTTCTGAATGTGGTTTAACAATTAACAAAAAGAAGACACAGATTATGTCACAAAGTGCACATGGTGTACCATCAATCTTTATTGACGACGCGGCACTGGAGATAGTAGACCATTTTACATATCTAGGAACAGAGGTAAATAGCAAATTATCCCTCGATCAGGAAATCAACATCAGGATTGGCAAGGCAGCAACAACAATGAACATGTTAGCAAAAAGAGTCTGGGAGAACAGGTAGCTTACTGCCAAAACAAAAGTCCTTGTCTACCAAGCCTGTGTCCTTAGTACTCTTCTTTATGGCAGTGAAACCTGGACAACTTAGTCACGCCAAGAGAAACGTTTAAACAGCTTTCATATGCGGTGTCTGCGAAGAATACTTGGTATTAAGTGGCAAGACAAAATCACAAATACTGAAGTATTGGAAAGATCAGGTTGTGTGACGGTTTATTCCATGCTCAGTCTTCGTAGACTTAGATGGATAGAACATGTTAGGAGGATGGATGATGGTAGAATACCAAAGGACATCTTTTTTGGTGAATTACAGACGGGTAAGAGATCTCAGGGTCGGCCTCTACTACGATACAAAGATGCGTGTAAGCTCGACATGATTGATACAGGCATTGATAATGCACATTGGGAGCAAGTCGCCGCTGAACGTTTTGCATGGAGGGCAACTATCAGAAATGGAATAAAAACAAAGGAAAAAATGATTGCAGATAAAGCACACACAGAGCGTGAGAGACGTAAGATGGTGCACATTGGTGGAAATGACCATGTTTTCACATGCATCTACTGTTGGCAAACATTTATAGCAAGAATTGGCCTTACCAGCCACACTCGCCACCGCCATGGGTCGTAGTTATTAAGTCTTTTTGAAGAACACTGTACCAAACTATCGTCTGTCAAGACAGAAAGGTGCCAATGTAATGTAATATAATACTATGTTTGTTTATTTATGTAATTGTCTTAGTGGCCTCAACGGTTCCTCCAATTGATAATAGATATCCAGCCGACTTCAACATGCCTCACTGCCAGCCATCTAAACCCACTCCAACAGAATCATCGGTCGCCAAAATTCAAGTGTATCTCTAGATAACCTTTCGAGGCGACTATATAATGAAATAATACACGATCGACTTAAAACAACAGTAATGTAAATATTCGTGCTGTTGACACAAGTATCACATATAAAACCACACTGATACCTACTGCATCTGTAACATAACTATCGTCACAGTGCACAAAATCAAATTGTATTTATCAGTTCCAGTTACGTAGGTAAGATAATCAACAAATCGAGTTACTGAATATATACCTGTTTGAGTGGACAAGAGAGGTTAATCGGCATGCAAGAAACTTTGTGTAATCGATCATCTATATCAGTAGAATTTTGACTATCTCTCCACATCTACAAAACTGCGGTAATAAAGAGGAAAACATCAAGGTGTATCGCATTATGTATTCGATGCAGGACGTGCCGTGCTACGATACAGAAAGGCGGCCGCATCAGGCGGCACCGTAAGAAGGCTTAAACAAGGGACGGCATTTTTAAAGATAAAAGCGTGTAAGGGGTGGCAGTTCGAAGACTTGCATCATACAGAGAACAATCTACCGCACGTTAATGATTCGATAAGCAATAAACAATTACTTAAATGCACAGAGGTGTTACCAGTTGGATGTATGCAATATGAGTTGTGCAAACAGAAAGGTTTCATTGTGACTTCGCGATGACTGTGGGGATAACAAATATTACATTTTGTACAGTATCAGTGACAATACGTGTCATGTATTTTAGCAAACATATGACTTGTCTGTTTACTTTATATGAGGTATAATACTGCACTGTGCTCAGGAAGGATGAAACGGAATATGCCGGGAAATAAATGCTATTTTGGCTTCGTGGTTTAAGTTTAGCATGGTAATGCATCATTTTGAAATAGCAAACGCGCAAGTGAAAACATAGAAACTATATAATTGGTGTTTTACAGTAGAATTATGAAAATGTCAGACAATCAAATAATAACACATAATAATTTGAGAGAGGCTGAATCACAAAGCCCATTTGCTACACAACTTTAAAAAAAAAAGGTATCAACATTGTGACTACATTATGAATAGAGAATAGATTGAACATATTGTAGCAACAGAATAATTTGTGGCTAAAGATACTGAGGTACGCAAAGTGAGAGGATTCATAACGGCCACCACGTAATGGATGAAGAGATGAAGTAATATGTTTCCTGCAGATGAAACATTTGAAGAGACATGATTGAATTTGCTTGTTCGTTAATCAGGCAATGATGATAATTATGATGATTGATGATGACACAGACAGACTCACATCGTTCTATGAACACGCCTGTCGCACTGCCCTCTGTATCCTGTGAACACCGGTATCGTTGGCACCTATCCATAAAGTACTCGGATCCCACAGGCTCGCATGTGTTCTCAGCCTGGCAATCTAATTGTCAGACATACAGATGACTCAACACAGTTTTTAGGTTAGTCAAAATTATCATGTATCAAATACATTATTGTATAGTGACAATAGTTGTCAGTATTTGGGTAATTCAACAGCAGTTGATGGACCATGTGTTAAAGAAATGAAATCTAGAATAGATCAAGAGAGAAGTTCAGTATAGAAGAGACCAAACAAGAAGTTAAATATAGGATAGCTAAAGAACGAGGTTAAATATATAATAGCTAAATAATGAAGTAAAACGTAGTTTCCAAGGCACCAGGGCCGGGTTTTAAACTGGCCAAGACCTGTTGAGGGATCCTCGTCGAGCGTCCTGGGCAACAGGTCCCTTCGGGGTCCTGGCTAAAGTCAGTAGGATCGCCGATTCCTCCGAAGTCGGAGAGTGTCTGCCTGTACGGCGAGGTACCACCAGTCTGCACACCAATAAGCCAGACATGGGACAACGGATACTCACGCAAACCTAAGGTGCTGTATGATGTTGGACAACAGGATGCCTTCATCCAACGTGCAGGACTTCGCGTTGGAGCTCAAGCCAACGAACACAAGGAAGCAAGCAAGTTACACGTAGAATAGCTAAATAATAAAATTTAATGTAGAATTGTCCAAAATAAAAGTGAAAATACAGAACAGTTCACAAAAATAAAAAAAAATATAGAATAGTAAAGGAAAGAAGTTACATGTAGCTTAGCTAACGGAAGAAAACAAAAATAGCCCTAAAAATAAGTTAAAAGGTGTATAGCCGAAGAAAGTGGAGAATATCCCAAGAAAGATGTTCTTTGTCGAATAGCCCGAGAAAGAAGCTGGACAACTAAAGAAATAACTTACATGCAAAATATATCAAAGGATAAAGTTAAATGTACAGTAGTTTAAGAAAAAAATATATATAATAGCGCTAGAAGGAAGTTCAGTGTAAAATAGCTATGGAAAGACGTTCAATGTAGAACGGCCCAACAAGACATTAAGTTTAGAATTGCTAATGATTAAAACAAACAAACAAACAAACTAATTAAAAAAATAATAAATAGCAAAAACAAAACAATGTAGAATAGCTAAAGTAAAAAGTTACCTGTTGAATAGACAAAGAAAGGAGTTAAATGTAGATTAGCTAGAGAAAGAAGTTTATTATTGAATAGTCCAAGAATGAAATTAAATGTCGAGCAGCTCAAGGTAGTCAAGATTGTGGTCACGTTATGAATAGAGAATAACAGGAACAAAATGTAGCAGTAGGGTAATTTATCACGGAAGGTGTAGAGGTATGCAAAGATATTTCATAACATAACTTCCGAATTGCATGGACGCTGTGAGCGGCATGTACTAAACCCGACACGACACATGGTACCAACGGCATTGGGTGGAGGAGCGCAATTGGGAGGATACGCGCCTTATTCTGGTTCGAGGAAATGTAACTAAAAGACTACATGTCTTGGCATGGCAGACTGGTTGCCAACTGGTCTGGGATACAACCACGCGGGCAGTTAGATCATTCCTTTGCTAATACAGCAGCTTCTGCAGCTTAACTTGTTCCAGATGTATTAGCGTTATCTTTCTCCACAGTGTACTAAGTAGGTAGAGAGAGGAGCCATGCTGCATCGGTAACACATGGTCTCTACAATTCAGCGCGGCCTTAGCTCTTCCTTTTTTGAAACACAATAGAAACAAACTATCGTCTGTCGAGATGACAATGTGCCAGTACGATGCTATAAGTGAATACAATAACAAGTTTGGCTGGAGATTAGAAATTTGAAGATATAGTATCACAATAATGCTATTTGGTTAATCAAGCGATGCTGAAGATAATGCATGTTGTAGTATACAACTAAACACTGACTTACAACTGTCTATAAACACGCCTGTCACATTGATATCTGAGACTTGTGTACACCGATAAAGCTGACAGCCATCCATAAAGTACTCGTCGCCCACAGGATGACATCTGTTCCCATCCCAGCAATCTAGGTGTCAGACATACAGATGTCTCAATTCAGTTTGTAGGTTAGTCAACGTCATCATATGTCAAATACATTATTGTATAGTATAAGTTTATTGAATTATTTTGGTACTTCAATAGCAGTAGGTGGACAATGTATTAAAGAAATCCCATGTAGAGTAATCCAAGAAGGATGATGTCCAAGACAACAATTAAATATAGAATGGTCCATAAGAGAAATTAAATATAGAGGAGACAAAGAAATAAGTTGTCTGTAGAATAGCTAAAGACTGAAGATACATGTCCTCTAAAAGTACTGGAGAGTTTTGGTCAGAGACCATAACGTTATGAAGGGAAAATCCCAAATGCACCTCCCCGCGGTAGAGGATGGAAACACACTACGGTGTGGCTAACACAGCTCTGGGGACCGAGTATCCACCGGAATAAGTGCACAACTCTGCAGCTGAGCAGAGCAGGGCACTCACTTGTCCTTACAGTCGGAAGTGGCTGTCAAAGGCAGAGGTAAAAATACCACCATGTGAATGTGGAAGGCAAGGGGAAACCACCACATTATCTTCCCAAGACTTCATGGCAAAACATATTTCAAAGTTAGTGAAGGACGTTAATGGCTGTCTTAGGGCATCCTCGTCCGGTAGGGACAGTCATGAGCCACAGGTGACACCAGACCGTCATCCAGCTACTGGTGGCAAAAACTTAACTAAAATAAATAAATTAAGAGTAGGAACATGGAATGTTAGGACATTAAATGAGCTAGGAAAGTTGACCAATGTTCTAAGAGAGATGGATAGCATGAAAATGAATATACTAGGCGTTAGTGAGATGAGATGGAAGGGATCGGGCAAAATTATAGCTGACAATCACACAATAATTTATTCTGGAGGGGATACACATGAAAAAGGTGTAGGAATAATATTAGACGAAAAAACAGCCAAGTCAATTAATGGATACTGGTGTATTTCAGATAGAGTTATTATGGTAAAAATCAAAGGCAAACCAATAGACATAAATATTATACAAGTATATGCACCAACAGCAAGCAGTTGTGATGAAGAAATACAACACTTTTACGACGAAATAGAAATGGCGATGGCTCAAGTTGGATCACAAGAAATAAAGATAATACTTGGTGATTTTAATGCAAAAGTAGGACAGGGAAAAATGGAGGATGTAGTGGGGAATTATGGTTTAGGTACAAGAAATGAAAGAGGGGAAAAGCTAATAGAATGGGCAAATATCAATGATATGATAATTGGAAACACATGGTTTAAACACCATAAAAGACGACTGTACACATGGATAAGCCCTGATAAGAAAATACGCAACCAATTTGACTACATACTAATTAATAAAAGATTTAGAAATGCTTTACTTAATGTAAAGACAATGCCTGGTGCTGACTGTAATAGTGATCAAGTACCACTATGTGGACAAATAAAAGTAAGATTAAAGAGAGGGAAAAAAATGGTTAAGAACATGAGTCTTAATAAAGAGGTTCTGAAAATAGATAAAGAAATGCAAGAACAATACAGAGTGACTGTGAAAAATATTTACAATGCAATAACTAAAATACAGAGTATAGATGAACAATGGGAAATGTTAAGGGACTCCATTCATCAAACTAGCAAAGAAGTATTACCCGAGAGAAGCAAAATAGCTAAGAAAAAATGGATGAATGAAGATATCTTAAAACTGATGGACAAAAGAAAACAGAGTAAAAATGACAAACAAGAATACGCTAAGATAAATAAAGAAATAAAAGATAAATGTGGGAAGGCTAAAGAAAGTTGGTTAAACGAGCAATGCAAAAAAATTGAATTAAATTCCATTAAAGATACAAAAAATATGCACAGACAAATCAGTGAGCTTACAGGAAGAAAAATAAGAATAAATACAGGGTGTTTGAAATCAAAAACAGGAAAGATAATATTAGAGGAAGATGCTATAATGAAGAGGTGGAATGAGTATATAAGAGAATTATATGAAGGAGAAAGGGAAGAATTAACAGAAGATAGTAACTTAGAAGGTCCACCTATTCTAAAAGAAGAAGTCGCTGACGCTATGAAACGTATGAAGAAAGGAAAAACAGCTGGGCCAGATGAAATCACAATAGAAGAATTAGAAGTATTGGGAGAATTTGGAGTAGATATATTAATCAAAATGTTGAATGATATTTACAGCAGTGGATATTGACCCAGTGATATGCTGAAATCTGTATTTATAGCTATACCAAAAAGACCAGGAGCAATTGATTGTGAAGATTTTCGTACAATTAACCTTATAAACCATATCACTAAGCTTCTACTCAGAATCATAATGAAGAATCATAATGAGAAGAACCAAAAAAGAAAATAAAAATGGAAATTAGTGAAGAACAGTATGGATTTGTGGAAGGAAAGGGCACTGTGACGAAACGCGTTTATCTGTCTTGGGTCGTAAAGATCCCGCACTATTTTGGCGCGTCATCGGGGGACTTTCCCAGCTAAAAATAGACTGAGGGAAGCCGATGGAGGAATTACTATCTAGAATCTTCTCGAAACACCGGAATTTGAGTTACCCGTGAGGCTGGGTATCGCACTAAATTCTCGTGCAGAGAGATCTAGAAATTCTAGGCGGGGAATGACGGTTTCCCGAGAAAGTGTCTTTTCTCAAGATGAACTAGCTTCTCGTGCGCATTGAATTGGCACGAGGGGGGAAATTGGCTAAACCTTTCATTCACTTCTACGTCGCTCGGAGAGAGCAGACGCAGGCCTTGTGAGCCAATTTTGTGTGGCGTCTCACCTCAACCATGATTCGGCTGACTGTTATGGAAAGGAAGCTGAGAAGCCCTTGAACAGTTCTGAAGCTGACTGGAAATCTGGTTTTCACATTCAGGTACATATGTGTTTAAATCATTTAACTTTGTACGTGTGTAGCACACGCCATTGTTCTAACCTCATTACCTATGCGGATGTCCTTGCATACTAATGAGCAAACCGATCGATAACGCAGTTGACGGCTAATCGTGGATGTGTTTACTGTGTGCTCGCGAATCAGCTGTTAGGAACGCCGGAATGCGATGTGGGCGATCTGGGTTCAAAATATATGTACCATATATTGCCAATCGTTGCATCTATTAGGGTGCTGTGTTAGAATAAAACATAGTTACTTGTGCCTGATAGAAACTTAGATTTATGTCAGTCAGTTGCTGAAGCCAGAAGAACGGTTAGAAAACCAGGTAAGTTGGTAGGTGGAGATTCAGACAAAACTGTGCTTAGTTACTAAGTAAAGGAAGAACTTAGTTCTGTGCCACCAGGAATGATGTAACTATTGTGTAGTAACTTAATAGTGAATTCATTGCGTGGAACACCGGATTTCTGTGGTAAGGTAAGTCTGCTTTGGTGATATATATATATATATATATATATATATATATATATATATATATATATATATATATATATATATATATATATATATATATATATATATATATATATATATATATATATATATATGATGTGACATTGTGTATATATATTAGGTCATGGCATGTGATACTTCCTGGGGTAATTCCGAACGCCGAATAGCTCGACGCGTGATAACAATGTGTGCCGTCGCGATATACATATGCGTTCTGAAATCTTGTCTAAGCTATCTTGTTCTTTCATACTGGCGCTAGTGCGAGTGAATGCTCAGGTGCTGGAAGTATGTAAGGATGCAAGGAGGCTGTATGAGACTGGGGAAATATAGGATATGGGGGAAGTGAAAGCAAGTTATGAAAGTATTGGTTGGTAGGCCAAACCAACGATGAAGTTCGGTCCGAGCCAAGCCTAAACCACTTGGGAGGGCTGAACTGGAACATTACCCTTGGAACATGTGGGGAACATGTATTCTCAAGAAGGCTTCTTGACTCTAAGGCAGTGTCTGATAAGAAGAGTTTGCTATGGCGTGGGCAGGTAGTCCCACCAGCAAACAGGCTTGTGTACATATTGGATGTGATCATGTACTATTCCTATATCCCGAGGGATGGTATATTGATCAAGATTATGTTTCTTAATGAACATTGATGATGTTAGGAACGAGTCCAGGGACTCTTTACCTATTTGTTTAGTTCGATTAAATTAAAACTATGATAACAGCTTACTATCACTACTGACGTTAGTGACGACCAGTAGATGATTAGGGATAGGTGAGACCTAAGATCAGACTCGTCATTCTGATTTCTTGCTCTGTTTGACGGGCTGTTCTGTGAGGCCAGCTGACATTTGTGAACCCATGCTTTACTACTCTCCATATAGAGATAATGCTTTGGTTATAGGCATAACTAAGTAGCATGACTGAGGGTTGAGTAGTTATTGGTAGGATGCATGTGGACTAATGTTTGGGCCAGTATACTCTCACCGGTCGCTCTTCCTTTTCAGGAGTTTGCCTGTTGAGGAACCAGTCAACTATAATTGTCGTTGGCAGGAAACCACTTCGTGTGACACAGCGAAGGGTTCCATTCTTTACTTATCACGCTCGACTCAACCACACCAGGTACCCAATGTGATTCACCATGCGTGAAGGGGTGCATCAAGAAATACCAGTGCCCTGAAGGTGCACGTGTGGGAAGTGATGGTTTGTGATGTTTTTCTATAGTAGAAGATACTCTGTTTCAGCCAGGAACATTTCAGCATTTTGAGTAATCATGCTCAACGAAAGGAAACACCTGACCGTATATTATGACGGTGGTTCTGCCTAAACGCGGAAGTAAATGATCTTCAGACACTTGAATGGTTCTTTGGACAGCTATAGTGGCAGGTCTTGAGAAGAACTACACCAGCTATTGACTTGTGGCAAGTGATACCAGGTGGAAGGGACTATTGATTATAGTCCAACCTGAATTGTTTCCGTGAAATAGATGTCTGATTCTAATAATGTACTGTCTCAGTATGAAGATTATAAACTGTGTTCGAGTACGACTCAGTTGCCATATCTGATGCTACAGCAGAGTGACTGTGAGAGACCATTGAATTGGTCATTGACATATTCGTTCAGCAGTGTGACTGTGCTATGATTGACAGACCATTCGATTGGTCAGTGACTACGTATGTTCATTGAAGTCACGAATACTTGGAGTCAAGTCCAGGAGGATTGTCTCCCAACCAGTGTTGTTAGAGAACTGTATTAACAGTGACACCGTGGGAGTGATACAGATGCAGTTGGTCCAGTGAAGTGAGGTCCAGCAGTGACTCTATTGTTGTGGATCCACGCTCTGGAGACGGAGTGGTCTCCAAGGTTCTAGTCATCTCACTGGAAGGAAGCCGGGTGAGTGGCGGACCGACTGGACGGGACATCTGCATCCAATCTACTTCTCAACTCGATGAAGACAACTATATCTCTGATTCTGTCTCTACTCTATCTTCTATTTGTGTAAATAGATTATTCTATCAGGATGTTCATTTCAGTTCTATATTCTCAAGGGTAGAATAAACTTTATGTAAGTTGACTTGCTCTTTGTATAATGATTGAGTGTGGTCTCGGACGATGCCTAAGTGTTCATTGTTCCACTAGAGTAGGTAGTTAGTGGGGGTCTAGAATCTGGAGGGGCTGGTAGACATAATTAACTAATATGAGATCAACCACAAAGTAAAAATGTGTATCTGCCTGTCCAACCCCTGGGGCTAGAATACACGGGAGTGCCAGAGACACCTCAGGTGGGGTTCACTCTCGCTACCCAAGGTGAACTCGTCACACTCCATACAGAGTGGGGGCCCGTCCGGGATTATTCCACGCTCTCTGTGTGTTGTAGACCTCTCACATAGTGATAGGGACTTAGTCTTTATCCTCTACTTCAGTCTACATAAGATTCTACTACTTCTACCTATCTCCTAACTGTCTGACGGACATTTGTGTTGTGGTGATTAGTTAGTACTATTGATTATTGATTCATTGTATTGTTTCACCCACACATACTTGAGTACCCACCTCTCATAGTCAACATGTCTACCCAAGAGATAGATTTGGACAAAGTTCAGGAAACTGGGCGTAAGTCAGGTCTAGAGGGAGATGCTTTGAAATCCTATGTGCAAAAGGTGGAAAGAAATTTTCGCCAAGAGGAAAGAGAGAGGAGGAGAGCAGAAAGAGAACTGGAAGCCAGTAAAGTGGCTCTTGAGGAAAAGAGGATAGCGGCTGATACTGAAATGAAACGGCTTGAGTTGGAAGCCGAGAGAGAAAAACGCGACTATGAGTATCGAATGAAGCTACTTGAGGCAAAAGTGCCTGCTACAGGTGTAACTGATGGAGCTGTGGGAGGAGGTGTACCTCCTAGCTCAGAGTCAACCAGTAGACGTGACTACCAGGCTATGAAGTGGCCTTTACAGCCGTTCGAACCCGAGAAAGAACGGATAGACCAATACTTAGAGAAGTATGAAGCCATGTCTATTGCAATGGGTCTAGACAAACAGAAATGGTGTTTGAAACTCTCCCAGGGACTCAGAGGCGCCGGTTATGAGGTATACGCACGCTTGCCACCGGGTTTACACAATGATTACCCGGCCCTGAAAGCGGCTCTCTTGAAGAGATTCGAGATCACAGCGCACTCATACCGAAGGAAGTTTCGGACTTCTAAGCGAGAGCCTGGCGAACTGTTTTTAGCATACAGTGTGAGGTTAAACTCATACCTTCTTAAATGGATGGCCTTGGCCGGATTTAAAGAAGAGTATGAAAGTTTGCGTGAGTTGATGGTTGTAGATCAGATGCGAATGCAAATGTCTAAACCCTTGCGAAACCTCTTAGGTGAGAATGGGGCTGAGAGATTGAATATAGTCACCAAGGTAGCCGTAAGATACGTTGAAGTCTATGGCGAGACTGGGGATACCAGTCCAACAGATCCGAGATCGAAAGATACGGATCAAGGTAAGTCAAAGAAGAAGACAAAGGAGACGAATGGTTCGGGAGAACCAAGTAAACAGGTAAACTCTTTAGAGAAGATCTCTAACGTCAACCAAGGTAAGAATAGCCCACCTAGTTCTCCAAAGAGGAAGTGGAGTGAACGATGGTGCAAATTCTGCAAGTCCAGCACTCACAACACGAGTGAGTGCAAGAGTAAACCCAAGGACTTTCACTTTGCTTGTCTTGCAGAGGTTAGGGATAGACCATGCAGGAAAGTGAAGTCGGTTGATGGGAATGTAGAACCTAGACGACCTCCATTGGTTGAGAGAGTAGAAGTGAATGGGCAACAGGTGATGTGCCTCTATGACACAGGATTGCAATTTCTTGCTGTAATTGCATCCCACCTGACAGGCCCAGAGCAACTCACCGGGGAGATGACGGAGATACAGCCAGCCAGTAGGAGTGCTGTAGCGTTACGTTGCCCGATTGCCAATGTGGAGATTCGGAGCAAGTACGTTACTGGATGCATTCAGGCGGCAGTAGTACCGGATCCTCTCTATCCCCTAATTCTTGGCCGGAAATACGTGTTTCTGGGTGAACCAGAACTCCCTAGCATCCATAAGTCTAGGCAGGTCAGATATACAGAGGAAGAGGGTCTAGAAAAGGTAAGTCTCCAGAAAACTCACCTGGATGGAATGAGTAGTGCTCGGAGCAAGGATGCAACAGAGTGTCCTTGTTCAGAATGGTTGCCCAACAATGAAAACCCGTTAACTCAGGGTAAGTTCGAATCTGATAACCGGTCACCGTTAATTCAGACCGGATCAGAGAAGCGGCAGAAGGAACGTAAGTTGGTTCCTGAGAGCTTCAGAGCTTATCTGCTGCGAACGGTACATGTCAGGTCTCCAACCGGACATCTGACTGTAGGGACAACCAGTAAATGTCTATCCCGGTACTATCGGTGGCCGGGAATGACAGGCGACGTGCGCAGGTATATTAGGTCTTGTCCGGAGTGCCGTAAAGGCACATCTGAGAAACGGACGAAGACGAAGATATCCTTAGCGGTTGGAGACCGAGTTCTAGTACTCCTCCCAATCGAGGGGAACGAATTCGAAATCGGGTGGCAGGGCCCATTCCTAGTGGATAAAGTGGGGCTCCACAAGCACTATGGAGTGGTGATCCTGGGAAAGTCTGCTACTTTCCATTCCGGTCTCCTCATGCACTATGAGGGGAAGCCCGATGATAAGTCCACCAACCCAAGGGCGCAGAGATTCGCTGAAAGTACGGTTCGGGGTTCTGGTCAGGTAGCGGAAAGCCTGTCACACCATAGGAAGTCCTATATGTATGTGCAGGTACATTCTTCGGTTCAGCCCGGTGCTCGGGGGAACATGACCGGCCAAAGGAACACCCGCAGTGCTAGCTACACTGAGAACCGTGGTCGGAAGAGGTGGGTTGTGTCGGAACGGACACAGACCCCTGGTCCCTCAACCCGACCGACTGCAGTCCAGCTTGGTCCTCGAAAGGGGAAGATGGAGTTGCAGAAGTCCAGTAAACTCTGGCAGGAACGATCGTTAAATCAGATCGAGACGGGAGCTCTGGTCCGCAAGACACTGCGAGATGCCCGATCGCAGTAGCGGAGTAGGCGTTGATCACCCGTGATACTGAATAGCTTGTCACCCCACCAAAGGTGGTAAAAGTATCCTATGAAATATTGACGGGATGACTTCCTCACCCGCCATCCGGTCTATAAGAAGGAAGAAAGAACGACATAGACAGCTTCTGCGTAGAAGTGGAACGACGGGGTCGATCCTCTTAAAGTGGGGGCCTATGTGACGAAACGCGTTTATCTGTCTTGGGTCGTAAAGATTCCGCACTATTTTGGCGCGTCATCGGGGGACTTTCCCAGCTAAAAATAGTCTGAGGGAAGCCGATGGAGGAATTACTATCTAGAATCTTCTCGAAACACCGGAATTTGAGTCACCCGTGAGGCTGGGTATCGCACTAAATTCTCGTGCAGAGAGATCTGGAAATTCTAGGCGGCGAATGACGGTTTCCCGAGAAAGTGTCTTTTCTCAAGAAGAACTAGCTTCTCGTGCGCATTGAATTGGCACGAGGGGGGAAATTGGCTAAACCTTTCATTCACTTCTACGTCGCTCGGAGAGAGCAGACGCAAGCCTTGTGAGCCAATTTTGTGTGGCGTCTCACCTCAACCATGATTCGGCTGACTGTTATGGAAAGGAAGCTGAGAAGCCCTTGAACAGTTCTGAAGGTGACTGGAAATCTGGTTTTCACATTCAGGTACATATGTGTTTAAATCATGTAACTTTGTACGTGTGTAGCACACGCCATTGTTCTAACCTCATTACCTATGCGGATGTCCTTGCATACTAATGAGCAAACCGATCGATAACGCAGTTGACGGCTAATCGATGATGTGTTTACTGTGTGCTCGCGAATCAGCTGTTAGGAACGCCGGAATGCGATGTGGGCGATCTGGGTTCAAAATATATGTACCATATATTGCCAATCGTTGCATCTATTAGGGTGCTGTGTTAGAATAAAACATAGTTACTTGTGCCTGATAGAAACTTAGATTTATGTCAGTCAGTTGCTGAAGCCAGAAGAACGGTTAGAAAACCAGGTAAGTTGGTAGGTGGAGATTCAGACAAAACTGTGCTTAGTTACTAAGTAAAGGAAGAACTTAGTTCTGTGCCACCAGGAATGATGTAACTATTGTGTAGTAACTTAATAGTGAATTCATTGTGTGGAACACCGGATTTCTGTGGTAAGGTAAGTCTGCTTTGGTGATATATATATATATATATATATATATATATATATATATATATATATATATATATATATATATATATATATATATATATATATATACATATATATATATATATATATATATATATATATATATATATATATATATATATATATATATATATATATATATATGATGTGACATTGTGTATATATATATTAGGTCATGGCATGTGATACTTCCTGGGGTAATTCCGAACGCCGAATAGCTCGACGCGTGATAACAATGCGTGCCGTCGCGATATACATATGCGTTCTGAAATCTTGTCTAAGCTATCTTGTTCTTTCATACTGGCGCTAGTGCGAGTGAATGCTCAGGTGCTGGAAGTATGTAAGGATGCAAGGAGGCTGTATGAGACTGGATAAATATAGGATATGGGGGAAGTGAAAGCAAGTTATGAAAGTATTTGTTGGTAGGCCAAACCAACGATGAAGTTCGGTCCGAGCCAAGGCTAAACCACTTGGGAGGGCTGAACTTGAACATTACCCTTGGAACATGTGGGGAACATGTATTCTCAAGAAGGCTTCTTGACTCTAAGGCAGAGTCTGATAAGAAGAGTTTGCTATGGCGTGGGCAGGTGGTCCCACCAGCAAACAGGCTTGTGTACATATTGGATGTGATCATGTACTATTCCTATATCCCGAGGGATGGTATATTGATCAAGATTATGTTTCTTAATGAACATTGATGATGTTAGGAACGAGTCCAGGGACTCTTTACCTATTTGTTTAGTTCGATTAAATTAAAACTATGATAACAGCTTACTATCACTACTGACGTTAGTGACGACCGGTAGATGATTAGGGATAGGTGAGACCTAAGATCAGACTCGTCATTCTGATTTCTTGCTCTGTTTGACGGGCTGTTCTGTGAGGCCAGCTGACATTTGTGAACCCATGCTTTACTACTCTCCATATAGAGATAATGCTTTGGTTATAGGCATAACTAAGTAGCATGACTGAGGGTTGAGTAGTTATTGGTAGGATGCATGTGGACTAATGTTTGGGCCAGTATACTCTCACCGGTCGCTCTTCCTTTTCAGGAGTTTGCCTGTTGAGGAACCAGTCAACTATAATTGTCGTTGGCAGGAAACCACTTCGTGTGACACAGCGAAGGGTTCCATTCTTTACTTATCACGCCCGACTCAACCACACCAGGTACCCAATGTGATTCACCATGCGTGAAGGGGTGCATCAAGAAATACCAGTGCCCTGAAGGTGCACGTGTGGGAAGTGATGGTTTGTGATGTTTTTCTATAGTAGAAGATACTCTGTTTCAGCCAGGAACATTTCAGCATTTTGAGTAATCATGCTCAACGAAAGGAAACACCTGACCGTATATTATGACGGTGGTTCTGCCTAAACGCGGAAGTAAATGATCTTCAGACACTTGAATGGTTCTTTGGACAGGTCCTGAGAAGAACTACACCAGCTATTGACTTGTGGCAAGTGTTACCAGGTGGAAGGGACTATTGATTATAGTCCAACCTGAATTGTTTCCGTGAAATAGATGTCTGATTCTAATAATGTACTGTCTCAGTATGAAGATTATAAACTGTGTTCGAGTAGGACTCAGTTGCCATATCTGATGCTACAAGCAGTGTGACTGTGAGAGACCATTGAATTGGTCATTGACATATTCGTTCAGCAGTGTGACTGTGCTATGATTGACAGACCATTCGATTGGTCAGTGACTACGTATGTTCATTGAAGTGACGAATACTTGGAGTCAAGTCCAGGAGGATTGTCTCCCAACCAGTGTTGTTAGAGAACTGTATTAACAGTGACTCCGTGGGAGTGATACAGATGCAGTTGGTCCAGTGAAGTGAGGTCCAGCAGTGACTCTATTGTTGTGGATCCATGCTCTGGAGACGGAGTGGTCTCCAAGGTTCTAGTCATCTCACTGGAAGGAAGCCGGGTGAGTGGCGGACCGACTGGACGGGACATCTGCATCCAATCTACTTCTCAACTCGATGAAGACAACTATATCTCTGATTCTGTCTCTACTCTATCTTCTATTTGTGTAAATATATTATTCTATCAGGATGTTCATTTCAGTTCTATATTCTCAAGGGTAGAATAAACTTTATGTAAGTTGACTTGCTCTTTGTATAATGATTGAGTGTGGTCTCGGACGATGCATAAGTGTTCATTGTTCCACTAGAGTAGGTAGTTAGTGGGGGTCTAGAATCTGGAGGGGCTTGTAGACATAATTAACTAATATGAGATCAACCACGAAGTAAAAATGTGTATCTGCCTGTCCAACCCCTGGGGATAGAATACACGGGAGTGCCAGAGACACCTCAGGTGGGGTTCACTCTCACTACCCAAGGTGATCTCGTTACAGGCACAAATAATGCAATTTATACATTACGGACACTAATAGAAAGGTCAATAGAGAAACAGAGAGACATATATTTGTGCTTCATAGATTATACTAAGGCATTTGATAAAGTAAAACATGATGAACTGATTAAAATGTTGGAAGATATCAACATTGATGGAAAAGATTTAAGAATAATAAAGAATATTTACTGGAACCAAGTAGCAGCAATTAAAATGGGAAATAAAGAGGGTAGTTACGAACAGATAAAGCTAGGAGTACGACAAGGGTGTGTCTTGTCACCAGATCTTTCCTCCCTGTATAGCGAAGTAATAATGAGAGAGATCAAAGAGATGCCAGGAATACTAGTTGGAGGTTATAATATAAATAATATACGCTATGCAGATGACACAGTATTGGTGGCGGATAATTCAACAGACCTACAACAATTATTAGATGTAGTAGTAACAGAGAGTGCAAGGAAAGGACTCTCCTTGAATATCAAGAAAACAGTAACAATGGTAATATCAAAGAAAATGGTGACACCAAAATGTGACATAGAAATAGAAGGGAAAATCCTTAACCAAGTTGATAATTATAGATACCTAGGGGCATTTATAACATCAGATGGAAGATGTACAACAGAGATTAGGAGCAGAATAGGGCAGGCAAAAGCCGCATTTCAGAAAATGAAGAGTATCTTATGCAATAAGTCACTATCACTGAATGTAAGAAAGAGAGTGATGAAATGCTATGTAGAACCAGTTTTGCTGTATGGCAGTGAATCTTGGAATGTAAATGAACAAATTAAGAAGAAATTAGAAGCAACAGAGATGTGGTTCCTGAGACGAATGTTGCGAATTCCTTGGACTGCCAGAGTAACTAACGACGACTGCCTGAAACAGGCTAACGAAACTAGAACATTATATACAACAATAAGACAGAGACAAACAGCTTTCCTCGGTCATGTGATGAGAAGAGAGGCATTGGAGAACATCGTAACAACTGGAAAGATCGAGGGGAAGAGAGGCAGAGGTAGACCAAGAGAAGTGATGTTGGATGGATTGAGAGGGTGGCATGGAGGAATATCAGCAGCAGAGTTGATCCAGAAAACCAAAGACCGAGATCTATGGAGAGCCATGAACGCCTACGCCAGCCAGAACGGCACTTGATGATGATGATGAAGATACGTGTACAAATATCCAAGAAAGAAGTTAAATGTAGAAAAGCTGAAGATAGAAGGTCAATGTAGAAAAGCTGAAGATAGAAGGTCAATGTAGAAAAGCTGAAGATGGGAGTTAAAAAAGTAAAAAAAAAGACTGGCAAGACCTCAAATGCAGAACTGCTAAACACAGGCGTTAAATGTAGAAAAGCCAAAGAAAGGAGCTAAATGTAGTATAGTTATAGAAAGGAGTTAAATGTAGAATAGTTAAATAAAGATGTTAAATGCAGAATAACTAAATATATAAGTTGAATGTAGAATAGCCCAGGAAAGAAGTTCAGAGTAAAAAAGCCCACTAAGTTCAGTGTAGAACAGATCATGAAAGAAGTTAAATGTAGAATATCTGAAGAAAGAAATTGAATGTAGAATAGCTAAAGAAAGAAGTTAAATGTAGAATATATGAAGAAAGAAATTGAATGTAGAATAGCTAAAGACATGAGTTAAATGGCGTAGATGTAACAAAAGATGTTAAATGTATAATAGCTAAAGAAAGAAGTTTAATGTAGAATAGA
>JACEFZ010023099.1:0-2500 GCA_014155875.1 Cepaea nemoralis | reverse complement strand
GCTGTCATCTAATCGTCCGACATGTGAGAAGCACATGGGCTTTACGGCTCGGACCGGAGGGAGAATTGTGAAGGAGGACTCTGGTGCTTTTGTTGAGACCACAAGTAGCCTGACTATGGAAGTCATGGCAGTAATTAAAGCAATAGCATTGCTAGAGACACAGGCATTAATTCGGGCATGTTTCCTTAGCGACTCAATGAGCATGCTCAAAATGATAGAGATGGGGTGGATCCGAAGAGAGTTGTTGCTGTCTCTGGAGCGGCCTCGGCTGGCAAAGATTAGTTTCATCTTCGTGCCAGGGCATGCGGGAGTGCAAGGAAATGAGCGAACTGACAAGCTCGCAGGTAAGGCTACTGTGGAGGGCGGACGCGCCATGGACCAGGCTGACATTCTGAATGCTTTACGAGAAGTAAAGACTCTTGTGAGAACCAAGTGATGACTGTGAATCTACAACCATGGTCAGACTGCGAGAACAGCAAATTAAAAGAGGTATGGCCAAACAAGAAAAACACTATGCAGGGAGCCTAATAAGATTTATAAACCAAAACAGAACTGGTGTCGTTAGCCGCTGCATGCTGCGCTATTTACTGCAGAGAGGATCCGAGCACTTACAGACTGAATGGTTCGATGTGCAATGAGGATGATCTGTCGACTCACTATATAACTAATTTCCTTTGTGACTCAATGAACATGCCCAGAAAGATAGAGATGGGGTGCGTCCGAAGACAGTCATTGTTGTCTCTGGAGTGGTCACACATGGCAAAGATTATTTACATTTCAGTACATGCAGGTGTACAATGACATGAGCTAGCTGACAGGCTTGCAGGTAAGGCTACTGTGGAGGGTGGACTTTCCAAGACCAGGCAGATATACAGAATGTTCTACGAGAAGGACGTTTGCGAAAACCAAGTGATTACTGTGAATCTACAACCATGGTCAGACTGCTAGAATAGCAAGGAAAAAGAGGGTTGGCTAAAAAGGAAATAACAATAAATGCAAAAACTAACTAACTAACTAACTAACTAACTAACATACTTACTAACTACCTAACTAACGAACGAACCAACCAACCAAACCACCCACTAACCAATCAACCAACAAACCAACCAACCAACAAACCAACTATCCAACTTAGTGAAGGCGATTATGATGATGGCGACATTTATTTCTAGAGGTGATATCGCAAATATAATCCAAAAACACACTGAGATACTTCTTTTCGTCAGAAGAGACACTCGCACTCGTATACCTCTCAACTATGGGCAGTTCACTTGGTGGCGCTCAATAACTGCAACTCAATCCTGACGTAACAACCTGTATCACACTGTACTTTCGCTCTACCATAAGCTTGGTACTGCTCATTAGACCAGCGTATCACTCTGTCTTGTACACAATGGATAGCAGCTCACTCTTTCTTCCCGTTGCTTCCAATTGAGTATTAACACTGCCAACAACCACGGGAACTTCTGATTCACTCATTCTAGTTTACAATTACACACTTGCTTCTTCTGAATATTAATATAACATATTCTACGTATCCACTTATGATGCGGGACACTATATGTTGTCCGTTCTAATTACATCTATTAGATGTCTTCTCTAGCTTGAAGACTTCTCTAAGTTCCAGTAGTCGCTAAGCTGTTCGTTGACACAATGATCTGGCCCAGTCTTTCAGATTCAGAACGACACCTCTGGTCGTGAGCTTTCCTAGTGCTAATCCGAGTTGTTGTCATTAGAGCTCACTGGATTAGACGTCTGATTGGCTTTCTAGGCATGTTACGTACATGTGTTGAGCTAAAGTTTTCGTTTGGCATGTTGTGTTACGGTCTCTCACGGTTTACTTCTCGTCTTTCAGTCATAGTTACTATAACTAGGTACCTGAGAAGTATGGCAATGTTGATGATGGTGATGACGGTTTTACTGATGATAAAATTATGATGATGATGATGATAATGGTGATAACGAGGTTGATTATAATCAATATAATAATGATGATGACGATTATGATGTTGGCTATAATAATATGTATAATGGTGGTGCTTATGATTAAGATCATCATTGTATTATAATTATGGCACTTATGAAAATGGTTACAATAATGTATATGACGATGATGGTGGTGATAATAGATTTTGTAGTGTAAAAACACACAGTGACTTACATCCTTCTATTAACACATGGTCCACTTGGTTTCCTGACACTCTGCTACAAACATAACGGTTACAGTCGCTCATATTGTACTCGGAGCCCACGGGATGGCATTTGTCCCCATCCTGGCAATCTAAAGGTCAGACATACAGCTGAATAAACTCAGTTTGTAGGTTTGTCACCAACATCATTACCTACCAAATACATTATTTGGTGCATAATCAAGTCCAAATATTTACGCACATGGGTACTTTAATAACAACATATTTTTAGCACCAAATTTGCAAACCCCAACGTTTGTTAATTCGGACATCTTCGACTGCGAGTTGTCAATCCGTCAGCTTGGGACGCA
>JACEFZ010023098.1:0-42692 GCA_014155875.1 Cepaea nemoralis | reverse complement strand
CATTGTGGTGTGGTGTGCCCAGCAATCGGTGTGTTTCTCCCCCCTAAGTGGGGTTATATGGCACACCGTGTATTTCCCCATTCAAAGAAGATACTACCCCTCCCGGCCGCCGCTCTCGACTGAGCTGTCGCCCCAATGTACCGGCATTGCCCTGCACAAACCATAGGGTAGATAAGTTCAGGTTCTCTCAGTGAGATAGAGGAGTCCATTATCCTCCCGACATCATCCTATCGAGTGACAGACGAAAGAGATAGTCCTGTGGCTAGCATCCCCTGGCTCAAGAAGATATATTCTAGATTGGTGGACCCCATCCCCGTAGCTATCTAATGTGCCTATATTTAAAAGAGAGATACCACCAAGTAACGGTAAGCCGTAGGAATCCAGATATCACCCGTCCATCAGCTGCCAAGAACAAGCCGCGTAGCCAGATCGGCTAACGGTCACCCCCTCCCAACATGGCAAGACTGCTGTTTTGCTATATCCTCTCAGTCGTTAAGACAATATATATTTATAGGCCAAGCTTTGCCTGGACCAACGAAAACCCATATTTACCTTTACATCACTTCAGTAGTAGGTTGCATCTCTGTCGTAATCTTTAACTCACTGGACAGGCTGCAACTTTCAAACGGTAGGTGTTGGCCCGGCCATCAATTGACCAGCCGCTGCACCAGTGCACATTTGACGCAAGGCGCTCCTTCGGGACTACCCGAAAGGAAAGACAAATATATACTCGCTCCATGTAAAGATTGTGGTATGAAGATAACCCAAAGAACCATCTTTCATGGAGAATTGAGCGAACAAGAGAACTGAGAGCTTCCGAAAGCCGTTTCCCCCTGTTTACCAAGAATAAAAGAATGCATAAGGACATGGGCCACTGGCGTTTCGCTACAGACACACTCGTGTCCAAACAGGGGATACTGTACCACGTGAGCTGGAGTTGCCCACAATAGAGTGGGGAAACCTGCATCACGAGAAGTGTCAAGGAAACACCAAACAGTTGACCAGTTACTAACTGCGTGCTGGAACTCCGAGCACGCAAACTAGCTGCTTCACTTAGAGTCAACTGATCGTGGCTGAACACGCCACGAAGATCGTCAGACCGCGACTCGACAGCGTAGAGGACAGACGACGGTATTCGCTCTGAATACTTTGTTGCTTACAAAGGACAATAGCAATAGTTGTGACTTAGCCTTAGCGTTGATAGACATTGCCATCGATCTCATCTTTCATACAACATCATTACGATATACCATGATGTGTATTACCTATGTGATTATCCGCTCGCAGAGCTACTGTACAACGAGCTAATAAACTTGTATTATACTTGTATTCTATTGTACGTTCTCATTTCGAGTGGTACAAAAGCGGAATCCTTGTATGCCTGTCAAAGTTAAGTTGTTGACAGGCAGTATGACTGAACGCCGAGTGCTGAAATGAGTGTTGACCCTCTGCTCACGTCCACTGAGCCAGCCTCTTCAGATGTGGGTCCTTTGGTGTAAGTTACTATACTACATACTCGATCTCAAGGTGCCTTCACCACCTAATTATTGTCGTAATCTAGCTCGTCGTCCAAAGCAGCGGTAGCAGCCAGTCTACCAGCCTGTTCATTTCCTCGCACACTCGCACGTCCTGGGTAGAAAACGCATAAAATGCTCTTGATCTATGTCTTTTGAGAAATGCAAACCACTTCACTCGGAACATGCTAGTTTCTACTTCACTTAGCATTCTTTGCAAGTCTCTTAAGAAAACACGATGTCCTCCTTTACTATTCTTCATCAATCAGAACGCAGCGGTTAAAGCCTACACCTTCAATCTCATTCTGGAAGTCTTGATATCATACTCCAGACTCTTCTCCTTTTGTTTACACAATGTCCGTTAAATTTGCAATGATCGCGGCCTTTGACAGACTGTACTAGAATGTATGGGACAGCATTGGAATAGGCCTGCAAACAAAGCTAAAAGTGTACAAAGCAGTTGTATTATCCACACTGCTATATGCTTGTGAAACCTGGACTGTTTATCAGCGACACGCTATGAAATTAAACCACTTCCACACAGTCTGCTTCAGAAAGCTACTGAAGATTAAATGGGAAGACAAAATCCCAGATACTGAAGTCCTAGAAAGAGCGTCAATGCCCAGTATCAACACTCTACTAATGAAGAATCAGATTCGCTGGGCTGGTCACTTGACTCGCATGCCAGATCACAGGCTCCCTAAAAGAATTTTTTACGGCGAGTTGCGTTGTGGTAAACGCTCCAAAGGCGGCCAGAGGAAACGCTTTAAAGACACTGATAATCTAACTGAATGCTTTTGGAATTCATCATGACACCTGGGAGACTGCAGCCAGAGACCGAAATTCGTGGCGTGCATCATTACGCAAGGGTGCAGTCACGTGTGAGGCCACCAGGACTGCAAGAGCTGTGAAAGAAAGGCAGGACAGAAAACCTACTGCAGGAAATCCTCCTCCAGAAACGTCAAGTATTCTTTGTCCACATTGTCAAAGAACATTTCGAGCCAAAATAGGCCTTATCAGCCATCTTAGAACCCACGGCTTCATACTTACAACCCCACTGGATGAAATGAATTGTCATCATCATTCTTGATGGACAAACAACAGTTGAAGGGTACTGCTTCATCGACATATACATTGATAGTTCCCCCACATGCCAACATACATATAACTACCAGTATTGTAGTATAGAAATACTACATTAAAATAGCAGTAATACATTTTAGGTTGTATAGTCCAATAGATTCCTTACGGCTGGGTAAACTATATATCTTCTATCTCTTCCCTTCTTCTTTCTCCCCATCCTTACTTCTCTACGTCTTATGTATTATCCTTCTTTACTCCTTCTTCCCTTCCTTCTGTTCCTCCTCCTCACCCTTGTTGTTGTTGTTGTTGTTGTTGTTGTTTTTCTTCTTCTTCTTCTTCTTCTTCTTCTTCTTCTTCTTCTTCTTCTTCTTCTTCTTCTTCTTCTTCTTCTTCTTCTTCTTCTTCTTCTTCTTCTTCTTCTTCTTCTTCTTCTTCTTTTTATTTCTCTACCTCTCCCTCCTCCTGTTCCTTCACTTCTTACGCCTTCTTCTTGTTCGTCTTTATCCACCACTTCCGCTTCTTCCCTATCCCTCCTCCTCTTCTTCTTCTATTTCTTCTACTGCATCTTCATCTTCTTCTTCCTTTGTGCCGCGTACACCCACGCAGAACTATAACCGTACTTAACAAAACCATCTGTGTTTATGATGATGTCTTTTGGACATGACTAATTCTACCAGTCCCCGTATCGCGGTGTCGATCGATGCAGTTTTCACCTGTACGTAATAAAACTTTCGATTACCTTTACATGTCTACTAGCAAATCAGTCCTGTCCAATCCGTATTGATTGTCAAATTCCAATCATCATCATCATGTGTCCTTCCGATAAGAATGGGGGGGGGGGGGGGTCGTGTTTCTCCATCCCTACGATCATCCAGTAGTCGTGGATAAGCACAGTGTTTTTGTCTCGACCGTGCCATATGGTCAAGCCATTCAGATATTTACTTCTCTGCATCCAATTTGCAGAGGTTCTAGAAAAAACTGTGAATGAAGAGAGATTTGATGAAAATAATAAAGGAATCAAGTGAAATATTTCGGCCACGTTAAAAGACATGAAACTCGTATAAAAACCATACTGGAGGGCAAGGTTGAGGGCACGCGAGCAAGAAGATGACACCGATATAAGTGAGAAGATAACATCAAGTGATGGACGAACATCAGCCTCACAGAATGTTCAGTCACTGGCGAGAGACAGACAGTGTTAGTGATCCTTTGCAGCCAACCCCTATTGTGGAGACGGCACCTGATTGATTGACTTGATCCAAATTGTCATTTTGCCCTCAATCTTGTTATCTGTCATCTAGTTCTGTTGATTATTTCTTCTTTTAACGTGCCAAAAATATGTCTGTCTACGCCTAATTTCTCTAATCAGTTTTCCGTTTGTATTTGCATCTTGTACTACTTCCTCATTGATTTTCCTGTCTGTCCATGGTAAAATTCACATACCAGCTTAAATAGTTCTTCCTTCTTGGATTTCATTGTGAGCCCCCTTTCGAGACACATTCGAGGTGTGTCATGGATAGAGCTGTGCGGGTGTCGTATTTGTCGGCTGATACTCTCAGGTAAGCAACAGCTCAAGCAATTGTGTAAATGCTTGGTGTGGCTGGTGGATCACGGAAGTAGCACATTGATTAACAGGGTGTGTCTTTTGCACAGTTAGTTCACTGAGGGAACAAAAGAAAAAGCAGCGGCTGCAGCAAGATATAACAATATTAATTGGAAACAAATAGGTATATTTAGCTCCTGCGAGAAGAAACATACTAAACAAGACACGTTGCACATACCTTACAAGGAGATCCATCATAGACAGGTGAGAACAAAGTCAGTGGCTTATCCAAAATCAGAAGTAATCAATAAATATATAAAATGAAATAATAAAATTAAAAAAACACACACACAAATACTTACAGGACGGCCGACGTTTCGATTCTAAAAATCTTTGTCAAGGACAGGACAACACAAATAGATGAAACAACCAAAAAAAAAAACACAAAATAACACAACTACTCCGTTCTCATGTGGGAGCAAACATGATGGTTTGTGCCGGTTGCGAAGGCACTCTTTGGCTACAGAGTTTAAGTACAGTTAGGTTGCCAGAGCGCCAGATAGGGTTTATGTCGCCACAATATGCTAACAGTCCAGTATGAATATATAGAGGGAGGACAGCATAGTTATAAACAGTGTAAACAGGTTGGATATGTATAAACACAGGAGTGTGAACAGTTGGATATGAATGTATAGAGGGAAGTTGGCACAGTTATACAATGGCGTCCACAACAGTATTGATGCCTGCTGGATGGACGCATCCCAGAGAGGGTATTAATTAGCTTTCAATTTTGCGCCTAATGGGGCTGTTGGAGAAGCAAGGTTTCCATGCAGTGATACATACATCGTCTACCTATTATGGTTGGAAGAATTAAAATGATTGGGGACAGGTTTGTCAGCGCCCTGGTTAATATCTCTGAGATGTTTCCTAAAACGGTCGGCAATGCGTCTGCTAGTTTGACTAATGTATTTCATGTCACATCGTTTGCAGATGATATCATATATAAACGATATAGTGCTGGATGGGACATTCATTGAGAGAACGTGAACATAGTGTGACTAGAAAACCTGAACATAGTGTGACTAGAAGAAAACATGAACATAGTGTGACTAGAAGAAAACAAGAACATAGTGTGACTAGAAGAAAACATGAACATAGAGTGACTAGAAGAAAACATGAACATAGAGTGACTAGAAATAATGAACATAGTGACTAGAAGAAAACATGAATATAGTGTAACTAGAAGAAAACATGAACATAGTGTGACTAGAAAACCTGACTAGCAGAAACATGAACATATTGTGACTAGAAGAAACATGAACATAGTGTGACTAGAAGAAACATGAACATAGTGTGAGTAGAAAACATGAACATAGTGTGACTAGAAGAAACATGAACATAGTGTGACTAAAAGAAAATATGAACATAGTGCGAATGGAAAATCTGACTAGAAGAAACATGAAAATAGTGTGACTAGAAGAAAACATGAACATAGTGTGACTAGAAAACCTGATTAGAAGAAACATGAACATAGTGTCACTAGAAGAATCATGAACATAGTGTGACTAGAAGAAACATGAACATAGTGTGACTAGAAGAAAACATGAACATAGTGTGAATAGAAGAAAACATGAACATAGTGTGATTAGAAGAAACATGAACATGGTGTGACTAGAAGAAACATGAACATAGTGTGACTAGAAGAAAACATGAACATAGTGTGACTAGAAGAAAACAAGAACAAAGTGTGACTAGAAGAAAAATGAACATAGGGTGATTAGAAAATATGAACATAGTGACTAGAAGAAAACATGAATATAGTATAACTAGAAGAAAACATGAACATAGTGTGACTAGAAGAAAACATGAACATAGTGTGACTAGAAAACCTGACTAGAAGAAACATGAACATATTGTGACTAGAAGAAACATGAACATAGTGTGACTAGAAGAAACATGAACATAGTGTGAGTAGAAAACATGAACATAGAGTGACTAGAAGAAACATGAACATAGTGTAACTAAAAGAAAACATGAACATAGTGCGACTGGAAAATCTGAATGGAAGAAACATGAACATAGTGTGACTAGAAGAAAACATGAACATAGTGTGACTAGAAAACATGATTAGAAGAAACATGAACATAGTGTCTCTAGAAGAAACATGAACATAGTGTGACTAGAAGAAACATGAACATAGTGTGACTAGATGAAAACATGAACATAGTGTGATTAGAAGAAAACATGAACATAGTGTGATTAGAAGAAACATGAACATGGTATGACTAGAAGAAACATGAACATGGTGTGACTAGAAGAAACATGAACATGGTGTGACTAGAAGAAAACATGAACATAGTGAGAATGGAAAATCTGACTAGAAGAAACATGAAAATAGTGTGACTAGAAGAAATCATGAACATAGTGTGACTAGAAAACCTGATTAGAAGAAACATGAACATAGTGTCACTAGAAGAATCATGAACATAGTGTGACTAGAAGAAACATGAACATAGTGTGACTAGAAGAAAACATGAACATAGTGTGACTAGAAGAAAACATGAACATAGTGTGATTAGAAGAAACATGAACATGGTGTGACTAGAAGAAACATGAACATAGTGTGACTAGAAGAAAACATGAACATAGTGTGACTAGAAGAAAACAAGAACATAGTGTGACTAGAAGAAAACATGAACGTGGTGTGACTAGATGAAAACATGAACTTAGTGTGACTAGAAGAAAACATGAACATAGTGTGACTAGAAGAAACATGAACATAGTGTGACTAGAAGAAAACATGAATATAGTATAACTAGAAGAAAACATTAACATAGTGTGACTAGAAGAAAACATGAACATAGTGTGACTAGAAGAAAACGTGAACATAGTGTGACTAGAAGAAAACATGAACATAGTGTGACTAGAAGAAAACATGAACATAGTGTGACTAGAAGAAACATGAACATAGTGTGAGTAGAAAACATGAACATAGTGAGACTAGAAGAAACATGAACATAGTGTAACTAAAAGGAAACATGAACATAGTGCGACTGGAAAATCTGAATGGAAGAAACATGAACATAGTGTGACTAGAAGAAAACATGAACATAGTGTGACTAGAAAACATGATTAGAAGAAACATGAACATAGTGTCTCTAGAAGAAACATGAACATAGTGTGACTAGAAGAAACATGAACATAGTGTGACTAGATGAAAACATGAACATAGTGTGATTAGAAGAAAACATGAACATAGTGTGATTAGAAGAAACATGAACATGGTATGAGTAGAAGAAACATGAACATGGTGTGACTAGAAGAAACATGAACATGGTGTGACTAGAAGAAACATGAACATAGTGTGACTAGAAAACCTGACGAGAAGAAACACGAACATAGTGTGAATAGAAGAAAACATGAACATAGTTTGACTAGAAGAAAACATGAACATAGTGTGACTAGAAGAAACATGAACATAGTGTGACTAGAAGAAATCCTGAACATAATGTGACTAGAAAACCTGAATATAGTATGACTAGAAGAAAACATGAACATAGTGTGACTAGAAGAAAACATGAACATAAAGTGACTAGAAGAAAATATGAACATAGTGTGACTAGAAGAAAACCTGAATATAGTGTAACTAGAAGAAAACATGAACATATTGTGACTAGAAGAAAACATGAACATAGTGTGACTAGAAAACCTGACTAGAAGAAACATGAACATAGTGTGACTAGAAGAAACATGAACATAGTGTGACAAGAAGAAAACATGAACATAGTGTGACTAGAAAACCTGACTAGAAGAAACATGAACATAGTGTGACAAGAAGAAAACATGAACATAGTGTGACTAGAAGAAAACATGAACATAGTGTGACTAGAAGAAAACATGAACATAGTGTGACTAGAAGAAAACATGAACATAGTGTGACTAGAAGAAAACATGAACATAGTGTGACTAGAAGAAAACATGAACGTGGTGTGACTAGAAGAAAACATGAACTTAGTTTGACTAAAAGAAAACATGAACATAGTGTGACTAGAAGAAAACATGAACATAGTGTGACTAGAAGAAAACCTGAACATAGTGTGACTAGAAGAAAACCTGAACATAGTATGACTAGAAGAAAACCTCAACATAGTGTGACTAGAAGAAAACATGTACATGGTGTGAGTAGAAGAAAACATGAACATAGTGTGACTAGAAGAAAACATGAACATAGTGTGACTAGAAAACATGAACATAGTGTGACTAGAAAACATGAACATAGTGTGACTAGAAGAAAACATTAACATAGTGTGACTAGAAGAAAACATGAACATAGTGTGACTAGAAGAAAACCTGAACATAGTGTGACTAGAAGAAAACCTGAACATAGTATGACTAGAAGAAAACCTCAACATAGTGTGACTAGAAGAATACATGAACATAGTGTGAATAGAAGGAAACATGAACTTAGTTTGACTAAAAGAAAACATGAACATAGTGTGACTAGAAGAAAACATGAACACAGTGTGACTAGAAGAAAACATGAGCTTAGTTTGACTAAAAGAAAACATGAACATTGTGTGACTAGAAGAAAACATGAACATAGTGTGACTAGAAGAAAACATGAACATAGTGTTACTAGAAAACATGAACATAGTGTGACTAGAAAACATGAACATAGTGTGACTAGAAGAAAACATTAACATAGTGTGACTAGAAGAAAACATGAACATAGTGTGACTAGAAGGAAACATGAACCTAGATTGACTAAAAGAAAACATGAACATAGTGTGACTAGAAGAAACATGAACATAGTGCGACTAAAAGAAAACATGAACATAGTGAGAATGGAAAATCTGACTAGAAGAAACATGAAAATAGTGTGACTAGAAGAAATCATGAACATAGTGTGACTAGAAAACCTGATTAGAAGAAACATGAACATAGTGTCACTAGAAGAATCATGAACATCGTGTGACTAGAAGAAACACGAACATAGTGTGACTAGAAGAAAACATGAAACCTAGTGTGACTAGAAGAAAAACATGAAACATAGGGTGTGATTAGAAGAAACATGAACAATGGTGTGACTAGAAGAAACATGAAACATAGTGTGACTAGAAGAAAACATGAACATAGGTGTGACTAGAGAAAACAAGAACATAGTGTGCTAGAAGAAAACATGAACGTAGTGTGACTAGATGAAAACATGAACATAGTAGTGACTAGAAGAAAACATGAACATAGTGTGACTAGAAAAAACATGAACATAGTGTGACTAGAAAAAAACATGAAATAGTTAATAAAGAAAACTTTAACATAGTGGACTAGAAAAAAACATGAACATAGTGTAACTAAAGAAAACATGAACATAGTGTGAAAAGAAGAAAACATGAACATAGTGTGACTAGAAGAAAACATGAACATAGTGTGACTAGAAAAACAAAAAATATGAGAGAAAACATGAACATAAGTGACTAGAAGAAAAATGAACATAGTGTGACTAGAAGAAAACCTGAAATAGTGTACTAGAAGAAAACATGAACATATTGTGACTAGAAGAAAACATGAACATAGTGTGACTAGAAAACTGATAGAAGAAACATGAACATAGTGTGACTAGAAGAAACATGAACATAGTGTGACAAGAAGAAAACATGAACATAGTGTGACTAGAAAACCTGACTAGAAGAAACATGAACATAGTGTGACAGAAGAAAACATGAACATAGTGTGACTAGAAGAAACATGAACATAGTGTGACTAGAAGAAACATGAACATAGTGTGACTAGAAGAAAACATGAACATAGTGTGACTAGAAGAAAAACATGAACATAGTGTGACTAGAAGAAAACATGAACATAGTTACTAGAAGAAAACATGAACATAGTGTGACTAGAAGAAAACATGAACATAGTGTGACTAGAAGAAAACATGAACATAGTGTGACTAGAAGAAAACCTGAACATAGTATTGACTAAAGAAAACTGAACATAGTGTGACTAGAAGAAAACATGAACATAGTGTGACTAGAAGAAAACATGAACATAGTGTGACTAGAAGAAAACATGAACATAGTGTGACTAGAAAACATGAACATAGTTGACTAGAAAACATGAACATAGTGTGACTAGAAGAAAACATGAACATAGTGTGACTAGAAGAAAACATGAACATAGTGTAAACTAGAAGAAACATGAACATAGTGTGACTAGAAGAAAACATGAACATAGTGTGACTAGAAGAAAACATGAACATAGTGTGACTAGAAGAAACATGAACATGTTGTACTTAGAAGAAACACGAACATAGTGTACTAGAAAAACTATTGACTAGAAAACCTAGTGTGAATAATAACCTGAACATAGTTTGACTAGAAGAAAACATTGAACATAGGTGACTAGAAGAAACATGAACATAGTGTGACTAGAAGAAAACCTGAACATAATGTGACTAGAAAACCTGAAAATAGTATGACTAGAAGAAAACATGAACATAGTGTGACTAGAAGAAAACATGAACATAAAGTGACTAGAAGAAAACATGAACATAGTGTGACTAGAAGAAAACCTGACCATAGTGTAACTAGAAGAAAACATGAACATATTGTGACTAGAAGAAAACATGAACATAGTGTGATTAGAAAACCTGACTAGAAGAAACATGAACATAGTGTGACTAGAAGAAACATGAACATAGTGTGACAAGAAGAAAACATGAACATAATGTGACTAGAAAACCTGACTAGAAGAAACATGAACATAGTGTGACAAGAAGAAAACATGAACATAGTGTGACTAGAAGAAAACATGAACATAGTGTGACTAGAAGAAAACATGAACATAGTGTGACTAGAAGAAAACATGAACATAGTGTGACTAGAAGAAAACATGAACATAGTGTGACTAGAAGAAAACATGAACGTGGTGTGACTAGATGAATCATGAACATAGTGTGATTAGAAGAAAACATGAAAATAGTGTGACTAGAAGAAAACATGAACTTAGTTTGACTAAAAGAAAACATGAACATAGTGTGACTAGAAGAAAACATGAACATAGTGTGACTAGAAGAAAACATGAACTTAACTTGACTAAAAGAAAACATGAACATAGTGTGACTAGAAGAAAACATGAACATAGTGTGACTAGAAGAAAACCTGAACATAGTGTGACTAGAAGAAAACCTGAACATAGTATGACTAGAAGAAAACCTGAACATAGTGTGACTAGAAGAAAACATGAACATGGTGTGACTAGAAGAAAACATGAACATAGTGTGACTAGAAGAAAACATGAACATAGTGTTACTAGAAAACATGAACATAGTGTGACTAGAAAACATGAACATAGTGTGACTAGAAGAAAACATTAACATAGTGTGACTAGAAGAAAACATGAACATAGTGTGAATAGAAGGAAACATGAACTTAGTTTGACTAAAAGAAAACATGAACATAGTGTGACTAGAAGAAAACATGAACATAGTGTGACTAGAAGAAACCATGAGCTTAGTTTGACTAGAAAACCTGAACATAGTGTGACTAGAAAACCTGAACATAGTGTGACTAGAAAACCTGACCATAGAGTGACTAGAAAACTTGAACATAGTGTGACTAGAAGACCTGAACATAGTGTGACTAGAAGAAAACATGAACATAGTGTGACTAGAAAACCTGAACATAGTGTGACTAGAAGAAAACATGAACATAGTGTGACTAGAAGAAAACATGAACATAGTGTGACTAGAAAACATGAACATAGTGTGACTAGAAGACCTGAACATAGTGTGACTAGAAAACATGAACATAGTGTGACTAGAAGAAAACATCAACATAGTGTGACTAGAAGAAAACATGAACATAGTGTGACTAGAAGAAAACATGAACATAGTGTGACTAGAAGAAAACATGAACATAGTGTGACTAGAAGAAAACATGAACATAGTGTGACTAGAAGAAAACATGAACATAGTGTTACTAGAAAACCTGAACATAGTGTGACTAGAAGAAAACCTGAACATAGTGTGACTAGAAGAAAACATGAACATAGTGTGACTAGAAAACATGAACATAGTGTGACTAGAAGACCTGAACATAGTGTGATTAGAAGAAAACATGAACATAGTGTGACTAGAAAACCTGAACATAGTGTGACTAGAAAACCTGAACATAGTGTGACTAGAAGAAATCCTGAACTTGGTGTGATTAGAAAACCTGAATATAGTGTGACTAGAAAACCTGAACATGGTGTGACTAGAAAACTTGACCATAGTGTGACTAGAAGACAACATAAACATAGTGTGACTAGAATAAAACCTGAACATAGTGTGACTAGAAAAGCTGAACATAGTGCGACTAGAAGAAATCCTGAACATAGTGTGACTAGAACATCCTTTGTCTGGAAATCTCAGGGCAAATTAAATAGAGGAAGAACTAACAACTCACGGCGATGAGACCTAGAAATAAAAAATGTTCAACATGGGAAGGGCATAGGTAGAGGTATATGGGGTAGCTAGAGACTGGAGCCAGTTGATTGACATCCCCAGTGGGAAGAAGAAAAGTAAATGTTCTTACCAAAAATTATTATAAATATCCAGGATATGAAGACGTTGATAAAGAATTACCGCACTAACAATCGTAAATTTGAGCAATAAAAACAAAAATAATATATTGCACAATGTATTGCCTGCCATATTTTTTCGTGGCTCGTAAAGTTGCTTACTGTCATTTCGCTTTATTATCCAGTTCTAGAGACGTATTTTAAGAGCTATGGTAGCAACATGCAGATGACACAGTACTGGTTGCGGATAATGCAAACGAGCTACAACAACTGTTAGACATTGTAGTAACAGAGAGTGCAGAAAAGTACTCTCCTTGATGACTAAGAAAAGAGTAAAAAAATGTTTTGCATATCCTTTACAGGACATCGCTGTCAACATCAGCATCTTTCAGCTGTATGTTGATTTCTTGGCAAGATTACGCTCAGTAGTGTGCCATTTCTTTCTGAGCGGCCGGCTCAGTTATCCCGCAAGTCACCAGCGGGGATCGAACCGCTCCCAGCTCTCGCCCCGCTACGAGACCCTGCGTGATAAACGGGATTACGGAGAAAGTGTTGTAACCCCTCGGCCAGAGAGACCGGCAAGAAAATAGTAACAATGGTGATATCAAAGAAAAAGGTGACATCTAACTGTGACATAGAAATAGAAGCAGAGAATTCTTAACCAAGTTCATAGTTGTAAATGTCTAGGGGCATTTATAACATCCGATGGAAGATGCACAACATAGATTAAGAACAGAATAGGGCAAGCAAAAGCCTCAATTCGGAAAACGAAGAATATCCTATTCAATAAGTTACTATCATTGAATGTAAGAAAGAGGGTGCTAAAGTGCTAGTTTAGAACATGTATTGCTGTATGTCAGCGAATCTTAGAATGTAAATGAACAAATTAGGAAGAACTTGGAAGCAACAGATTTGTGGTTCCTAAGACGAATGTTGCGAATTCCTCGGGCTGCCAATATGTCTAACAACGACTGCCTGAGAGAGGCTAATGAAACTAGAACATTGCATACAATAATAAGAAAGAGACAGACAGCTTTCTTTGGCCATGTGATGAGAAGATATGCATCGGAGAACATCGTGACAACTGGAAAGATCGAGAGGAAGAAATGGGGAGGCAGACAAGAAATGATGCTGGATGGACTGAGAGGTGGCGTGGAGGAATATCAGCAGCAGAGTTGATCCAGAAAACCAAAGACCGACATCTGCGGAAAGTCATGAACGCCTACGCCAGCCGACATGGCACTTGATAGTGATGATGATGATGTTGATGATGATGATGATGATGTTGATGATGATGATGCTGATGATGATGATGTTGATGATGATGATGATGATGCTGTTGATGTTGATGATGATGATGATGATGATGATGATGATGATGATGATGATGATGATGATGATGATGATGATGATGATGGCAGTAACAAAAGTATATTTGCTTACCAAATTGTCGCTTTAATATCCCGTTCGGGATTCGCAAGTTAGAAGTTATAGCAGTAACAGTGGTGTATTTGCTTACCAAAATGTTCCTTTACTATCCAGTTCAGAGGACGTAGTTTAAGTGTTATCGCAGTAAAACAGCCAAATAATTTACTTACCAAAATGTCGCTTCTCTATGTAGTTCTGAGCCAGTCTCCCTGGCTAAGAGGTTAACGTCTTTCTCGGTAATCTCGTATATCCAAGTAGGGTAACGCAGCTGCGCGAGATCTGGTAGCGGATCGCGTCGCACTCGTTACTTACGGGGTATGTGAGCCGGGCGCTCAGAAAGCAATGGCAAACTACTGAGCGTAATCTTGCCAAGAAATCAACAACAGCGGTCAAATGCTAGTGTTGATTGCGATGTCATGTAAATAGGATATGCGAAACAACAACAACAAATGTAGTTCTGAAGACGTAATTTATGAGTTATCGCAGTAACAAACATAAATTTGCTACACAACTATCCCATAACTATCCAATTCTTGAAAACTTAATTTAGGAGTTACCGCTGTTACAAGATACATTTGCTTGTCACAATTTCGCTTTTCTGTCCAGATCTTGAAGACGTAACTTAATAGTTATCGCAATAACGTATGCAAATTAGCTCACCGAAAGTTCGCTTCCCTATGTAATTTTTGACGAGGTAGTTTTAGAGTTTCGCACCAAACTCGGTTATTTCTCAGAATGTGTTTGAAATAAAACCTGGATGATGAATAGAAACAAATAACCTCAAGATGAAGAAAATCCAACATGTAATTAAATTACTTCAGTTTAAGCTACAACCGGAGCTGTTTTGAACAAAGATAAACGGATATGGCAACTGGCGAACAGTTATTTGTTAACGGTAACCATATTCACGCTGCAGTGGGCTGGGGTTGACTGCTTAACAAGACTATGTACCGACAGGGGAAATACTCGTTACTTTCTGTTTGGAAACAGGTTACCTGTATCGCACGGCAGTGAGTGTTTACCTGGATAATTGTGACCAGATGTGTGACACGATATGACAACATCACAGGTTGTCTGCCTGTTGTTCTTTGTTGATGCATGCAATATAATACCATTTCACACGGTGGAGTTAATCTGGATATCTATAGACTTAGTAATTGGAGTGGATTATGATCTACTTTGATGAATGTGTTGCACTGCGTCGTCAGATACGTTGACACTGTTCAATTTATGAAATGTGTGAGAACTTATAGTCCGAGTCCATTTTCGAAAGAAAAATATAAAAAAAAAAACACTTCCCATCGCGTTCAACTAGCCTCTCTGGCATTAGTTATATTTGTCGTGGTTCATGGTGTGGAATGAGTTTATTTCGTTTTCTGCTCTAGTGTTAGCTGGCTTATCGATTTTGAAGCGTTTATGCCTGTGACATCAGCTGGGGGATTGGCCGGCGGTTTCTTTTGTCAGTGTTAGTTCCTTTTGCGTTTTGCTTGATTGGGCGCATTCCTTATAAGGACTCTTTTATTTGGTCGTTTTACCTCCTTCTATTGTCTGTAGAAGCTTTTCAATGGCTTCACTTTCTTCCTTCCGCCTGTTTTCTCTTTCGAGTTTAAATTTGAGTTGCTTTTGCCTGTCGCATTCTGCGTCCCGCTCGGTGTATTCCTCCATGGTCATTGGTGGGGAGTACAACTTTAGGCTTTCTTCAGAGTACACATCTAGGCTTTCTTCAAAGGTCTGGCAGGATATTGGTTTCCCCATGAATTTCTTGGAAATCGTGGTTGGGTTGCTGGCTTTGGCTTGCGGTTTCTGGCTGTTCTTTGGTTTGGTTTCATCTTGCGGCTTCTCTGTGGTCTTTTGCGTGGCTTCTGCAGGTTTGTTTTGGATTAGTTCCCCTTCAGCTTTTAGCAGTTCTCTCTCTGATTTGATGGTTTGTAGGATTTCTTCATTCTCCTTTTCTTTTTAATCAGTGTCACGCGTTCCACCTCTTGCTTGATACTTTGCTGGATTTCCTTTCTGTCAGCCAGCAGGTTTTTGTTGTCGCTTGTTTATGTTGGTATCTGAAGTAGCGTGACTTGTTTTTTTAGCTCGTCTATCTGGTCTTGCAGTTGAGATCTTTCAGCTTGTGAGATGCACGTGGCTGTCTCGCACCTCCGCATTGCTTCCAAGTATCTTTCTTCATTCTTGCCATGGCAGTTGGTGCACTTTCTCTTGTTATTGGGCTTTCGGAAGTCCCTGTCTTGTTTTGCCAGCGGACATTCCTTGATGGCATGGTGTTCTGTGCACTAGCGGCAGTTTTATGTCTTGCTGCGGCACTTTGTTCTTTTGTGGCCGGCCCTCTGACACCTTGAGCATTGAGTGATTCTCGGAATGAATCTTTCAGGCTGTTGTACTCTTTTGTTGACCGATACTTGGATCGACATCTCGCTCCCCTCTATTGTTGCCACCGCTAGAGTAGTAGGGATCTTGGAGTACGTCAGAATCCTCTCCGCCTTTAAGATTTGGATATGAAGATTTTCCTATTGTAGCTGCTTCAGTATTTGGTCATCTTTTAGCCCTACCTAGATACGCTTGATTACCCATCAGATCGTCTGTGAGTCGGTTTTTCCTACACTGGTGTCTTTCTCCTCCTTCTTCTTCTCAGCAGACTTGGTTCTTGTCTGTGGTGGGCTGTCGTCGGTCTTCCTCGTGGTAGCTTCATTTGAATTACTGTATGTTCTGGTTCTTTACTGCAGATCGCAGGTAGGTTCTCTCCTCTCGTCATCGTTAAGGTCTCGGCGGCTTCCACACTGCTCATCTTGTGAGTCGGGTGTCTTTTGGTGTTGGTCTTGCAACGTGCCATTTTGTCCCCCGTATCAGGTTTCTTGAACAGTTTGGGTGACTTGGTCTTGATAGCGCTCCGCAGATGCTAATGGGAACTTATAGTTTTGCTTAGGTGATTTATGATACTAAGAATGGGATTTATGTAACTAACCACAAAGACAAACCCCATTCTATACTTGACTGATCCATCTTGTACTTGGGGAATCCATTCTGTACTAGGGTGATCCATTCTATACTTGGATAATCCATTATTAGTTAGTTAGTCTTTCCTCTTGAGCCTAAGGCGGCGCAAAGGGCAGAAGTCCTGACTCTCCATGCTTGTTGTAGATCTTGGATATTTACTTGGCCATTGAATGAGCCTTCTCTAATGATGGTTCTACGCAGGGTCTCTCTTGGTCTTCCCCGTTTTCTTTTCCCTACCGGTGACCATAAGATGGTTGGGTAGGGGAGTCTTGTCTTGTCATTGAGTACATGGCCGATGTAGTTCCAACGGCGTCTTCTTATGAAATTGGATACTGTATCTTGCTTAGTCTCTTGTCTTATTTGCGTATTGGTTCTGAAGTCTGTCCAGTGGATGTTTAGAAGTCTTCTAAGACATTTGTTCTCAAAATTATCTAATTTTTTATCTAAAGCTACCGTTGATTTCCAACCTTCATATCCATACGTTAACACTGGAATCACACAAGAGTTGAAGATTTTAAGTTTTGTGTGTTTGCTGAGTGTCTTTGACTTCCAGATATTTGACAGTTTATTGAAGGTACCAGATGCCTGTGCGATTCTAGATGATATTTCTGGTGTTGAGTCCCCGGTAGATGTCATTTTGCTTCCTAAGTATGTGAAGCTGTTGACTTTTTCAAGAACGTAGCTGTTCAATTTGGTGTCATCTGAACTGTTGGTAAGATCAATAGTCTTTGTTTTTGTGGTGTTAATTTGGAGACCAATTTGCCCTGAAACATTTTGGAGGTGGTTAATTTCTCTTGGGCATCCGGGTGTGTTGAACTCAAAAGCACTATATCGTGTATATAATCCATTATATACTGGGATAATCCATTTTATACTGAGGTAATCCATTCTATACTGAGGTAATCAATTCTAAACCTGGGTGACCCATTCTTTACTTAGGTGATCCATTCTATACTCGAGTGACCCATTCTATATTTGGGTGGTCCATTCTATACTTGAGTGATCCATTTTATACTTAAGTGACCCATTCTATACCTGGGTGATCCATTCTATACTAGGGTGAACCATTATATACTTGGATGATCCACTCTATACTCGGATGTCCCATTCTATATTTGGATGGTCCATTCTATACTTGAGTTATCCATTTTATATTTAGTTGACCCATTCTATATTTGGGTGGTCCATTCTATACTTGAGTGATCCATTTTATACTTAAGTGACCCATTCTATACCTGGGTGATCCATTCTATACTTGAGTGATCCATTTTATAGTATGGTGATCAGTGATCAAATATTGTGCTACATCCTAATGTTTAACATGTATTAATAACTGTATTGTTATACGTGTATGATTTGCATTATGTAAAAATATATGACCACAAGATTGGAAGAAAACGATCTTTATTACAACCTGAAATTATGCACCAACTATAGAAATGTTGCCCTGATTAGTAATGCAAGTAAAATTTAATTAAAAAATCATAATGGGAAGATTTCTTAAGAGCATGGAAGATGAGATTAACGTGGTTCAAGCTGGGTTTACACAAGGAAGAGGGACACGAGATCACATAAACAACATGCGTTTAATAATAGATAAGTGCATATAATTTAATGTGAATCCATTCTCATGTTTTAAGGATTATTCAAAGGCTTTTGGTTTTAAGGTAAGTACTGTTGTAACAGAACAAGTATCACACCCATCTTGTACTGATTATGACATTGTTACAAATGTTGCAGCTGAGTAGTTTCTCATCTGTGTTGTTATGTTGTATATAAGAAAGTTTTCAACCCACTTCTTAATGTTTGTGTTTTTAATGCAGTGCTTGACAACGCGTCTCATGCATATTGTACATGTGGCCTGCTATTGTTGCATTTGGGAAAGTTTCTATTAAATATTGCATTGTTGGTTTTCTATTATTGTATTTGGGACAGTTTCTCATCGTTATTGTACTGTTGTTCTACTAATGTTGTAGTTGAGATAATTTCTAATCGATGTCATACTGCTGGGGTTACTATAGCATTGTTTAAAAAAAATGATCATCACCAAGTGATGGTTGTATCGTAAATAAAACAGGATGCTTGCCATATCAAGGGAAGTTTATTGTGTAACACATATACATGACACTTATTGGGAAGATGTTAATGTGGATTAGGTACGCCAAATTAGGCATACTGAGGGTAGCTTTATAAAGTGTGTATCACAGGAGGCATAGAGAAGAGAGGAGATAACTCGAAATCTACTGTCCAATCTGAAAAAAAAATATATTTCAATAGCTAGGATTGGCCATATGCAACACTGTTTGACATCAGTCTGTGTTAATAATACCAGATGTGGGTTTTTACATTTATAATGCGTTATATTGGGAGTGGTAATGCGTTATATTGGGAGTGTTAATGCGTTATATTGGGAGTGTTAATGTACAGCAACTTCATTGAGCCATATAAACGTTAAAAGTAAACAGTTTGTCCCATGCCACATATAAATCTAAATATGTTAAGATCTTTAGAGTGCAAGATTGTGAGGTAAATGCCCCCTAATGATCTATGTGTGGTAAAACAGTAACACAACTGGTGAGGTAAATGCCCCCTAATGATCTATGTGTGGTAAAACAGTAACACAACTGGTGAGGTAAATGCCCCCTAATGATCTATGTGTGGTAAAACAGTAACACAACTGGTGAGGTAAATGCCCCCTAATGATCTATGTGTGGGTAAAACAGTAACACAACTGGTGAGGTAAATGCCCCCTAATGATCTATGTGTGGTAAAACAGTAACACAACTGGTGAGGTAAATGCCCCCTAATGATCTATGTGTGGTAAAACAGTAACACAACTGGTGAGGTAAATGCCCCCTAATGATCTATGTGTGGTAAAACAGTAACACAACTGGTGAGGTAAATGCCCCCTAATGATCTATGTGTGGTAAAACAGTAACACAACTGGACATACACGTGTGTGCGTGCGTGCGTGCGTGCTTGCGTGCGTGCGTGTGTGTGTGTGTGTGTGTGTGTGTGTGTGTGTGTTGCCTTTAATAGGTAAATGTTTTTATACGGTCTTAATTTTCCATTACTGAGGCGTGTAGAACCTATATTTGATAGTTTCACTAAATTAGACACATTCTGTAAGTGAATACTGTGCCTCATGGCAAATGCGGACAGGCTGAGAATATTGCAGCAGACGATGCTACAGAGGTAGAGTCAAACGGCATCAAGTATCATTTTATGAAAGCTGTGGCAGAACTGAAGAAGAGGATAATGTGATGATACAACATTGGTTGATACATTCAACTGTCTGTCACACTGCCATCTACTGCCTATAGTACATTGCGGTCTAGCCAATGCAGTCTTGATCATGACGAATTAAGGCCTCCTGGCTAGTGTAGACGTCGTGAACTGTGCTGGTTAAGGTTTTCCTGTTGACTCTGACAGAAAAGAAGCCACACATTACCGAAGATTCAAACCCGAGTCTCTCGTAGGGGAACTCGGCATTCTAACCACTCGGCCAGCCGCTCTCTGTTACATATAAGAACTGAAGAAAAGGGAGAAATATAGGTATTTATTACATTTGCAGCTATGTGTGTGTATGCATTACCATTCATGTATGTATCATGATTTTGTTACTAAGGCAGTGAGATGTTTCTCTTATTTTACAGTAGTAGCCACTTACTGCAGTGTCAAAGCTTTCCTAAACTTCTGTCTCGGCGTCATATTCTACTTAATTTAGATGTTAGATCTATTTAGTTTAGGTGCAACCTGTTGCAGAATGCTCTATTTTGTTGTTGTTATTGAAGGACACGTAGTTAGATATAGCAATTAATTATTCAGGTGTTGTGCGCAGACTTGATCTAGATACAGTGCAGAGGTCTGTTTAACAGATAGAGACTACACTATTCTCATGATTTGGGTAAACTATTGATGTACATATACGTTCATGTGATCGTATGTGTCTGTGTGGACATTAACTGTCCTTGATGTTTTATAAATTAACTAATACAGGGTGTGTGTTGTTTCTGGTTTTTAAGTTTAATAATTGATAGTTACATATGTACATTCACTGTTGAAATTATAGCCTAACAGTTTAATTCATTGACTGGCCTGAGGAACCACCTATTCCCCAGTCCCTGTCTATAACATACGCAGGAATATCTTCTTTCAGTTTCTTTCACTGTTAGAACGGGGGTCGGTGCCGGACCTCTGCCAGTGATGTTGAATGAAAGAATGTATGAGAGGAAATAGAGAAGAAGGGCAGAATGTCAGACGGGCCTGCGTGCCCAATTCTTAACCCTTTGAAAATAAAGACTTATTATTATTATTATTATTATTTATTTCTATTTCTTCTCTACTCCTTATCGCTCTTCTTTTCTGGAAAGCAGTCATTGTTGTGCTCTCTACATCACATCATCGTTTTCCCTCTGGGTTTAAATGTATGTGAATACTTGCGTGCGTGCGTGAGTACGTAAGTACATAAGCACGTATGTACGTACGTTCGTCCGTATATGTGTCTTATAAAATCTTATCATCTGTGTATATGCACATGATTCACATCAGCTTTTTTGTGATGAATGGAACATGTATAATGCGTAGTTTTAACTGATGGTGGAAAGATGCCTGATTAGAAGGGCAAACTGCAAGATGGGCCTGTGTGTCCAATTTATGACCCTTTAAAAATACAGTTTATTCGTTCGTGTTCGCATAGAAAACCACAATTTTAATGGTTGTTTTTTCCACCGAACACTACAAATTCAGTAAACACACTGCAAATTTGGAAGACATTTTAATGAATCCTACATGAATTAAGGAAAGCTGTTGCAAACGATAATGAAGAATAGATTAATACAAGTCCGCTGGTGGTCGGATGTCCGAGTTGCAGAGGGGAGTTGTGCAGCAGAAGTGACACTCCAGTGCTGATAACATCATGAAGTTCTCTGTGCTACACCTTGCTGAAGATTTGGCCTTGTCTTCCTTGCATTCCCTCACCGATACACATCTATTAGAGTAGACAAGAGTACCAGAAGCATTGGTGATGTGTAACAGAAAATGAAACAATGTAAGGTTGAGAATCTGAGAAGAAACAACAAATGCGGTACAATCATTGTTATCATCTCGGAATTTTGAGCAGATTGTCGCTGCTATCTCAGCCCGCCGAAGTATATCGATTTTTCATCACTCCTAGTGCCCCGTGCATTGTTACGTGCTGTGGGGCTGTAATGTCCGTTGGGGCATCCGGTGAGTTTTAACTCTTAAGTTTGCCCATTGGGGTTCCGTTCGACTGGGCTCTGGAAGGCTCTAGTATATATTGGTGTGATAGTGGTGTGGAGACTTAGAGACATTCAGATGATCGGAATACCAATTCTGGAACTGACCAAATTGACGAAGATGATGATAATGATGATGATGATGAAGAAGGGAGAGAGAGAGAGAGAGAGAGAGAGAGAGAGAGAGAGAGAGAGAGAGAGAGAGAGAGAGAGAGAGAGAGAGAGAGAGAGAAGGGGGATGAGAGAGCGGAGGTGGGGTAGAGGTGGAAAGGAATTAGAGAGGGTGGAGAAGAAGGTCTTTGTAAAGACATGATATGCTATCAGTGTACTGACGAGCTCAAACGAGAGCGAAACTCGAGTCTAGTGCTTCCACATTGACGTGGATAGGCCTTAGGTTCATACCAGAATACGATCAGCGTTGCCAGTAGTGGGTTGTGCTCAATATTTAAATCTCAAATCCCGAAACAACCAAATAAATCTATCAGTGAATTGACTTCGCAATTAAAATTTAAAAAAAAACCAAAAAAACAAAACAAATGATAAATAAATGTTAGTTGTACGAGGGGAAGTATATAAGTAAATCACACATGGCTCTAGAAAAATAATAAATATGATAACAACTTGAAACTAGTTTATTTTTATTCATACATAGTCCCTTTATTTTGCAAAATAATTTCCACCACCATTGATGCACTTATCCCATCGTTTTATCAGTCCTCCCAAATCTGCTGCATAGAACTGCGTGCTCTGTTTTCTAAACCACGTTTTCACTTCACATTCAACTTCGGCGTCATTCACGAAATGTCTCCCGCCAAGGTGGGTTTCAGTGGACCAAAAAGGTGGAAATCGCTAGGAGCTAAGACGGGGCTGTGTATGATGTTCCAGAACTTCCCACCTTAGTTGGTTAATTTTCTCCTGAGTTAATCGAGCCGTATGTGGTCTGGCATTGTCATGAAGTAGCAACACTCCTCTAGTCAGCAGTACTGGACGTTTTCTTCGAATTGCATCATGAAGCATCGATAGAACTTCACAATACGATTCAGAATTCACATTGCCACTTTTCTTCTTGAAATTGGTTAAAAGCACTCCTTGACAATCCCAGAACACTGTCAGCATAACCTTCTCTGCTGATGGCGTTACCTTGAATTTTTGGAAACAATGCGAAGAAGGATGTTTCCATTGCATTGAAGCACGCATTGATTCGGGCTGGTAGTCAGCATAAAAAGGAAGAATTACCTTATGAATGTCCTTTGCAGGCAGTTCTTTTGCTCAGAAAAAACGCACAACAGAACGTTGCGCTTTGGGTTTGCACTCAGTAAGTACAGTCGCCATTTTATTTATGCGCTACGCAGCAGCATGAGACACATAGCGCCACCTCGACGAACGGGAATATAAAGTTCGGTGTTTCTTGTAGAAGGCAAGGGTACATACTGTAAATGCTGTGTATATACTGAGAACAATAATTGAACGTTCTATAGAAGTAATCAAAGTTCTAAATCTTTGCTTTATTGACTACACAAAGGCTTTCGATAAAGTGAGACATGTCGACATGATAAGGATGCTTGAAGATCTACAAATTGATGGGAAAGACCTTAGACTTGTAAAAAACATATATTGGAAACAACAAGCTGCCATCAGAATTGAAGGCCAATATCAGCCTATTAAAAGAGGTGTGACACAGGGATGTGTAATGTCTCCAGATCTTTTTTCCCTTACAGTGAGAATATTTTCAGAAATATAGACGATATGGAAGGAATCAACATTGGGGGACGATACATCAATAACATTTGATATGCAGATGATACAGTCTTGATTGCAGACAATGAACAGGACCTGCAACATTTAGTAGATGCGGCTGTTGCACACAGTGAACAACTAGGGTTAGAATTGAATAGTAAGAAGACACAGATTATGGTCGTCACTGGGAAGAAGGAAATACCACAATGTGATATACGAGTAAATGGGCATATTCTTAAGCAAGTGAATCGATACAGTTATCTCGGCACAGTCATAACATCTGATGGGAGATGTCTCAAAGAGATTAGAACAAGAATTGCCATTGCGAAGGTAGCCTTTTGTAAGATGGAAAACATACTGACCAATAAAAAGATATCAACTGAAACGAGAAAAAGAGTGTTGAAGTGCTACATAGAACCTATACTTTTGTATGGATGTGAAGCGTGGACAATGAGCAGCCAAGCTGAAAAACATCTGATGGCTGTGGAAATGTGGTTTCTGAGGAAAATGCAAAGAATACCATGGACAGACAGAAAAACCAATGAACAAGTCCTTCAAGAAACAAATGAAAATCGTAAACTGATTAGAGTCATTAGACGTAGACAGTCAAAATTTTTTTGGACATGTTATGAGAAGAAATGACTTGGAGAACTTGGTGACAACTGGCAAGATCGAAGGGAAGAGACCAAGGGGAAGACCGAGAAGTAAATACCTTGATGGCTTGGCCGCATGGCATGGTCGAGACAGGAACACAGAGCTAATCCACGACTCTGGTGATCGAGTGAGATGGCAGAACATGACCGCCCACGCTTATCGGCATGGCACATGATGGATGGCTGGTTGCTGTCACATAATGACACCTGTAGAAAACACCAACTACATTTACCTGCCATCCCACATAACCGTGTGACTTACTTATTGACTCGCCCTGCGTATTTTCTTAATATGACGTTCACAGTCAAGCCCAGATGTCTTGGCTGTGTATGATTTATTGGCAAGTTTATCGATCAGTTGTTTTCGATTGCTTTCTGAACGACCGGCACACATACCATAGTATGAAATCCAACGCCTAGGATTGTCTGCTGCCAAATCTCCCGTAGCTGTGTTTCGAACGCGGTGTTCGTGATTACGAAATGCGTCCGGAGACGTTAATTGCCAGAAAAATATCAAGCCAGCTAGAGAGGCAAGGTGTTTTCCCACCTACCCTAGGAGGGTATCGTCCAAACAGAGAAACCTGGACCAATGCAGCAGTTTTTGCCCACCATGTCTATGAAGGTTCCTTCCATTCAAGCATTGAAACGTGTGCTGCGGCGATTGATCTTGATCTTGAGAATAATTCAAGCGTTGACAGTGCAGATATTTTGGGCGCGTTATGAAGAGAAATAAACAGGAGCATTTAGTGACAACTGGCAAGATTGATGGAAAAAGAGCAAAGGGAAGACAAAGAGAAAAATATCTAGATGGCTTTGCCACATCGAGACAAGAACACAGTCTTGATCGAGAAGGCTGGTAATCGTGTGAGATGGCGTCACCTTGATCGGCCATGATTATCGAAATGACACTTGATGATGATGTCTATTTGCCCTCCCATCTTTGTGTATATTGCCACACAAATGGTGTGTGATTGTGAAGTGATGTTTCCTCAGGGGGGATTATTTAATTTTCTTCCTTCCGACATGTATTTTTAGACTTAGTTGACTTTATAACAATGCCACACCATAAACATAATGGATACCTTTTGTAGATGTGCCGAGACATACCGTCCTGATATACGTCAGTCATACAATATGGCCTAGGGGTGGGACAGGCGGCGGTCTTATTCCTCATGGCCACGCGGCAGTTCTCCTCCGTGATGTTGTTACCACAGACAAAACACGCTGGCCCGGTGTAGTTCATGATTGGCTCTTCTGTAGACAGAGTTATATAAACGGTAGCATCAGTAATTACCCAGTAAAGTCTTCACTATGGATCTCATACAACGCGAACAGCGAAAGCGACGACAAATAAATACAAACATTTACTATAGATCAGAAACAATGAGAATAATGAAAACGATGACAAATAAATACAAACATTCACTATAGATCAGAGACGGTGGGAACAGTGAAAAATCAAATACAAACATTGACTATGAGTCAGAAACATAGAGAATAACGAAAACGTTGACACATAAACTACAACCATTCGCTATGGATCAGAGACAATGAGAACAACCTAAACGATGACAAATCAACCACAAACGTTACCGAATTGGAGTCCTGCGCAAATTAGAAGAATAACACCGTATGACTAGAATCACCAATGTGGCGCTTATAGCGAGAACTAGACAAATACCAGTGAACCAAGAGGTAAAGAAAAGACGCTATTGCTGGATAGGACATACATTGAGAAAACTTGAGAATAGAAAAACTAATAAGGCCTTTGTTTAGAATCCACATAGCGAAAGAAACTGACGAAGAAATAAAACACATGTAGAAGAGGAGTAGGTATGAAAATGAAGAACATGTGCAGAGATGCATGAGGTAATTAGGGATTAGTCGTCTTGGGGTTAGTTGGCGGAAGTCCAGAGCCTAAATAGGAGATAAGGGCAGAAGAAGACAGAACGTCTTGACAGCAGCAGCTTATGTTAACACACAGTTGAGTCAAGAAGCGACAACATAACGCTCTAGACATTCCCATTAGTGTTTCGTCCTCATCTTCAACAGCTAGCGAAGAGTCTCTATAATAACTGTAACAGCTGCAGCCTGATTATGTGCCCGTCTGGCTTTCCCATTGTGTTCATACACAATGAAACTTACAGGTAGACTGAGATCATGCGGGGAAACCATACACACTAAATTGTACACTGTAATTAACAACGTTCCTCTAGCCCAGTGTTTCCCAACCTTTTTTGTGCTATGCCCCGCCTATGCCTTTCTAAAATTCATATTGCCCCCCCCCCCCGCCCCGCCCTGCCCCCCCCCCCCCCCCCCCCCAACATATACATTATTTTTAATATTCAGAAATTGAAATGTTCACTAAAGAAACTTGAATGATAGGTTTTAGGAAGAAATCACTAGGAAATTATCTGAGCAAACACAGTAAGTATGTTTTCAAAACATATAATGGAGAACTGAAATTCAAGAACAAAATAATTTTAATGAAAGATTTTTCTATATTATTTTAATTATTATTAATATTTTAAATTTAGTGAGATCCTTGAGCTTGATGCTTGCTGTAAAGAGGTTTTAGGTCAGGTTCCAATTTAGTTAAATTCAGTCTCAAGTCTCCCGTTTTGTTATATCCAGCCGATTTCTTCCATTTTCGAATTGCCCCCCTTAACAATCGAATTGCCCCCCTGTGGGGCGTGGGCCCCACGTTGGGAAACACTGCTCTAGCCTGTCCAAAATGGTATCGAAAATATGTGGTTGACAGCAGCAGAGATGGTACTAGAGTCCAATTTTATTTTGCATATCCTTTTTACAGCACATCGTAGTCAACACCAGCATTTCTGCCGCTGTGATCTCTTGACAAATTTACGTTCAGTTGTTTGATATTGCTTTCTGAACGACCAGCACCAATACCAACGCAAAACCAACGCAACGCGGTAAGCTGTCAAAATCGCTTGCAGCTGTGTTTCGAACGCGGGTATACGGGATTACGAAACACGTCCGCAAGCTATTCGCCACGAAACTGGCACTGGCGTCCATAAAAACACAAATTAATATGTCTATGAATCTCGGAAACAGGACAAACACAGATAATGACGTACTCTTTGATCACAAAGTCTTGATCAACGATTAAAGAAAAACACACACACAAACGAACAAGAACAACATAACAGACAATGGGACGCAGAGGTGTTTCCAAGGCACCAGAGCCGGGTTATATACTGGCCAAGACCTATTGACGCATCCTCGTCGAGCGTCCTGGGCAACAGGTCCCTTCGGGGTCCTGGCTAAAGTCAGTAGGATCGCCGATTCCTACGAAGTCGGAGAGTGTCTGCCTGTACGGCGGGAAGAGAAAGGTGATTACTTCTTACTTTCTTACTTTTTCTGTACGGCGGGGAACCACCTGTCTGCACACCATAAGCCAGACATGGGACAACGGATACTCACGCAAACCTCAGGTCATCACACTGATATTGGACAACAGGATGCCTTCATCCGACATACAGGACTTCACGTTGGAGCTCAAGCCAACGAACACAAGCAAGCAAGAAAGCATAACAGACAATAATAAAATAAGGATACTGAACTGGGGATGTGAAGGTGATATCCGATTAATACAAAAACAATTAACAAAGTTTTCAGATAACTGTCTTCAGGACAACCCTTCCCCCTCCTGCCCCCTCCCACCACCACCACCACCACCACCACCACCACCACCACCACCACCACCACCACCACCACCACCATTAAGGTTTAAAGTATTTTTCATTGTTTGTCAGTTTTTGTTTGTGTTATGTCTTGTGTTTTTCGTAGTTGCTCCGCTGTGACGGCCGCTATCGCGAACGCAGACCAAAACCTGGTTATGCATCAATTCTACACACCATTTCCATGAAGAAAGTATCAGCGACGAGATAGGAAGTTGGTACCAGTCATCATCATCATGTGCCTATAAAGTAGACGACACTGACTTGCAATACATGTAGTGGCGTCTCCACATCGACAGTTGTGTTCAACCGATCTCGTGTATGTTCTTATGTTTCGATGTCGTCGCATACCATGAGAGAATTATATTAATCTGAATGCTATTTTCACTCACTGCTATCTTTAATCAACATCATATGCCATGCAGATCAGCGCGGGCGATCACCAGAGTCGTGGATCAGATCTGCGTTTCTGTCCCGCCCATACCATGTGGCCAAGCCTTCCAGATATTTACCTTTCTGCCTTCCATTTGTTCTTTTCCCGTCAGTCATGCCAGTTGTCATCAAGTTCACTAGGTTATTTCATCTCATAACGTGCCCTGAGAATATTGGCTATCTGCGTCTTATTTGTCCAATCAGTGTACACTTTTAATTTGCTTCTTGTAGGATTTGCTCAATGGCCTTAGTGTCTGTCCATGGTGTTCTCTGTTTTTTTTTTTTTTTTAGGAATGACAGCCAGCTCCTGCGCTGCTCGGCATGACACACGACCCAGGACACTTATCTGTTGATCTAATGTATAGTTTAGAGAACTAGAGAAAGGTAGCTGCATATATTTTACACGACGTCGCAATCAATCCCACCATATCTCTGCTGTGTATGATCTACAAGGGACAACGGATACTCACGCGAACCTCAGTCCGGTATGACATCACACTGATGGTGGACAACAGGATGTCTTCATCCGACATACAGGACTTCCAGCTGGAGTTCACAGCCAGCGAACGCAAGCAAGCATCCATTTGTTAACCGCTACGTTTAGTAGTTTGTCATTACGTTCTGAGCGACCGACACTCATCCTATCGGTATTATCACAAAACCGTCAGCTTCCAGATCTCCCGGCAGCTGATCTCCAACCCTCGACTCAGTATGTCGGGGAACTGTGAAACGTGTTCACGGTCCCCAAGCCACACCACCGGCTAAGGTGTAGTCACACCTGTACAAATCAAACTCATAGGTATTACCTGTTGTTGTTGGTATTAAAGTTGTCTGCATTGGTGATGATGATGGCTCAGGTATGGTGGTGCATTTTCGCAACACTGGGGACAGATATTAGACATTTGTATCGCGTAAATTACTTTAAAAATAATAGATTATCTCTATGTGTGTATGTATATATATATATATACATACATATATGTCATGAGTTAAACGCTGATCCCTGCTTCCTCTACAATGATATTGACCTGACGTTTAACTGCTAGAGCTAAATTGTACAATCACATGTAGGACAGCCTCACTATGCTGACTCCAACATAAATCCAACAACAAAGTCATTCAAGTGAACTGAGATATAATTTATCGCAGGCAACTTCAACAGCAAACGTGAGTGAGTGAGCGCATCAGTCTTAAGCCTTTCGCACTGCACTTTCGCTCTTGCTTCTCCGTCGCTAATCGTTTATCTAGACTGTGTGGATAGTTGGGCACCACTCGGGCCGCCCGCCATGAGAATGAATGTCTAACAAACGCCTACCTTCCTCTGTCATATACCAGCTATGCCAGCGACCGTGACATCAGGATAGCTGAGAGTACCTGTGGTCAATTGCCGGATACACCTAGAGCGACTTCAGGTGGATATCGAGGATTGGCAGCATCATAAAGGCCGGTATTCTGTGACTGGTGTTGAAACACGTCCTAACTTGACTTCGCTGGATCACACACTAAAGCTTAAGCCGTTACGGTGTTAGGTGACGTCGTACAATGCGTCTAAATTGCGTTCAATGTTGGTGCAACATTTGTGCCAATATTTATCTTCTTCTTTGATGCGCTAACTCATCAATTTAAAGTTGCATCACTGTCATTTGCCACATGACAGCTTTGTCCCCTCTACAATGAAAATGATCGTTAGACCATTTTCTATGTTATCTTGACATGCAAGCAAATGATGTCTACGACGTAAATTACACCCTATTGTGATAGACAACGCATTCACCGTCCTTGGAACTTAGTTTGTCAACGTGAACCACTCTAGATCGTGGGATATTGAACACCGGACTAAAATACAAGTCCCGAACACCGCCACCTCTACATTCTATAAATGATCCTTGAGATGTTATCGCGTTAACATGCCCGACTACTTGTAACTAAACTAAGGCTCAAACACCGCCAGTTCATATACTAAGATCTGTTATCGCGTCTATATGTTGACACCTTAAAACTACTAACGGTCTCTATAACCCCGAGTGCCGTCAGTTAAATAAAAGCACCATCCAGTGTTGCATACCCAACGATCACATGATCCGTAGTCGACAACTGATTGTCCTTGACGTGAATACATATATCCACACAACTCCAAGTCGACCTGGTACACCATCATTTCTTTTCGCTACATCATGTCGATAAGGAAAACTATTCTCAATATAACCGTGTTATATATCTATAATGTGTTGTTCATTTGTTATATGCATCTAAATATCCTATAATGTGTATTGTTACTATATGTTTGTGTCTATTACTTTTCTTTCATTCCTTTCTCTTCATTCGTCCATCATGAAAATGATACATATATGATGATTAGTTAACACAAAACATACTACTGACATTAATACTTACAACACATTAATGTACTGATAATTAAAATAACCAATATCAATCATCATAATATTTATAAACACAAAAATATATATATATATATATATATAACCATAACATTAAAAAAAATAAACATTTTTACTTAAAACAACCAATATTATTTAAAATATACCTACTTAATTAACTATCATATATCTACCTATCACCTGAAATCCACAAACTCTACACCGTCATTAAAACTATTAATCGATACTGTCATCACTTCCGTGTGCATTTAATCTGTTAATTATTCTCAAAGACTAAATTACCCAAATCAAATTAAAAGTATATCTATTAGGCAAACTACTAACAATACTACCACGCTGGCTTGTCAAAGCGTGAAGCCAACTTAATTGATCATGTCGCCTCCACAGTACGTGAAACTTTTCACCTGTCTTTGATACTACCACTCTGGCCTGTCCAAGAATGCAGCAATCTTAATTGATCATGCCAGGTTCGCATTACATCTCGTGACACTTTTTTCACCTGTCTTTCTGCAATAATAATAATAACAAGTGACTAACTTACGTCCATACTTTCTTTCAAAAAAAAATAATAACATATATATATATATCTGTGGTAATTCAGACTTAGCCACAGTCATCCTACCGTAATGTTACACTTAAAAAAAAAAATCAGAAAAAAATAAATATATCTACATAAAACTTTCATAATTTATTTATAGTCTACTGAGTAGATCCGCTAAATTATTTTATGTTCCAGAAATTGAATTTCCTGAAATGTAATTTCAGTTTTACTTGGCTTTACCGTAAGACCAAACATTCGAGTGTGACAAAAGATCTGTCTAAGAATGTAAGCATGATGTACTATTTCAGTTTTATGGATGCTATGTTTGTGATGTTCTTAAATAGTAAATGTAGAATGATGAAGGATAGTTCTGAAGACCAAAAAGAAGGTCTAAGAATTCATAGAAACACCAAGGCGCTACAGGCGCGGTCATGTGTACAGAATCCTCCGCCATCGGGGTTATTTGTTACTGTCAGATATGATCTATAAAACTATATAAATTTCGCCATGCTCGCTATTACTAAGTCTATTTGAGCATAAGTTTTCGATAAAGATAATCGCTCTAATAATTAAAATATGATTGTTAATATGAACAAGACAATGATACAAATAAAGTACACTCCACTTATAACAATATATATGATGACAATACAATCACAACGACACTACATGTTTTATTTACGGTTAGTAAAATTCATTTTGAGATGACCAAGAATTTTCTTCCTAAAAGATATTTAGCCAATTTCTGAACAGAATTCACCAATGATAAAGTAATTTCATAGCGCTTGTGTGATTCATATACCTTTCTCCCAGAGTACAATACAAGATGTAGTATTTTCCTATACCCTTGTGGAAGAATGTATACAACAGACAGTAAACAGGTACCATCCATCATAACATAATTATTTGATCTGAGAATGATCTTAGAATTGACCATCGAATGTGATTCCTGTAAAGGGATTTCAGATTCATCATGCCGTGCCGTCAGGCAGGTTGTTCGAATATGCTGTATAGTATGATCATAGATATGGCTCAGTTTCCGACGCGACCCATATTGCAACATCTTATTCAAACTGACTGTAGCTTTAGCTATACATTTTACTACTTTGTTTGATATGATATATAATATACTCCCTATCAAGAAAACCAACCAGAAGAAAGTATCGACCAAACCAAATGAAGTATCTGATTTCATAAGCATATTCTTCGGTTCACAAGAAGGAACTATCACTGCCATAATATATGCCTGTGGTTGTCTATTTACCTGTGTGATATCGTGTTGCAGCGTTATAGCCGCGGCTTGAACTGTATTAATATTTGTATGTTCTCCTACCCATGGATCTGATATGTGTGTGTTCGAAACCAAAACATCATGAGGTAATCGATTTTCCCCTTGTATTTGTGTACTATCAACGGTGTTTGCTACAATATGCTTCCTTTCCCATTCTGTTATGTCCTCACGCGAAACATCACATAATTCAGGGATGTTTCCAATAAAGACATCCACAAATGGGTCGGGCAGCGCAGCTACCTTTATTTTCCTAGAAAAATATGGGCAGTTTATATAGCCCAGGCAACTGGAAACTTTTCTCTTCTACCTCCAAAAGTTCTACAGGTCACATGCTCTCCAGTATAGTCGGTTTCATTAATCAGCTTTTTATGTATTCCCACTATACTCGACCCGGAATCGCGTACTAAGCTACATTTCTTTCCATTCACTATGGCGTGTTGTACGACCAGTGATCCATTGGTAATTTGGACCGCATTAGTCTCCTGCACGTATATTTTATGACCGCACGTCAAGTTGCCCTCTTTATGAAAGATCTGGCAGGTATCACAAGTTGGGTCGATGGGAGAATATTCTACTTCTACCGTATTTGCATGACCAGTCTCGTCCGAGTCACTGTCACTACTAGATGTCAGCATTCCTATGTTTGCTTCTTTATACAGTTGTCTTAAAGGACAAGCCAAAAACATATGTCCAAAACTTTTACATTTAAAGCATTGTGTTTGTCTTTGATAGGTGTTAAATCTGTCTCTATTTCTAAGTGCCAATTTCTTTATGTAACTGTCAAACTGCGGATGTTTGTCACACATTTGATTTGAGCCGTGGGTGAAACCACAGTATTTGCAAGTTGTCCACACACCTTTTTTCTCGTGTTTAACATAAGGTTGATACTTTGGTTGTTGTTGTTTTCCCCTCCTTTGATATTGTCCTCCAGACTGTTGTTGTGTTTTGTATCCCTGCATCCTTGATTTATGAGGAAACCTATCACATGCATTTGTCTCTACCAATGGGGAAAAACTATTATTAAATATGTCTTTGTGGGCGTCGAAGAAAGACTCTCCCTTCTCATCCATCTGCTGTATACTCGAACATTTCTGTTCAATAAGAAAGGTAGACATCGACGGAGGAACCGCCGAGATCAGTTTGTCTCTAACAATCAAGTCACGTAGCTTCCTGTAGTCATCATTAACATTAGCTGATCGGAGCCCATTTATCGAATGTCAATTGAGTTAAAGAGGAGAAGTCAAGGAACGTCTGTCCTGCTTTAGGAATAAGATTTTTGAATGATGCACGAAGGCCAAATTCGTCTAGACAGAAATGAGATAGCAGTCTCCTTCGAATGTATGAGTAGTCACTACGTAACTCATCTGGGATTAGTTCTACAACCTGTAACGGTTCACCACTTAAGTGTCTATGTAGTAAAACTGCCCATTCGGTTTCTGCAACTCCATAGTGTCTCAAGATTAGCTCAAAATTAGTTAGCCATGCAGAGACGGAATCAGAGTTGGAGTATGCCTTTATCACCCCATTATATTTCTTAATGGCATCTGTGGAATGTGTCTCCACTTTGTTTTTAGCAATCTGTTCATCCTTGTCCTTCTCGTACTGTTTCATTTTGAAGTTATTCTCCAATTCTTTTTCCTTCAGAAGCTTTTCTGTATTCAATTTCTCAAGATTAAAAGCCATCTCTTTTTCTCTTAATTGTGCCTCTTTATCTAGTTTTTCCTTATCTGCGGCGATCTGCAATGCCATCCTTTCCTTATCAGCGACCAATTGAGCTGCAATTCTGTCATTTTCTGCGGCTATCCTCTTTATCTGCTGCAATTTGAGCTGCAATTCTATTATTTTCCATAGCCATTTTTTCCCTCTCAAATAATCTTTGTCTCTCTTGTTCATCTAGTCGATCCTTTTCCAATTGTCTTATCGCAACTCTTTCGTTCCTTTCAGTGAGCTTGAAAATCTGTAAATTGTTTCTCCGACCACGATATAAGATCTGCTCCTGTCAAACCTGCATCTTTCCCAATTGCAACAAAATCCTGTAACGATGACATGTTTTTATGTTTCTACACTATTCAATAATAATAATCAAAGTGAGAAATGGAAAAAAGAAATTTACCAAACCATAGACATGGTTCATAAGTATTAAAATCGATAGATAAGATCCAAGAAAGTAGAAAGAAATAATTAATAAATTACAATTAGATACATTAATAATGAAAAATGACAAATAATTTTATAATAGACAAGACCTATAACTCAGCAGTTAAAGTATAGACAGAGTTAAAGTTCTTTAGATTCAAACATTTATCAAAGAAATCCTATTATTATGTAAACAGATCAATAATGTACCGCGAACAAGAATTCCCAGCACAAAATAGCACACAATTGTGTATCGCGCCTATGACGTCATCAAAGTTACGATAATAAAGACAAAATAAATGCGTGCAAAATTACAGTATTTTGACTATAACTAATTACTGACAAACCACAAACAAACATAATACTCAGCTCAAGCATCAGCAAACCTTTTCCAATAACTTGATAGTCGACCAATCCAATCGATTTGATAACCAATTCTGTTCGTACTCGAATCCTATGACTTTGACACCTTTAGGCACGTTGCCTGTCATCAATCCCTGAAGTGGATCGTAATTGATGTTGGTGTCATTTGCTACAAAGTGTAGCTATAACGTAGAAAGATCTTCAATCTGTTTAATGTTGCATAGCCAATATTAAAAATGTTCTGGTCTGATGAGTTATTGTATAGAATTTCCCGGTTTATTTATATACAATTCCTACATCCAAGGTATGCGCACTTTCAAACACGATAAGATTGCGTTGATTCCGTTGTAATGAGGCGTTGATACTTCCAGTCATTCAACCGACATCCTATGAGTTCCTGAAGTTTCTGTTGAACCACAAGAAAACGGATTCGATTCAACTGGTTTATTTCCGTTCCCAAGAGGCGTTGAGAAGTACAAAATTTTCTGTTCAGTACACTGAGCTTGAGAATCAATGTATACTGGTCTTCCGTTGATGAAATGTCAGAAGTGCTTCAAGTTTATACACAGTACAGTTCAGCACAGTTAACGAATATGCACCCTGAATACCATTGGGTAAGATAATCCTGCCATAATGGTTATGTGCATTTTCAATCAATCCTTGATTTCATAGAGAAAATCACAATCATGTCATTTCATTGGTACAGTGACAATTGTCATTCTATCTGTTACAAAGGTTATCTAATATTTGATGTCGAGAGTTATATTTGACAGTCAGCATTAATCGATGCGAGCAGGAAGCTCTCTGTATGAAACGATATGTATCCTGATTCGATCGCACTGACTGTTATTTCCAAGAAATAAACGATGATGATTAATAAACTGAAGACACAATACGAACAACGAGGATGCGCCAACTGGTCTCCAGCACACTAGACCGGCATTATCCTCACAAACATAGATGTGTTGCGTATTAGTGCATGCGTGACTGTGTGTTCTGTATTCATTCCTTATGATGAGAATATGACCGTTATAATGTCATTCAATCCTGTCTCCATAGTCTGATATTCACTCGGCTTCCAATTATTAATATGTTTGCAGCCAATGTCTCAAAAACATTACTGCCTCAAACAAAGATGAAATCAACTGACTGTGTCTCTGTACCGTATCCGTCCAATATTGACCTTGTGACTATAACCGTTATCCTTGACTCACTGACGACCTTACTGTGAACGATCATTTGGTCCAAATCTCTGCAGACGATGCCCCCATGTCATGAGTTAAACGCTGATCCCTGCTTCCTCTACAATGATATTGACCTGACGTTTAACTGCTAGAGCTAAATTGTACAATCACATGTAGGACAGCCTCACTATGCTGACTCCAACATAAATCCAACAACAAAGTCATTCAAGTGAACTGAGATATAATTTATCGCAGGCAACTTCAACAGCAAACGTGAGTGAGTGAGCGCATCAGTCTTAAGCCTTTCGCACTGCACTTTCGCTCTTGCTTCTCCATCGCTAATCGTTTATCTAGACTGTGTGGATAGTTGGGCACCACTCGGGCCGCCCGCCATGAGAATGAATGTCTAACAAACGCCTACCTTCCTCTGTCATATACCAGCTATGCCAGCGACCGTGACATCAGGATAGCTAAGAGTACCTGTAGTCAATTGCCGGATACACCTAGAGCGACTTCAGGTGGATATCGAGGATTGGCAGCATCATAAAGGCCGGTATTCTGTGACTGGTGTTGAAACACGTCCTAACTTGACTTCGCTGGATCACACACTAAAGCTTAAGCCGTTACGGTGTTAGGTGACATCGTACAATGCGTCTAAATTGCGTTCAATGTTGGTGCAACATTTGTGCCAATATTTATCTTCTTCTTTGATGCGCTAACTCATCAATTTAAAGTTGCATCACTGTCATTTGCCACATGACAATATATATATATATATATATATATATATATATATATATATATATATATATATATATATATATATATATATATATATATATATATATATATATATATATATATATATATTATATATATATATATCTCCTCTAAAAGTACTGGAGAGTTTTGGTCAGAGACCATAACTTTATGAAGGGAAAATCCCAACTGCACCTCCCCGTGGTAGAGGATGGAAACACACCACGGTGTGGCTAACACAGCTCTGGGGACCGAGTATCCACCGGAATAAGTGGACAACTCTGCAGCTGAGCAGAGCAGGGCACTCACTTGTCCTTGCAGTCGGAAATGGCAAAAGTAGGAAAGGGAAAAATGGAGGATGTAGTGGGGAATTATGGTTTAGGTACAAGAAATGAAAGAGGGGAAAAGCTAATAGAATGGGCAAATATCAATGATATGATAATTGGAAACACATGGTTTAAACACCGTAAAAGACGACTGTACACATGGATAAGCCCTGATAAGAAAATACGCAACCAAATTGACTACATACTAAATAATAAAAGATTTAGAAATGCTTTAATTAATGTAAAGACAATGCCTGGTGCTGACTGTAATAGTGATCATGTACCACTATGTGGACAAATAAAAGTAAGATTAAAGAGAGGGAAAAAATGGTTAAGAACATGAGACTTAATAAAGAGGTTCTGAAAATAGATAAAGAAATGCAAGAACAATACAGAGTGACTGTGAAAAATAGGTACAATGCAATAACTAAAATACGTAGTATAGATGAACAACGGGAAATGTTAAGGGACTCCATTCATCAAACTAGCAAAGAAGTATTACCAGAGAGAGGCAAAATAGCTAAGAAAAAAATGGATGAATGAAGATATCTTAAACCTGATGGACAAAAGAAAACAGTATAAAAATGACAAACAAGAATATGCTAAGATAAATAAAGAAATAAAAGATAAATGTGGGAAGGCTAAAGAAAGTTGGTTAAACGAGCAATGCAAAAAAATTGAATTAAATTCCATTAAAGATACAAAAAATATGCACAGACAAATCAGTGAGCTTACAGGAAAAAAAAAATAAGAATAAATACAGGGTGTTTGAAATCAAAAACAGGAAAGATAATATTAGAGGAAGATGCTATAATGAAGAGGTGGAATGAGTATATAAGAGAATTATATGAAGGAGAAAGGGCAGAATTAACAGAAGATAGTAACTTAGAAGGTCCACCTATTCTGAAAGAAGAAGTCGCTGTCGCTATGAAACGTATGAAGAAAGGAAAAACAGCTGGGCCAGATGAAATCACAATAGAAGAATTAGAAGTATTGGGAGAATTTGGAGTAAATATATTAACCAAAATGTTGAATGATATTTACAGCAGTGGATATTTACCCAGTGATATGCTGAAATCTGTATTTATAGCTATACCAAAAAGACCAGGAGCAATTGATTGTGAAGATTTTTGTACAATTAACCTTATAAACCATATCACTAAGCTTCTACTCAGAATCATAATGAGAAGAACCAAAAAGAAAATAAAAATGGAAATTAGTGAAGAACAGTATGGATTTGTGGAAGGAAAGGGCACAAACAATGCAATTTATACATTGCGGACACTAATAGAAAGGTCAATAGAGAAACAGAGGGACATATATTTGTGCTTCATAGATTATACTAAGGCATTTGATAAAGTAAAACATGATGAACTGATTAAAATGTTGGAAGATATCATTCATTCATTGGCACCTTGCCGTCTTGACAGACGATAGTTTGTGCTTTAAAAAGGCATAATAACTTTTAACTATGGCGGTAGCGAGTGTGACTGATAAGGCCAATTTGCGCTGTAAATGTCCGTTCACAGTGGGTGCATGTGAACACGTGGTCATTTCCACCATCATGCACCATCTTACGTCTCAAACGCTTGGTGTGTGACTTTTCTGCAATAATTTTCTCCTTTGACTTTATTCCATTTCTGATATTTGCCCTCCATGCAACACGTTCAGCGGCGACTTGCTCCCAATGTGCATTATCAATGCCTGTATCAATCATGTCCCGCTTACACACATCTTTGTATCGTAGTAGAGGCCGACCCTGAGATCTCTTACCCATCTGTAATTCACCAAAGATATCAACACTGATGGAAAAGATTTAAGAATAATAAAGAATATTTACTGGAACCAAGTAGCAGCAATTAAAATGGGAAATAAAGAGGGTAGTTACGAACAGATAAAGCTAGGAGTACGACAAGGGTGTGTCTTGTCACCAGATCTTTTCTCCCTGTATAGCGAAGTAATAATGAGAGAGATCAAAGAGATGCCAGGAATGCTAGTTGGAGGTTATAATATAAATAATATACACTATGCAGATGACACAGTATTGGTGGCGGATAATTCAACAGACCTACAACAATTATTAGACGTTGTAGTAACAGAGAGTGCAAGGAAAGGACTCAACTTGAATATCAAGAAAACAGTAACAATGGTAATATCAAAGAAAATGGTGACACCAAAATGTGACATAGAAATAGAAGGGAAAATCCTTAACCAAGTTGATAATTTTAGATACCTAGGGGCATTTATAACATCAGATGGAAGATGTACAACAGAGATTAGGAGCAGAATAGGGCAGGCAAAAGCCGCATTTCATAAAATGAAGAGTATCTTATGCAATAAGTCACTGTCACTGAATGTAAGAAAGAGAGTGCTGAAATGCTATGTAGAACCAGTTTTGCTGTATGGCAGTGAATCTTGGAATGTAAATGAACAAATTAAGAAGAAATTAGAAGCAACAGAGATGTGGTTCCTGAGACGAATGTTGCGAATTCCTTGGACTGCCAGAGTAACTAACGACGACTGCCTGAAACAGGCTAATGAAACTAGAACATTATATACAACAATAAGACAGAGACAAACAGCTTTCCTCGGTCATGTGATGAGAAGAGAGGCATTGGAGAACATCGTAACAACTGGAAAGATCGAGGGGAAGAGAGGCAGAGGTAGACCAAGAGAAGTGATGCTGGATGGATTGAGACGGTGGCATGGAGGAATATCAGCAGCAGAGTTGATCCAGAAAACCAAAGACCGAGATCTATGGAGAGCCATGAACGCCTACGCCAGCCGGCACGGCACTTGATGATGATATATATATATATATATATATATATATATATATATATATATATATATATATATATATATATATATATATATATATATATATATATATATATATATATATATATATATATATATATATATATATATATATAAATCGTTGTATGTATGTATGTATGTCCGTCCTTTATGCGTTCGCGAACGGTCCAACCGATTGAGATGAAATTTTCTACACGTTTTCCTTTCATTCCTGTGCAACCAACTGTGATAGTTTTATCTAACAGCTATCAGCTATTACCTTCCTAAAATTTAATTTTGTAATTACATGACTGAACATAAGAAAATATAAAAATATATGACAAAAAGTGATATAACTTTTAGTACCATTGTTATAACTTAAGTTACGTCCCCTGGCTATAGATTAAATGAGTTGATTGACGATGAATTAAATGAGATGCTCCCCACGAGGGACTGAGTGCAGCCGGGTCAGGTCAGACAGACAGATAGACAGACAGATAGACAGACTGACAGACAGATAGTCGGGAACGGGAGCCAAGTTTACTTTAGATAGATCTCTTCCAATCATATTTTCTATCTATTCTTCTATTCTATCTATATTTTGTTGTTATGTTCGGGCCGAACATACATACATAGACAGACAGACAGACAGACAGACAAATCGATCGGGAACGGGAGCTTATATGACTAATTATATGAATTAAATGAGATGCTCCCCACCAGGGCCTGGGCGAAGTCGGGCCGGGTCGGACAGACAGACAGATAGTCGGGAACGGGAGCTTATATGACTACTTATATGAATTAAATGATTTGCTCCCCATCAGGGTCTGGGCGAAGCCGGGCTGGGTCAGACAGACAGAAAGACAGACAGACAAACAGACAGACAGACAGATAGATAGTCGGGAACGGGAGCTTATATGACTACTTATATGAATTAAATGAGATGCTCCCCACCAGGAGCTGGGAGAAGCCGGGCCGGGTCAGACAGACAGACAGACAGACAAGCAGACAGACAGACAGACAGATAGATAGATAGATACATAGATACATAGATAGATAGATACATAGATAGATAGATCCCCGCCAGAGCCTGGGCGAAGCCGGGCCGGGCAGCTAGTATATATATATATATATATATATATATATATATATATATATATATATATATATATATATATATATATATATATATATATATATATATATATATATATATATATATATATATATGCAAGTTAGCAAATCGCCAGTGCCACTAAGTATACAGATAAATACCACAACTCTGAAAAAAGTTAAAGAATTCAAATATCTTGGAAGTATGATCACAGAAGATGGCAGATTGGACAGAGAAATTGAAATCAGATGTCAAAAAGCTAGTGCACTTACATATCAACTATCACTTTTACTGAAACATCCAAACATACCCATGCCCGCAAAACGACAGATAATAAACAGCATATTCACACCAACCCTATGCTACCAATCTCCAACCTGGACTTTATCCAAATTACACCTTCGCAAAATCAACACCTGCGAAATGAGATGCCTGAGGAGAGTTGCCAACTTAACAATCCGAGACCGAGTAATAAATGCTATTATCAGACAGACTGTGGGATCAACACCTTGTGCCACATTTATTGAAAGACAGAAGATCAAGTGGTTTGGCCATGTCGTTAGAATGCAACACCAGCAACTACCATCACTGGCCTTACATCAAAGCTCATCTGCGACGAGACCAAGAGGACGTCTAAGGTGAAAATGGATTGACGACATCAAAGACATTGTACAGCCACACGGAATGACACTATCCAGTGCCGCCGCACCGGGCGCTGGAACGCAAATTATTCCTCCCCATGACGCTTGACGGCAGAAGTGAAAGATGATGATGATGATGCTGATGATGATGATTATATATATATATATATATATATATATATATATATATATATATATATATATATATATATATATATATATATATTATAT
>JACEFZ010023097.1:0-69060 GCA_014155875.1 Cepaea nemoralis | reverse complement strand
CTAGACATGATTCTAGCTACGGATTTAGACATGGATCTAGCTATGGATCTAGACATGGTTCTAGTGAGCACGTATGGGAATGTCCCAAGTGCTGTGATGTTGGTTCTTGACTCAACTCAATTTGGGGGGGGGGGGGGGAAATGTGTTTGTGTAACCTACTGACTTTCATACATATTTTCTATAGTTTGCATCTGTATGTGTACGGTGGTCATGTTATTTTGTTGTGTCTATAACATGAAGCTTGTAAAGTATAGGGCTTTGTTTTTATGATTACTTTTGTATATTTTCATTGCTTGCTATTGTGCAATCTGTCAAATGACTGAATTAAAGAAGAAATAAAGTCTGTTGTGTCAAAGAAATGCTTATGAAAGGAAGCAAATGTTCTTTTGTGGAACATATAGTCACATCTATTATGTAGTTGTAGATTAGTCGATGGATCAACATCACGGCACACGGGTGCAACCCATAAGTGCTACGTTCTCCTCCTAACTCAAACCTGAGTCTGGAGAAACTCAGCTCAGTGCACGAACTCCGTAGCACCAGCGAGGATCCTGATTTCAGTTGTAGATGTTATGTCTAATTATATTCAAGTAAGAAAGAAATCCTGTTACTTGCCCTAGGGCATCTTGGGTGTTTTGTGAGTGTCCTATAATTTGTATAGACCAGTCGGCACCCCATGGGGACTGTGGTCAGTTGGCACCCCATGGGGATTTGGTCAGTCGGCACCCTGTAGTGGCTGTGGTCAGTCGGCACCCTGTGGGGGGCTGTGGTCAGTCCGCACCCTGTGGAGGGCTGTGGTCAGTCGGCACCCCATGGGAGCTGTGGTCATTCAGCACCCCATGGGGGTTGTGGTCAGTCGGTAGCCCATGGGGGATGTGGTCAGTCCACACCCCGTGGGGGGTGGGGGGGGGGGGCTGTGGTCTGTCCACACCCCGTGGCGGTTGTGGTCAGTCCACACCCCGTGGGGGGCTGTGGTAAGTCCACACCCCGTGGGGGGTTGTGGTCAGTCAGCACACCGTGGGGGTTGTGGTCAGTCGGCACTCTGTGAGGGTTGTGGTTAGTCAGCACCCTGTGGGGGTTGTGGTCAGTCAGCACCCCATGGGGGCTGTGGTCAGTCAGCACCCTGTGGGGGTTGTAGTCAGTAGTGGTAGTATGTTCGGATGCCTTTACTTCTCCAGCCATGTCCTGGCACCCAGGTTTTAGGCTGGGGTGACCCCGGGAGCCCAGGTCAGTTTAAGAAATGCGCTGGATTGGGAGTCAAAAACGTGACCACCGGGCAGTCAGGCATGTGTGCTATCCACTGCACCTCTGCTGCTCCTCATGTTTAATCACATTGTCAGTTTATAAGTTCAAAGACTGGTATGACATTGTTTCCAGCATGTCACTCCAACAAAAGGATTGTGAGAATACCTATAAACTGACTTAATGTTGTATAAACTGAATTAATGTTGTATAACCTGGCTTGATGTTGTATAAACTGAATTAATGCTGCAGTTTTCCCTTGAACTACTCATCCAAATAAGATATTTAAATTGCTATAGCTATTCTATTTAGCTGGCTCTGTGATGAAGGGGTTACGGAAGCAGTTCATAAACCTGCCATACCTTCGTTCGAAACACAGCTGTGGGCGATTTGGCAGCAGACCTCGTTGCGTTGGATTTTTTAATGAAATGGTATGGGCGCCGGTCATTCAGAAAGCAATGGCAAACCACTGAACGTAAATTTGCCCAGGAATCATGAACAGCCAAACAATTCTGGGGTTGACTGCTACATTGTATAAAGGATATGCAACAACTTTTTGCCAAAGCAGCAACCAGTTGTAGCCTATTCCTTTGTCTGATTTCCAACTGCACACAGGCCTTCCTATTTTGTTACCATTTCTGTGAAAACTAAACACTCCCACGGAATCAAGGCAAGCATAGCTTCTCAGGGTTCCTTATAATCATACATCTGGCAACTATCTCAGAGGGCTTGCACTGAGCTCTAGGGTTCCTAACTGATGATAATTTTATACCAGGTTTCCAAAAGTGAGAAATATCATGACCTGGTTAATATTTACACTGGCCAGGCAGTATGTTGTTTTGAGTAAACAGTTCAGACTCTGACCTGGATATTGTGATTGTGCTGTTCTTGATAATCTATATATTCAGGGTTTTCTTATGGCTGTTTGGTGTTTCTATTCAAAGACAAGAGAAGCTACGAAAAGAAAGAAAGGTCTCCTTTGTTCTTATGTCCCATGAACACAGTTGTTGGGCTGCTGTCAATAATATCATTTTTAGTGCGTCTTTCAGCTTACACTATCTTTACCTGTAGGTGCCGGTGTACTAAGAATGAATGACGGCCCGTCCTCACCTGGTTTATTTTGATCAGCTGCATACCAGTTGTGTTCAGCTGAATACCCGATGTGTTCAGTTGCATACCCCATATGTTCAGCTGCATACCCCATGTGATCAATTGCTTACCCGATGTGTTCAGCTGCATACCCGATGTGTTCAGTTGCATACCCCATATGTTCAGCTGCATACCCCATGATGTGATCATTTGCTTACCCGATGTGTTCAGCTGCATACCCCATGTGATCAATTGCTTACCCGATGTGTTCAGCTGCATACCCGATGTGTTCAGTTGCATACCCCATATATCCAGCTGCATACCCCGTGTGATCAATTGCTTACCCGATGTGTTCAGCTGCATACCCCATGTGATCAATTGCTTACCCGATGTGTTCAGCTGCATACCCCATATGTTCAGCTGCATACCCCGTGTGTTCAGCTGCATACCCCATATGTTCAGCTGCATACCCCGTGTGATCAGTTGCTTACCCGATGTGCTCAGCTGCATACCAGTTGTGTTCAGCTGTATACCCGATGTGTTCAGTTGCATACCCCATATATTCAGCTGCATACCCCGTGTGATCAATTGCTTACCCGATGTGTTCAGCTGCATACCCCATGTGATCAATTGCTTACCCGATGTGTTCAGCTGCATACCCCATATGTTCAGCTGCATACCCCGTGTGATCAATTGCTTACCCGATGTGCTCAGCTGCATACCCGATGTCTAATACCCACAGTAGCATCTGATGGACATGTGACACAGGGTTAAAGAAAAGAATTCAGTTATTTAAGGACTAACAAGAACATAGATCGTATTTAAAGAGACCCTCTCCTCCCCCCCCCCCCCCCCCCCCGGGCATGCGACTGGAGTATGTTGACAATGACATCATTACAACTCGTGGAGTTGGGAAGGGTCAGGAAGAAATATGCCAACCTCATTCCAGTAGATGGCACTTTGTTATAGGGTCAGGAAGAAATATGCCAACCTCATTCCACTAGATGCCTGCCCCTTCTCAGCTCACCACCACCATCATCTCATCTGGTTCCTCTTGTACCTTGTGGGAGAGTACCCTTTCATGGCTTCATGTATGGAGATTCCCATGGATTCTGTTATTTCCCTCTGTCCATCGTTTACATCAGGGGTCACCAAACTTTTTTCTCGGCGGGCCGGACAACTGACAAAATGATGTGCGCGGGCCGGATACTCATTCTGTACAATACTTGCGCCGGTCTCCGTGGCGAAGGCCTTACGGACGCGGTTCGTAATCCCGTATACCCACGTTCGAAATACAGCTGCGAACGATTTGGCAGCAGACAACGTTGCACTGGTTTTTACGCTATGTTATGGGTGCCTAGTTGTTCGAAAAGCAATGGTAAACTACTGAACATAAACTTGCCAAGACATCAACAACTAGCAAACAATGCTGGTGTTGACTGAAAACGTCCTGTAAAGGATATGCAACTAACTTTAACAATAATTTTAAGCTAGAACGAAAGCTCTGGGAAAAAAGACGAAAAACTAAGTTAATCATGGAAAGGGCGTGCAATGCAAACAAACAAACAAAGACAACCATACATATTTATATTTATTTACTAAACAAAGTTATCAAAGAAGGCGACGTTAGCAAAAAGATAGTTACATCAGACATATTGTGCACATATCCGAATCTCACAAACTAAGCAGCAAAAGAGGATAGTGAGTTTTGTGAAACTGACGTGTGGCTTTCAAAATACTATCAATGTTTGGTTTGGAATTGCTGCATCCAATCAAGAGAATTGCTTTCAAATGTTCATCAGTCAATCTCATTCGATGTGGTGACTTCACAGACTTCTTTTTTGAAAATGTTAGCTCACAGACATATGTTGTTCCAAACAATGATGTCATACCAGCAGCAAATTTCTTAAGTTTCGGAAACTCAACATCAGGTAAGCAGCGGTACTTCCTTCTCAATGAGCTCTAACTGTAATTCAACTGGCGCACCATTAAGGTTACAATCAAACGGATTCTGGAACAGAAGGATGTCACTCTCAAATCTGTCAAGATCTGAAAATCCCTCCAAACTCTTTGAAACAGTGAAAATGAGAAGGATTTTCTCCTTCCAGTTATGCTTCCAACAATGACAGCTTTCTTCGAACTCCTTTGATGGTTCTGTAGAGATCAAAGATGAGGTAATGCTTTCCCTGAAGTTTAAAGTTCAGTTCATTCATATCGACCAAAATTGACAACTTTGACAGCCAGGTAGGATCTGACAGCTGTGAATCGGCTTTATGTTTTTCAGTGAGGAAAACATCTATTTCGTTTCGGAACTTGTAAAAACGAAACAGGACTTTATCGCAGCTGAGCCACCTAACTGATATGTGATAAGGCAAGTCACAGAATTCAGAATCAATTTCTTCAAGAAAAGCCTAGAACTGACGGTGAATGAGTGCATCTTCCCGAATGAAGTTCACAGCAGAAACTACTGGTTTCAGTACACAAGAAATATCTAAATCTTACCCACAGAGTAATTGCTGATGTACGATGCAGTGTATGAACAGAGCGCCCGGAATTTGCAAATCTTCCAAATGAGTCCTGATCTGCCCCAACAGACCCTTCCTCACTACAGTCATGTTTTTCCCCCTCATCAACTGTAACACCTCGAAGCTGATTCCACCGAAGGTTATAGTCTTGGAAAATTGTTTGCACTTCCACGAAAATGACTTTCCCAGTTGTTGTTCCATGCATGCTGCAAACGGACGCCAACTCTTCCGTTATCTGAAAATCCAAATTGACACCACAAATGAACACGAGAAGTTGTAACGTACTCGAGAGATCAATAGACTCATCCAGCGCCAGAGAATACTACAACAAGTTCCTAGCTTTCTCGCGTATCTGTAGGCACTATGTTCTCTCCAAGTTCTTCTGTTCTCCGCTCAACTGAACTTGCCGAAAGGCTGATAGTTCCAAACAAATCGGCTTTCTCAGGACACAAGTCATTTGCTGCTTCGATCACACACACTCTTTAATGACGTTGCCATCAGTAAACGGTTTTCCTCGTTCTGCCATCTTATGCACTGTTTTGTAACTTGTACGAGTGACAGATTCATTTTCAGCACATTTTCTCGCTGAAGAGATTTCTTTGCGTTTCAAAACCACGTTTAATGGTCTCATATTTCCCAGAGCGTAATTTTCCAGAAAACTTTTATTATGTTGATGGATGTTTTGTTTCGTAATGACGCCGAAGATTGTACTCTTTCAAAACGGCAACACATTCGCTGCATATTACGCAGCTGGTTTTCTGGTCCTTTGTTTCTACAAAGAAGTACTTTACTCCTCACTCGGCGTCCACTTTTGTTTTCCTACTAGCCATAATTAAGGGTGAAGTACACGGGATCTGAAAATGAAAAAGTCATTACATTAGAAACATAATTAAAATCCTATTGAAACACAAGAAAAGCAGAGGACTAGGGGTCACTGGTGAAGCTACATCTCATCAAAGGTACATATACAGTTTATAGGTACCTGTCAAAGAGCTACGGAAGAGCTAAGAGCTAAGAAATATAGAAATAGATCTAGAGAAGAGAAATATAACATAGCGATCTAGGAAATCAGACAGAAGGGACACAAGCACGAGTGAGAACTATAAATAGTTCTCTAACGGGACACACTCGTGTCAATAAGGAGGTCATTGAGTAGACGTGAGCTGGGGTTACCCAAGAGACTGGGAAACCCGCATCACGAGAAGTAACACTGGTTACTCTAACCAGTTGACCAGCTACTAACTGCGTGCTGGAACTCCAAGCACGCAAACCAGCTGATGCACGAAGAGTCAACTGCTCGTGGCTGAACACGCCACAGAGATTCGTCAGATAGGGACTCGACGGCGTAAAAGACGGACTGTGTATTCACTGTGAATACTTTGTTGCTAAGAAGGACAGTAACAATAGTTAGGACTTAAGCTTAGCTTCAATAGTTATTACCATCAACATCATCTTCTCATTACATCTTTATAACATACCATGATGTTTAATACCGATGTGGTTATCCGCTCGCGGAGCTAATGTACTATCAGGTCCAAATAAATTGTGTTGTAATTGTATCCTTTTGTACGACGTACGAGTTGTTATTTTTGTGTGTCGTACAAAAGAAGGGAATCCTTGTATGCCGGTCGCAGTTGAGTTGTTGACAGTACCTTTGTGTAACCGCACAGAGATGATAGAGATAATAGCACAACGCCGACTGTTCATGGGCCGTAGAAGAAGAGAGGAATAAGAAGACAAAGAGAATCTCATTCTATCTCTTCGGCTAACTAGAAAAAACAACGATTTAGAGATATCAAATAACATTCAGGTCAGTGTACAGGGAATCAGAATAATGTAATTGTAAAGATACAACAACATTTGACTAATAATGCCAATGCCCTAATAAATAACATTCATGATTATATGCAATGACAAAATAGGCATCCCCATGAATAAACATACACATTATCATCCTTCACAGTACAATTGATATTCCATCACAGCTCACAGCTTGGGTAGTCATCCAACACAGTATCAGTGATCCTCATCACAGCATGGATAATCATCCAACACTGTAACTGTAGTCTGATACACAACACCAGCAATTATCAGACAACAAGATGGAACAAAAGTCATTCATTCAGTAGCATGTCCTTTGCAAAACCTCGCTCCCATAACAACCTTCCGGAAAACCTCTCGATCATAAGCAAGATTTCCCGCTTCAGATACACCCATCTGGAAATCATCCGCCACATCCTGCACCCATCTTCTCTTTGGCCTTCCTCTTCCTCTCTTCCCAGGCATATACCCCTCCATTATTGTTCTCAGGCACAGACATAGCTATTATATTCCTATATTCCTATTTAAACTATGAAGGTTCGTTCAAAACTCACCCCACAGCAGATAATCGTCAATCCACAATCAAGATCCTTTTGGATCTTCACAGGGCCTGTCTACCCTCTCAACTGCGTCTGAAAAAACAGTGGCTACGCTCGGCCGTGCCTGGGGCATATTCGCCCATCTACTTGGTAGTGGCTCAGGGGTTTAAGTTCAAACCCTCTGCTGAAAATTAGACATCAGCATCTCTTCGGCCTAAGTTGTTCCCAAGGCCAAAGAGGCGGGAACATGGCTTTACTGGACTGTTATAGGCACGCCAACACAACATCCCAGCATCCTATACATTTTTTACCAGGGTATCAAGGGATACGCTACTCCATACTCTTGTAGAGTCGCGGCAGGCGGCTTCATTTGGTAATAGAATATATCTCATAATAAGGTTCGCAAAATTTATAAATAGGGCCACCTAAATAAACAACCTAGTGCAGCCAGGAGGTCTCCGCACGTGTGAAGATCTCCTATTATTCTAAACATAATATTTACATTTAAATTGTATCACAACGTCTTGTGTTTCATAGTTATATCAAGCAAGTTCGAGTACTGACGGCGGGCCGGATGAAATGACTTCGCGGGCCGGATCCGGCCCGCGGGCCGTAGTTTGGTGACCCCTAGTCTAGGTAATAGGAATGAGAAAGATGACGATTAATAGGCGAAGTGAGTAGGACAAAACCTGGTCTGGCACAATCAAGGCCTGCATGCACTTATTTTCGCAATGGCGAAAGGCCGTGCAAGCTTATGGGGCTTATGTTGACAAATATTACAAATAGTTCCCCCCCCCCCCACTCTTCCTCTCTCTCTCTCTCTCTCTCTCTCTCTCTCTCTCTCTCTCTCTCTCTCTCTCTCTCTCTCTCTCTCTCTCTCTCACTCTCTCTCTCTCTGCTAAGTGCTGGTGCAATTACGTTTGTTTAGAGAATATTTCAAATATCATAATAACATGATAGTAATGCCTTGATTGATCACTACACCTATGTTCAATCATTCTGGGGAATTTTGTTTTTTTCGCATATCCTATTTACATCGCTGTCAACAACAGCATTTTACCGCTGTTGTTGATGTCTTTGCAAGATTACGCACAGTATTTTGCATTGCTTACTGAGCGACAATCTCAGATACCCCTGAAAGTAACCAACGCGACCCGATTCCGTACCGAATCTCGCGCAGCTTTTCCCCACACGTGGATATAAGGGATTACGGAGAAAATCGTTAACACCTTCGCCAGGGAGACGGGCTCCGCGGAATTGCTAGATATCTAAAAGAAAAACACCCCGACAAACAAAATTGATGGTCCTTCATTATTATTCTGATGATCATAGTCTTCTTGTCTTGTATCATCATAAAGGTCTTTCACATAATCTGACCACGCATGTAAAATCTGATCTTTTTCAATTATGATTTTGCCATCTTTGGTTTTTAGGCAACCTGTTGATGTGTCTGTTCTTTTGTTAGTGATGTTATTAATTCTTGTGTGCATTAATTTGGTATTCTGGGTGTTGTGTTGGTTTTCAATTTATTTGCAATTTTCCTCAAGCCATGTTTCTTTTGCCTCTTTGCATAGCAGTAGCTTCCTAATTTTCCTGTGAATCTCTTCGTATAATTTCCTTGTTATTTTTGTTGTTTCTTCTTATTTCCATGAGTTTTAAGATGTCTTCCATCATTCATTTCTTGCGCCTTATTATCTTTGTTTTTGGGATTATCATTGTTGTTAGTGCAGCTTCTTGACTGATTTCTTTTATATTTTCAATTGGTCACTGACGTCTTGAAATAATATTGCATTGCCATATCGGACAATGCATCGAATCTGTTCTTTACCTCTACGTTGAATTTACTTTTATCTCCTCACTCTTCAGTGCCTGTAGATCAAATTTTGCGTTTCTATTTGTATATTTGCCGGGCTCTCTGGCTGAGGGGTTACAACACTTTCTCCGTAATCCCGTTTATCACGCAGAGTCTCGTAGCGGGAGAGAACTGGGAGCGGTTCGACCTCCGCTGGTGACTTGAGGGATAATGAGCCGGCCGCTCAGAAAGCAATGGCAAACTACTGAGCGTAATCTTGCCAAGAAATCAACAGACAGCTGAAAGATGCTGCTGTTGACAGCGATGTCCTGTAAAGGATATGCAAAAAAAAAAAAAAATTTGTATATTTGACTTTCTTTAAGTTTATATGTAAATTGCCTAAGATTAATCTATGGTTGCAGTAGCAATCTGCACTATGTTAAGGGACATAATCATCTAGTATTGTTGCAAGGGAGCTTACTAGAACTTGAAAAAGAAAATGGTATACCTAGCTACAATACCTCTAACTAACATCAACGTCTTTTATTTTTATTTGAGAAATAAAGCAGTTATTACCGCAATCAAGTTTTGCAATCGTTAGAAGAAAACTATTAAAGTTTTAATACAACATTTGTTTAATCTATTTTTACTTAAATTTTATAATCAAGTTTTTCAATTCTACGTTTATATTTAACTATTAAAACTGTACTTTTAATGATAAGTAATGTTGACTTGGATACATTTCCCCGATGTGGGGAAACATTTTTTTACTGGCCTCTTAAGGCCACACACAATGTAAAGAAAATTTACTTACATTAAGGGCGAAAGACCTTGGAAGTCTATGGGGTTTATCTTGATAAATACGTTTAGAGGCAATGTCATTTAAGTTTGTAAATTTCATTCAATGTGAACAAATAGTTCTCTCTCTCTCTCTCTCTCTCTCTCTCTCTCTCTCTCTCTCTCTCTCTCTCTCTCTCTCTCTCTCTCTCTCTCTCTCTCTCTCTCTCTCTCTCTCTCTCTCCTCTCTCCCAAATGCTGTTGCAATTACGTTTGCTTAGAGAATATTTAAAATATCATAATAAAATGATTGTAATGCCTTGATGGGTGCCTCCTTCCTCCCGCTAGCCTATGGGACACCCTTGGGCAAGGTGGAGTACCAGTTTAGCCTCCCGATCAGGGTTACGTGAAGCCATGGGTGCAGGTGGTGGAAGAAGTTGAAGAGCAGCCGACAGATAGTTGTAGGTTATGGTCTCCAGCTTCACGGCGGAAGGCAGATGATCTCTGTTTTGGGAGACATTGGCTACGGTCATCGACCAGTATGGTCACTGCTATGAAGGAAAGCAATGGCAAACTACCTTCTTTACAGATGCCAAGAATATCATGTACTGAAGTCTTATCGATAATCAGAGAAACGGCGTAAATGGGTGCTCCATAGGAGCAGCCTCGCCCGGTAGGGGTAGTCATGTGCACCAGGTGACTCCAGACCGTCATCAGGAGACTGAAGTGCAAAAGAATATCAACATTGAAAGTAGGAACTTTGAATGTAAGAACTATGAGTGGGGATGGGAAATTTGATAACATTAAGAATGAAATAGAGATTAATATTAACCTGTTAGGTGTACGTGAGACCAGATGGACAGGAATGGGCATTATGACATCTGAGGAATATAGAATATCTATTCTGATGGAGAGAAACAACAGCGGGGAGTAGCAATTATAATGGATACAGAGAGAGCAAAATCGATCAAAGGATATTAGACTGTATCAGACAGAGTGTTACTGGTGAAGTTGAGTGGAAGACCTTTTGATGTCAACGTCATACAAGTTTATGCACCAACAGCAGACAGTAGTGATGACAGCATCGATGAATTTTATAGTGATTTAGAGAAAGCCTTCAAGAAATGCAAGAATTCTGAAGTAACTATCATAATGGGTGACTTGAATGCCAAAGTTGGAAATCAACAGGACGGATGCATAGTGGGCATAGACTAGGGGAACAGAATGAAAATGGTTGCAGACTAGTACAGTGGGAAAAAGAGCAAGATTTAATTATAGGAAACACCTGGTATAAACAACACCCAAGGAGATTATGGACATGGAGGAGTCCTGATCATAAGATTAGAAATCAGATTGATTACATCCTCATCAACAGAAGATTTCGAAATGTCTTAAGAGTCGCAAAAACTATACCAAGCGCAAACTGCTACAGCGACCATAGATTAATCTTAGGCAATTTACATATACAATTAAAGAAAGTCAAATATTCACTAAGAAACACAAAATTTGATCTACAAGCACTGAAGAGTGAGGAAATAAAAGATAAATTCAACGTAGAGGTAAAAACTAGATTCGATGCATTGCCCGATATGGAAATATTATTTCAAGACGTCAGTGACCAATGGGAAATGTTAAAGAAATCAGTCAACCAAGCTGCAGAAAAATCCATCCCATAAATAACGACAATAGGATGCAAGAAATGGATGACGGAAGACATCTTAAAACTCATGGAAGTAAGAAGAAATAACAAAAATAACAAGGAAACATATGAAGAGATTCATATGAAAATTAGGAAGCTATGCAAAGAGGCAAAAGAAACATGACTTGAGGAAAATTGCAAGGAAATTGAACACCAACACAACACCCGGAATACCAAATTAATGCACAAAAGAATTAATGACATTACTAACAATTAGCAGCTTTCTCCGTAACCCCGAATACTCTCGTGGTTGACGTGAGCGCACGAGAACTTGAAGGGGTTCGAGTCGAGCCAGTGACTTACGAGAATATGCAGCCGGTCGCTCAGAAAGTCGTGGCGTGCTGATGGGCGTAATCTAGCCTAGGAATCAACATACAGCTGAAAGATGCTGGTGTTGACCGCAATATCCGCGGTGTTGACCGCAAAGTGTGGCTGTCTCTTGAGTGTTGTAGTCGACGTTGTTCTGTTTCGGCTGTTTGCAATGTTTCGTAGCAACAGCAAGTATGGATTGTTCTCAATGTCTCGTATACAATGTTATTACAGTATTCAGAGTCAGTTCACTGGTTGATATTATTGGTTGAAACACAGTTAACGTTTCTTGCTGGGATCGTTCTAGAGCTTGGGCACTTGATAGTATAGCTCTTAAAGTATAGCTCTTAACGTATCATGTTCATGGGTGTCGTAAGTAACCTATTCACTGAGAGTTCTCTAGCAGGTGTAGAGTTACACTGTTATATGCAACAGATTAAAAGTATCACAGTTTCTAGTATGGCGAATGGTCGATGTGCTAAGAGTCATTCTACTGGCGCATTCGTTTGCCGTGATAATAGGTCAGCCATAATGTTGTCGGTGCCTTTGATATGGCGGATTTCGAAGTCGAAATCTTGAAGTAGAAGACACCATCTTTTCAAACGATGGTTTTTAGGTGACCCATGGTTAAGGACCAATAATGGCGAACTGTCAGTGAGGACCACAAAGTGACTACCCAAGAGGAACTTAGATAATCTCAATATACAAAACAGTAAGCTTAAAGCCTCCAATTCCACTGTGGCATACCGTGTCTCTGCCTTCTTTAGTTTGCGGCTTACGTAGAGAATCGGGTGTCTCACTCCATCCACTTCCTGCATTAAACATCCTCCTATTGCGATAGCACTCGCATCTGTGGTCAAAATAAAGGGTAAATTTATGTTGGGTAATCGTAAGACTGGTGGATTAGAAAAAAATATGTTTCAATCTATACATTGCATCATCTAAACTGGTACTTTTACAAATTTTTGATGGATGATTTTTAGTTAACATATCAGAAAAGACTGAGGTGAGTTCTGCCCTATGTGGAATGAATTTAGAATAATAGTTAATAAGACCTAATAAACTTCTAATTTGTTTCTTTGTGGTAGGCACTTCTAGATTAAGAATCTTGGAAACAATTTTATCATCTGTCAACAATTTGCCTTCAGAAATTCTATGACCAAGGAAGTCTATTTGTGTATAGCCTAATTCAACCTTGGAAGGTTTGATAGTAAGTCCAAAAAGAGAGATTTGGTTGAAGACTTGTTTGAGGGTAAGTAAGTGAGAAGTCGTATCAGAAGAATGGATGCAAATATCATCAATATAGGCTACCACATCTTTAATTCCGTGTAATAACAATCTTGTTAATCTAACAAATGTGGCCGGTGCGTTCTTCAGGCCAAATGGAAGATATAGCCATTCGTACAAACCGAGGGGTGTTGCGAATGCTGTTATATGTCTACAAGAAGGGTGTAGTGGAACTTGCCAATATCCTTTCGCTAAGTCGGTCTTGGAAAATAAGGATGATTGAGCCATATTTAAAATGAGATCTTCACAACTGTTCATTGGCTCTGCATCCGTTGTGGTTCTTGTATTTAATACCCTATAGTCGATGCACAAACGGATTGTCTGGTCCTTCTTTTTCACCAGGACAATCGGTGAAGAATATTGAGACATCGATTTTTGAATTATTCCATTCTTCTCTAACTCTAAAATTTCATTGTCTAAATTTGCTCTGTAATGGAGAGGAATAGAATATGGTCTACATTTGACCGGTCTCAGATCTGTCAGCACAATTGAATGTGTTATTTTATCAGTGCGTCCAGGTTTGTTAGAAAAGATAGATTTATACTCGTCAAGGAGAGTCAAAATGTCTTGTCGCTGTTGTTGTGTCAAAGTGTCAGAGATATGTATGTCATTTATACTCCCGTCGTCAGTCATAGCTGGTACAGGGATTTTAGTATTGTCCACGTCTGTCTGATTTATCACAGATGCTACTGTTTGTAAATTGTCCTCGATGTCATTGTCGTCGTCGTCGAGATCAATCGTTGTCAATATGTCGTCAAATTTGTCGTCGTTGTCAACATCACAGATTGTCGGTAATGTCCACCTGTCTTCGTCATTTTTGTCGTCGTAAGAGTGTGTCGTTAACGATGCTTCGTTTGTCGAGGTGTCATTTCGTTGGGAAATTGTCGTTTCGTCTCTGTCATTAGTTCGCTGCGTCTGTTCATTTGTCTCAATTTCCTGTCTAGCATAGTATGGTTTCAACATATTTACATGGAATATTTTCAACTTTCCATTTAAAGAGATTTCGTAATCAACTTCAGAAATTCTTCTAATAATCTTAAAAGGTCCCTGCCAAGAGGTTGATAGTAAATCTCTTTTGTCAGGTAGCGGTAGTAAAATATCCTGACCTGGATTTAGTACAATTGTTTTTGCACCTCTGTTGGCGTACTGCCTGTATTTAAAACCTTTCTCCTGTAGTGATGTTCTGGCCAATATACAGGAACGTATGATTTTGTCTCTGGTGTCAGTGACTAAATCATAGGTAGAAATGGGAAGTTGGATATCTACAGGTTGTGATATGATCTCTTTATAAATAGTGAGAGGTCCTCTTGGGTTCTCCATACATCAATTCGAAGGGAGAGAACCCTGTACTTGATTGCGGGACTTCTCTGTATGCGAACAGCACCGTTGGGAGAAGTATGTCCCAATCGGCTGGATTTTCAGCTGTCACTTTAGATAGCATATGTTTCAGGTCCCCATTTAGTTTCTCGCAGATACCATTTGCGGCCGGTCGATAGGGACTGGTGAAACATTGCTTGATGCCTAGTAACTTAGTTACTGATTTGGTGGCATTCGATATGAACTGAGTTCCTCTATCAGAAATTATTTTCTCCGGGAAGCCAAAACTGGAGAAAATATTTAATAATATGTCCGTCACATCCTTAGAGGAGATAGATCTTAATGGAAGCATTTCGGGCCATCTCGTACATACATCCACAAGAGTAAAAATATATCTATTCCCGTTATTTGAAATGTGATTCAACGGACCTACTAGGTCAACTGCCACGATTTGGAAAGGCCTCGAGGCAGTTGTCGTTGATTGGACTTCTGATGTAGGGTTTTTCCCCTTTTTCACCAGTTTCTGACATATATCACAAGATCTACAAAAGGTTTTTATATCTTGGCAAAACTTTGGCCAATAAAACTGGGTCAGGACCCTAGCCCTGGTCTTTTCATACCCCATATGACCTCCAAAAGGGGAGTCATGGGCTATTTTTAGAACTTTGTCTCGATGTGCTTGTTGTAGCACTACTTGCTGTATCGTGGTCTGCTTTGTTGTGTAAAATCTAGTTAAGATATTTTTCTGTAGCCTAAATGTCCCCGATGCGTTTTTCGTTAATTTTGGTTTTAGTCCTACTAACTTAAAGTATGGTGCAAGTGTAGGATCTGCTTTTTGTTCATTTCCAAAATTAGTGTTATTTGTGTTTGGTGCTATTATTTCTAATGATTCCTGCAGTTGGTCGGTGTTGGTTTTATGGGTTGTCTGTCGTGTTATTGCATTTGTGTGTTGTGTGTATTGTTGCACATCTACAGGCTTGGTACTTGGTAGATCATTAGCATCCTCAATTCGAGGTTTTAATTTGGTCATATCGCTGACAGATTCGACCGCCCCTGCATTATACACCTCGGTGAATTCTTTCTGAATTACCTCAGTGGTTGTCTCCCTTGGTCTTTTGGCAGATTGAGACAAGCATGAATGGTGTTTCTCTGTAGCATCGCTGTTTGTGTGGTGGATACCGTTTTTATGCTCCCACTCTCTGATTTCCTTTTCAGAGCATGGTTGTATGTTGGGCAAATTCCCAAGTATAATATCAGCGACTGGATTTTCAAGGACAGCGCACAATACTTGTCCTGATATGAACGGTGTTCGAATTTCGACAAGCGCAATGGGGTATTTCTCTATAGTACCTGAGAATGTGCGACAAGTCACATGTTTGTCTGTGTAGTCTTTAGTGTCTATTAATGTTTTCTTAATCCCACAGAGCGTTGCGCCGGAATCCCGAATTAATGTGCACTTTTTGTTATTTACAAACCCTGTAGAAAAAACTAGCTTGCCTGTAGATGACAAAGCAGCGTTGGCTGTTTCATTTGAAATAGGGATAGTGTGGCCACATAGTAATGTTGTGTCAAGTTGGAACTTCGTACAGGTGTTACACTTACTGTCTGTAATGGTGTCAATAATTTGTACAGCATTTCCAAGCTCGCTTTCATTGTCGTGTTGATTATCACAATCATTCAGTGATTCAATCTCTTCGTCTGACGACGTTTCCACTAGTGCAGCATTGGCCTGTTTCAATAACTTTCGGCCATCACAGAAGCGACTATAGTGGCCAAAATTCCGGCAAAAAAAACATTTGACCGCTCTCTGGTAAGCATTGCGCTTAGTCTTCTGCTTCTCCACCATCATTTTGAGGTGGTGAGGATAGTTAGGCGATTTGTCGCACATCGAGTAACAGTCGTGATTCAAACCGCAATATTGGCATTTAGCTACTTTACCTACATTTGAGCGCGGTTTAAATTTACTCTCTGTTTGTTTCGAGTATTTGGTGTTCACTATTGCTGCTGCTGTATCGTTGTGGCTTATGTTTAGCTGAAAAATGTCTCTATTTGCTGTGAAAAATGCATTCCCCTTGGACTCGATTTCCTGAATGCTTTTACAGTCCATTTGTTTTAAGAATTTAGCAAAAGGTGTAGGGATGGTGCTAACTATTTTGTCTATAATAATGAGCTCTTTAAGTTTGTCATGGCTGTTGTTCGTTTTAGCCGAGTTAATCCACTTTGTACACACGTCTTGGACTGTACTGGCATAATCTATAAAGGTTTGGTTTGGTTGTGGAGATAATTTGGCAAATTGTTGTTGGTAACCTGCAGTATCTAAAGAAAAATGTTGGAGAATGCGTTGTTTTAAATAGTCATAGTCTTTTCGCATTTCCTGTGGCACTGTTTCTATTACTTTTAATGGTTCAAGAGCTAAGTTTCTCATTAAAATAAATGCCCAATCTGATTTTATGATCTTATGGTAGGACATTAAACACTCAAAATTTTCCAAGTAGGCGCTGATGGAATCTCCTGAGCAGAACGCCTTCACGAGGCCTTTATACTTGTTATATGTTTGTTCTTCCTCTTTGCTCATTAGTTTATTCACAGATATTTCTGCGTTGGACTCAATCTCCATCTGTTTTAGTTTTATTTGTGTCTCGGCATTCAATTGGGCTTGTTTGGCCGCCGCCTCGAGCTCCATCTGTTTCTCCTGAGCCTGCAATTGCATTTTCTTCTCTTCAATTTGCATTTGTATCTTTTTCTCTTCTGCCTCAATTAGCATTTTCTTTTCTTCTGCCTCCATTTGCAATTTCTTTTCTTCTGCCTGCATTTGCATTTTCTTTTCTTCTGCCTCCATTTGTCTTTGTTTTTCTTCTCGTTCAATCGCTCTTTCTTCACGGGCAATGTTTTCTGCGTGCGTTTTCTGTGCCCATTCTGACAGTTTATCTTCTTTATAGCCTAATTTTATTCCTTGCTCAATGCATTTATCTAAGCTAGACATTTTGTGTTTTACTTGTTGGTACCGTTTATAAAGTTAAATCCCTTAGAAAAAATGTTGGGGAGTAGAAAATTTAGTTATCCCCCTTACTTTTTAAATGTGTAAATCGAAATGCAAGGTTATGTTGGTTACAAGGTCATGAATATGCAAACAAATCAATGTGAAACAAAATGATACATTGATGGATTGTGAGAAGTACAGCTTAGAGTTGCAATGGGTATGAAATGAAACTTAGCTTTCAATCCCAGAACTCGCCGATGTTGTCTTGTACTCTCGCCACTGTTGGAAAGGTTACATAGGTTGCACGCGCCACTATTCGCGGAACAATCTGCTCGTAGAGTGAGAAAACATTAGTAACAGTCAAAAAATGTCACAGTCATGTCAAAAATAGTTTACAGAATCACAATAATGAGGCACACTGCTGAGGCACTGCTGAGACACTGCTGAGGGACTCAGATTAATTCTATTTTATTGCTAGATAGCTACTAATATTTAAACTTGTAAAGTTAACATATTGTGGTACAAAAATCAATGTGATATAATCAATTTCGTGATTTTACATGGCCATCAATAGCTTTTTATGCGAAAACCGGAAAACTAGCCCCCAAAAAGCCTGTCATCATCTTGCTCATGTCTAGTTATCTGAGCTCGGGTTCACACAGGCAACAATAACTCCGTTCAATATGATATCGAACATTTATTGTATTTCAATATACAGTGCATTGGCGCAGTGGGTAAACAGACCCGCGCTATATTACATATCACAGATAGTTAACATCAAACACATAGTTATCATACAACAGTCTAGCAAACTATCTAGCCTATGTATATATATATCTATTGATATCTATTGAGTCCCTCTCAGGCAGGCCCTGTTGCCTCTCTCAAGTCCGTCTGTCCTCTGCCGGTCTACACGTGTCCCAATCCGACACGGGTGGTAACTCTGTCCGAGTTCCTCGTGGACCCCGCATTAGGCGGGCCACATCAGTGTCCACGGAACCATGGACTCAATGACCAGTCCTTCGAGAAGGCTCTAGATTAATCGGGTCCTGAGTGACTTACTTCTATCCCTTGGGCTGGAGTTGCAGCCCTCTAATTAATATCTCTAAAGGTGAGGCGGTGACAGTGCAACATTAGTGCAGTCTCGAATCTTTTAATGGGTACAGTCGTCAAATACGAATGAATGCAATTTGGGGGGGGGGGGGAGGAGAGGGAGGGTGTGTTTGCATGTGATTTCCATACATTGGAATGAGTGCCGGTCGTTCAGTAAGCAATGACATACAACTGAAAGTAAACATTGAGGGGCTGTACCAATTTACTGAATTTGTCAAATATGGTTCAACTACAACTGTTTTGCACAGGTATAATCTGCATGTATAGCAGCCATAAGCAGTGAAGAGTTTTATAACCAGGCATCCCTGGTGAGGTTTTTAAAAATGGGACTAGCTGTTTAGGTTTTAAATTATGATAACAGAATTGTGCAAACACATATTTCATTGCATTTTGAAATATTTGTCAGATAATGGTTTTTATTGCTTTACAAGACTGATTGTTCTAGAAGTTTGAATTATGCGATGTGCTTATTTAATATAACATTTATATTAACAGTCAACATTTCTAACATTAAATCACAATTGTGAAAATACACAATATAACAAATGTCATCTGGAAAAAGATGTAGTTGCATGCGGAAAGTAAATCGCAGTCCATTAGCAGGTACTAAAGTGCAACATGAAGTGTTTGTCATTCACATATTCTAGGTTAACACATATCAAATATCAGTTGGGGCGACCAGTTCCCGTCTTGTGGCAATTATATATGCCAAGGTTGGTCAGAATTGAGGTTAACACATATCAGTTGGGGCGACCAGTTCCCGTCTTGTGGCAATTATATATGCCAAGCTTGGTCAGAATTGAGGTTAACACATATCAGTTGGGGCGACCAGTTCCCGTCTTGTGGCAATTATATATGCCAAGGTTGGTCAGAATTGAGGTTAACACACATCAGTTGGGGCGACCAGTTCCCGTCTTGTGGCAATTATATATGCCAAGGTTGGTCAGAATTGAGGTTAACACATATCAGTTGGGGCGACCAGTTCCCGTCTTGTGGCAATTATATATGCCAAGGTTGGTCAGAATTGATGGGAGAAAAAATACCAAGTTAACCAGCTGTTTAGCAAAAAGATATTATTCTGTGAAATTTATTATTTCCTGTAGCGGGCACGGTAGAGTAGTTGATTAGAAGCTGCATAGATAATGTCATGAGCTTGGATGGACAAGGGTTCCACACCTGTATACATCATCTCACTAGGGAAAGACTGGCCGTTATTCCTATTTGTATTCATTCATTCAGTAGCATGTCCTTTGCAGAACCTTGCTCCCATAACAACCTTCCGGAAAATTTTTCCGCTGTTTGTATTCAGCCCGACATAGGAGACCCATAGCAAGAAACTGCTTTGGGACAGCAAATTTTTTCCGGTAAAACTGATCCGATAAATGACGTCACGTTTATGTTTTTAAGATTATTTCCGGAAAAAAGGATGCTATAAATCACGTCATGCTTATGATTTTTTTTTTCCAAATTATTTCCGGTAAACATGCTATAAATCACGCCACATTTATATTTTTCATATTATTTCCAGTATAACTGATGCTATAAATCACGCCACGTTTATATTTTCCAAATTATTTCCGATAAAACTGATGCTATAAATCACGTCACGTTTATGTTTTTCAAATTATTTTCGGTAAAACGTGCTATAAATAACGCCACGTTTATGTTTTTTTTTTAAAATTATTTCCGGTGAAACATGCTATAAATAACGCCATGTTTATGTTTTTTAAATTATTTCCGGTACAACTGATGCTATAAGTCATGCCACTTTTATAATTTTCAAATTATTTCCGGTAAAACATGCTATAAATCACGTCACATTATGCTTTTCAAATTATTTCCGCTAAAACTGATGCTATAAATCAAGTCACGTTTAAGTTTTTAGAAGTCACAGCGAGTACTAGTTGCTTAATTTGTATTACACAAGCTCAAAGGCCATCGCTTTATAGGCTCATGGCTGGTGGTTTATAAAGATGTCAATATGTGGCATATCCATCTGGCTTGATGTTTATGCGTGGCAAACGATAACTGCCTTATGTGTATGCACATGAGTTGGTTCACAACCACATGATGTTGAAAATGTTGGCCAGAGTACATTTGTGGTCACGATTGGTAATAGTAATTTGAAGCTCATTATTCAGATCTGCAACATTTAGTAGATGTGGTTGTTACACACAGTGAACAACTAGGGTTGGAATTAAATTGTAAGAAGACACAGATTATTGTCATCACTAGGAAGAAGAAAATTCCACAATGTAATATACAAGTAAATGGGAATATTCTTAAGCAAGTGAATTGGTACAGTTATCTCGTAACAGTCATAACATCTGATGGGAGATACATTGAAAAGATTAGAACAAGAATCGCCATGGCGATGGTAGCCTTTTACAAGATGGAAAACATATTGACTAATAAAAAGTTGTCATTTGCAACTAGAAAAAGAGTGATGAGGTGCTACATAGAACCTGAACATTTGTATGGATGTGAAGCGTGGACATTGAGCAAACAAGCTGAAAAACATATGATGGCTGTGGAAATGTGGTTTCTGAGGAAAACGCAAAGAATACCATAGACAGACAGAACAATCAATGACCAAGTCCTTCAAGAAACAAATGAAAATCATAAACTTATTAGAGAAATTAGACGTAGACAGTCAAAATTGTTTGGTCACGTTATGAGAAGAAATAAATTGGAGAATCTTGGTGACAATCTGGCAAGATCGAGGGGAAGAGAACAAGAGGAAGGCAAAGAAGTAAATACCTGGATGACTTGGCCATGTGGTCGCTGAGCTGATCATTGACTCTAGTGATCGAGTGAGATGGCAAAACATGACTGCCCACGCTTACTGATATGGCACAGGATGATGATGACTTCAGATCGACTTATAACAGAAAATGAAAATGGCACCATGTGTCAACACACAGATTACCAGAAGTGACATGTAGAAACACAGGAATGGAAAGCCAACCATATACAGAATGTTTTAAAGTCTCATTACACTTTGTATGTAGAACAAATTTGAAAAATGAAGTACATGATGGCATTAAAAAATGTGCTCCACTGTCAAAGACTGAAGTATAGAGGTCTGAGGTCTGCCTCAAGATAGAAGACCACCGGGAAGAGTGGTCAACCTCAAGTAGATCAGAGGTAACACAGTGCCCCGATATGAGGGCAGGGTAGGAGATATGAAGGGGGACTATTAACTAGTTCTCTCATGAGACACGGAGGCGTCGACCAGATAGTTAGTACTCTGGTCACGGTAGAATCACGCCTACGTGATAGCCACGGAGAAGTAGATTGCCACTCAATAGGAGACGGCTGCTATAAGCGTGCTGAGTGTGACAGCACGCAAAAAGCCGAAGGACGCACAAGGTCCTTCCGCGTGCTGTGTAGCCACGCGAGTAGGAAAGTCAGACTGGGGACTGACTTCTTAGCGAGCGCACCGTTTAGTGTCGATAGGGGTTTCTGTAGCCAAGTAGATAGAGATTAGCAATAGGGTTGGGAAACTAGTGATAGGCAATTCTGTGGCTCTGTGTGTGATTTGATAGCGACTGTTTTGTAAATGTAAAGAGCCAACGGCAATAAAATGTATCGTCCATTTTCCTCTCACACGACTTGCAAGTTCCTTGTGTGGTGCGAGAGAAGTAATCCTGTGATGCCTGAAACGTCGGTTGCTGACAGGCAAGGATTAAAGTGGTGTCAGAAGTGTGGCTTGAACAAATGTTCAAGCTAATACACTCACCCACGGCTCTAGACTAAGGTTACTAGTAGTGAATAACAAAGTTTAATTTGTGTCAGTGACTGATGACGTGTGCAGACTAGAACAAGTTGCGAGCTGAGCTGTGCCTATCGTGACAAAATAATGTTTATTTGTGTTTATTGAAATATTGTGTACTTATATTCATGTGTTCTTCGAAGTTGTAAGTATTGATATTATTAGTTTCTTTCATTTATTTATATAATTACTTATTTGTTTATGAATAATTATCAGATATGATTCATGGCGGAGCGATACACAGGCCGGCGACATTATCGATTTTTGCAAGCTAAAAATAGCGCTGCGCCTCTGACGTATTGCGATTGACAAACAGTTGTTTTACGCCATTTGCATTCAGCATCTGATTGTTTACAAAACGCCAAGCTGCTGCCCGCCTGAATCTGTGCTTTATATTAACTATTATTTGTTTAATGAAGTTAGTAATTGAATATATTTATTTATTTAAATATTATTATTACATTTACATTTATTTCAAAGCATTTATTGAATTTTTTCCGTACTTTTTCTATTTGTTTACCGTCGCGATGGCACTACTTTTGGCTATGCAAATGAGACTTGGTCTGCACAACACTTCCATAGATTAAACTAGAATAGGAACGAAAGGCATAAGACGTTAGAACGAAGACAGGACATTGACATTTAATATTAATTAAACTACATTGTATTTGTCCGGGGGGCATGTCATTGTGTATGTACCAATTTGTCGAAAGTGAGAGGTCGTTTGCAATTTGTTAATTGTTGCTGCTCTTGTAAACCAGGGTGAACAACAGCTAGTTAGAAAAGTAACTCGTGTGTATGCCGAAGTGCCAAACGAGGGGACCTGAGTTGCCAAACGATTGTACCTGATTTTTCTGGAACATTAAGATGAGTATACCAACGTATTTGGCATGCAATGTGATTAATAATGCATCTCTTTTTCAGCGTGTGATGCATTAGCATATTTTTGTGCTCTGTTTTTCAGGATAAAATTTTCCAGATTATAAACTAAGAGTACAATTTGTAGTGCTCAGAGATTAAGAAACATAACATATCTAAGATAAATAAGCCGTATCTAAGATAAATAAGTGATTAAAGAGTTCAGTGCAGGTCAACGCTAGCTAATTACCCAACAACATGGCTACTTTAGCTGATTTCATAAAAGCAGGTAAAGAGTTACAATACACAGGAAAGGAGCTAGAACAATATGCTGATCAAAAATTTAAAGAAGCAAAAGATGCTGAGAGAGATGAACGCGCACAAGAAAGAGAACAGGAAAGACAACACAAAAAGGAGATTGCAGAACTAGCTGAGATAACAAAACAAAAACAGATAGAAGATGACAAACAGGTTAAGCAAAAAGAATTAGAAGTTAAACAGAAACAGTTAGAACATGATAAGGAGATTAAGCTAAAATAGTTAGAAAAAGATAAGGAAATTAATCAAAGGGAATTAGATCTAAAGCAAAGAGAAATAGATGAAATGGCAAGAGTGAAAGAAAAACAAATACAAGTTGAATCAGAGACACAGTTAAAGATGAAAGGTATGGATTTAGACTCACACGTAGAGATCTCTGCTACTAAACTAAAAAGTCAACAAGAAGAAAATAAGTTCAATAAATACAAAAATATTATTAAACCATTCTGTAAAGAAGATTCCATATCAGCCTGGACAGAAAATGTCGAGTATCAGTTTAAATACCACCAAGTTCCAATAGAGATGTGGGCTATGATTTATACGAAGAATCTGAGTGGTGAGCCCCTTAAGGTGATAGAATCAATACCAACTGATCTTAGATCTAACTATCAGTACATCCATGATAGGATAATGCAACACTTTTTACTTGATGCCCCTGGGTATCAGGTTCAGTTCTCAAAATTAAAACCAAAACCTAGTGAGACTTTCATTGATTACGTCTCAAATGTCCAAAGTGTACTAAATAGGTGGCTTAATGCAGCTAACATAGGAAAAGACTTTGACAAACTTAAAAATTTAATAGCCATGGATAAAGTCATATCCACTATACCATCTCCTTTCGCTAAATTCCTGCAGCAGTCAGACATTGAGACCATAGAACAATTTGAAAAGAAAGGCTCTGCATATTTTTCCTCAAATAGAGATATTTTTAAGACATCAAATAGCGACTCTGAAATAGTGTCCTTTGTAAAGGATCAACCTAAAAACTATCAGAGTAATAGAAAACCATTTCATAGAGTCGACAAGAAAGATAAGAAAGTGTCAAAATGTATCTACTGTCAACTTTTGCATGACACTTATTCTATGTGTGATAAATCGCCTAACTATCCGGCACATCTGAGAATGTCATTAAGAAGCAACAAAACAAGAGAACTGCATACAGGCGTACAGTCAAATGCTTCTTCTGTTCCAGCTACGGCCATTATTCAAATAAGTGCCTGGGCCGCCAACGTATGAAAGCCAACAATGCTATTTTGATTGATACATCATCTCGATAGTGGTAGTGAGACTGAGTGTGATATCGAGAATGTATTACCTTTTAAGCAATCTGAAGATGTGTGTTGTGTGAATGATGTATTAAGCTTTGACAATTGTGACCAATGTCACCAATTTCATGCAGACGGCAAACTTACATGTGGGCATATTGTAACATCCTCCGTAGAGAATGCAAATGCAGTTATAGCCTCCACAGGCAATCTATTGTTTCACTCTGCAATGGTCAATGAAAAGCCATGCCGATGTTTGCTTGACAGTGGGAGCTCTACTATTGGTGTGAAAAAGGAACTTGTTAATCCAAAGGATTATACTGGTGACTCTGTAACATGCCGGACTTTTTCTGGTAATATAGAAACCTATCCTCTGGCAAGAGCCCGTATAAACACCCCGTTCCTTTCTGGTACCTTTACTTGTGCAATACTAGACAACCCTTGTACTGATTTAATTCTTGGGTGCCTACCCCAGCTAAGGCACTGTACAGATGAAGAAATATCTGTCTGGGAGGAGAAGAATGGTTTCACTCCAGTGAACAGTGCAGATATCCTCAAACATCACAGTCCTAATAAAAGTGCTACACCCATAATACTTGAAACTGGTCAATACGTAATGGTGCTACTACCAGACAAGCATAATAAAAGGTTAACTTCATGGCAAGGGCCTTTCAAGGTGATACAACAACTTTCAGATGTCGACTATGAAATATCGATAAACGGACACTTAAAGATATTTCATGTCAACATGTTGAAACCCTACTTTTCACGACAAGAGACAGAAGTACGGACAGACGAACACAGTGCACCCACACCTTTGGATGAGACGACAGACGTACACAACGCAACTACACTAGTTAGCGAGACTGGCAAATCCGACGAGATGCATACACTTAGTGAGCTTACAGAATACGCACTTAGCACCACCACCGTACTGAATCAGGTAGACGACGACGGAATGGAACTACCTGTTCCAATTGTAGACAAGACTGCGACAGTAGATAGCATACGGATAGAACAGGGACTAACAGACGTTCAACGACGACAATTAATAGAATTAGTGACGGAGTATAAAGACATATTTTCTGACATTCCAGGTAGGACGGACAGGATCGAGCACTCCATTCTTCTTTCGGACTCTAAGCCTATCAAATGCAGGCCGTACTCTATCCCACTCAGCTACAGAGAAAGTCTAAATAAGGAAATTCTTAATTTAGAAGCTAGTGGGATCATCCAGAAATCTACATCTGAGTACTCCTTTCCAATCGTCCTAGTTAAGAAAAAAGACTCCACAATTCGTCTGTGTGTGGACTATAGAAAGCTCAACAACGTCACTAAGATCGACGCAGAACCAATTCCTTCCTGCAAAGATCTTATTCTTGACATGTCCACCTCCAAAATCTTTTCTAAATTAGATCTTACTAAGGGATATTGGCAGATCCCTATGCAGACTCAATCCATTCATCTTACTGCTTTTTCAACACCTTTAGGACTTTACGAGTGGCGTTTTCTTCCTTTCGGACTTAGAAACGCTCCTGCCACTTTCGTACGCTTAACTAGAGATCTACTTCATGGAGTGACGAATACAGTGACGTATATAGATGATATATGTGTCCATACAGATGACTGGACAACACACTTACTGAAACTAAGACATGTCTTCGATAGGTTGCGACTCTTCGGTCTCACTGTCAAACCGAGCAAAGTCGAATTGGGCATACAAGAAATTGATTTTTTGGGTCATGTCATTTCACAAGGTCAACTAAAAACTGACAATAGAATTATTACCAAAATTATGAACCTGACCATGCCTACAACAATGAAGCAGGTCAGAAGCCTTTTGGAGTTAGTAAATTACTATAGCAAGTTCATACCAAACTTAGCTGAAATTACAAGTGTATTTTCAAATGTTTTAAAAGCATCTGTAAAATTAGATGTTAAAGATGCATTATTAATTTCTGCATTGTCAAAATTGAAAATCCTGTTTAGTAATGTACCAATCCTTCGCTTGCCTAATCCTAGGCTCGTTTATTATCTTAGGACAGATGCCAGCAGGATCTCCATCGCTACAGTACTAGGCCAGTTTTATGATGGCATCTTCCATCCGATTTGCTACGTGAGCCGCAAGATCACACCTGCTGAGTCCAGATATTCCATATCAGAGTTGGAAGCTCTAAGCGTCATCTATGCGGTCAGGAAGCTGCATCGATTTCTAGCGGGTATTCACTTCATTGTCCAGACTGACAACTCCCCAATCACGGTCATACAAAGTGGTGTGCATCGGAATGACCGTATCTACAGGTGGTCTTTAATACTACAGAATTATACTTTTAGTATAGAGCATATTAAGGGTAAGGACAACATTCTGGCTGATACCCTTAGTCGACCATCTGAGGTAGAAATACCGGATATCCCACATGAGAGTGTAGAGTAATATAGGTTAAATTAGTACATTATATTATTCTATGTGAAATATTTTACTTAATACATAGACATTATCTTCTGAACTATGTACTAAGAACAGTGAACTACCATGTGTCCGTAGACATCAAAATAAGAACTGTGCTCCGAGAACAGGTATATCACCGTGTGAACTGAGACAGCTCGTTACATACTAAGCTCCTTATGTGTTCCGGTGAATCATCTGTGATTAAGCAGGGGAAAAAACAGTGTCAGAACAGTACATAAATAACAGACACGAAAATACTTGTCTACGACACCAGCGAACATTACAGGTGCAATACCCATAGGACACAAGTATGACTGTGTAATGTATTTAATATACCCAGGACAATTGTGTATATATAGTATGCCAATGAAAGCAATTTCTGAACATTAGGGCAACGACTAACCTGAGGTATTTAAATACTATGTATATATATACTGATTGTGATATGTATTATAACGTTTTAATATAGTGATAAATTATAGTTAGATTAGGTCACTCTAAGATACATTTACATTTAGGAAATATAATAGTTTTCATTTTTTAGTAGTTTAGATAGATCATTAATTTACCCACTTACTTAGCTTAAAAGTAGATTAGGATAGTAATTTAAACGTAATAACAGCTAATTATAAACTAGGATAAAAAGTTTAGATAGTAATAGTACCATTTAGTTTGTTACATTTCACTTTGTTTCATTTCATTTGAGTTCATTCCACCTTAATGAACCAGTCCATTTAACAAACTTGTTCATTTAGTATTATGATTAGTTTACACCGGATAGGATAAAAGGATTATACAAATAAACATACATCATTTACACCATTTAGAGTAAAAATATCAATCATATATTTTTTTCATTTAAAAACATTATTCATAATTTTGTTATATTTCACATTACCCATGTTAGAAAGGTACATAATTTATTACAGCACCCATTTTAGAAAGGTACATAACTCATCTCACATCAATTTCATTTTACATAGTTAGATTACTTCCCTTAAATTAGATTAAAGTAGGTAACACAATAAATACATATTTATAGAACTAGTATTAATATTTCAGTATTTAGAGTATTATTTCAGTAGAATGTAGTCATTAATACCAGGGTACAAACCATCAACCTTTTTTCTTACATGTAAATGGTTTGTATATACATGACTCGTGCAGCAATTTACGCACAGTCATTAAGCTCAACTTTGTCAAACTGAGCCAAACTTGTACAGTGTCACTCCAAGGTTTTTAAATAAGTGTGAGGGTAAAAGATGTGTGACAGAAGTGTGAAAGTGAGAGCATATGGAAATTATACAAGAGAGAGTGAGATCAGTCAGCGGATTTTTTCTGCCGCTCAACGCGACTTTTTGGTTTTTTGTCTGCGTCAAATGTTTGCTGTCGATGTTGAAAATGTGCTGTATTGAATGTGTTGTGTGTAGTTTAGTGTAGATCTTAGAGAAAGTATTTTAAGTCTCATAAGACGGAAACGTAGTCACGAATTAGTGTTATACACTTGTTTGTGGCCACATTTAACCGAATTATGGCACTTGAAAACTAACTTACATACACATGATAGATAGATACACATGCTAGAAGTTAGATTATATTATAAATTACATCCAAACACGCAAACAACCAGAAAAACACACAGGTAAATTGCATACATGTTGTGTAGATCAAAGGGAGATAACTCCGGGTCAGGGGACACAATAGACAACGAAACACTAACTTAACAGTGAAAGATAACTTTACACGCGGAAGCGAGATAGGTAAAGCCTGTCGCACACAGCTTGTGTAATGGTTGTTTAATATTATATGGGGGACATGAAGCAATTCATGTGTTGACCCTAAGAAAGTCAACTTTGTATGGGTAGTGAGTTAATTTACTATTTGAGGGCAGGTCTTATAAGACAATGGTCCGGTTCAGACATACCTCTAATTAATATAATATTGCGATTGAGAATAGGGCTCACGCCAACCAGACAAGTTTGTGGCGATTGCCAGTAGCCAAGTAAAGTGATACTACATTGTGACAATAGTCAGTAGAAGTCTATTGAGTGACCCAAAGCCAGGTTATCAGCAGTCTTTGACAAAAATTAGATACACTAATTTTTTAGAAACCTCTTGCGTCACAACCAATGAGTCAAAGTTGATGACGCAACACAGGAGGGGAGGGTGTGTGTCAAAGACTGAAGTATAGAGGTCTGAGGTCTGCCTCAAGATAGAAGACCACCGGGAAGAGTGGTCAACCTCAAGTAGATCAGAGGTAACACAGTGCCCCGATATGAGGGCAGGGTAGGAGATAGGAAGGGGGACTATTAACTAGTTCTCTCATGAGACACGGAGGCGTCGACCAGATAGTTAGTACTCTGGTCACGGCAGAATCACGCCTACGTGATAGCCACGGAGAAGTAGATTGCCACTCAATAGGAGACGGCTGCTATAAGCGTGCTGAGTGTGACAGCACGAAAAAAGCCGAAGGACGCACAAGGTCCTTCCGCGTGCTGTGTAGCCACGCGAGTAGGAAAGTCAGACTGGGGACTGACTTCTTAGCGAGCGCACCGTTTAGTGTCGATAGGGGTTTCTGTAGCCAAGTAGATAGAGATTAGCAATAGGGTTGGGAAACTAGTGATAGGCAATTCTGTGGCTTTGTGTGTGATTTGATAGCGACTGTTTTGTAAATGTAAAGAGCCAACGGCAATAAAATGTATCATCCATTTCCTCTCACACGACTTGCAAGTTCCTTGTGTGGTGCGAGAGAAGTAATCCTGTGATGCCTGAAACGTCGGTTGCTGACATCCACGGTCCATCGTGAAGCAATATGCAGCGAATGGCTGTCATTTGCTGGAGTAATTCTTTGCACTTCAAACAGAATGGTGTTATCAACGGAAGAAAGAATGTTCTTGGTTTAACAAGTATTTTGAAATGGCGGTCGATTGTCATGTGTATAAAGAATGTATGTCGTAGTCGTTATTGGTTCTTCTTTACCACTTTAGTGTGGTCCCTGGAGTGAGGGGAATCAACACCCACATTTTTTAAAATTCAATATCTCTATCCTGGAGATATCCAGTAGACTCCGTCCACAACACTCCCTCAACCTGAAGACACCTTCTTCTCATTCTTACTCACTCCTGGATCATGCCCCCTCTCATTCTTCCCCAACATATCATACGTGACCACTATAGCTTCAACAAATAAAACAAGAAATTTATTAAAGCAAAGAGTATATGTAGGAGACGTGTGTGTGTGTGTGTGTGTGTGTGTGTGTGTGTGTGTGTGTGTGTGTGTAAGGTGTAGAATGTGTGACGTGTACTCTAAAGTGTCTATAGACTCAGATCAGTGTTCAGGAGTATAGTCATTCTCATCACTGTGCTGAGAACACACTAGCACCATGTATTCCAGACAAGCAACCTCACCAAGGTGATGCTCCTCCGGTCACGTAAAGACTTCATCCGTTGTCTCTTGAACCACTAGGATGCTTGGATACCCATGACAAACACTGTTTAATGAGAGTCTTCAATCTGCTTAACCCTATGAATTTCCTCTGTTATTTAAATGATTGTTAATCAGAGAATTCTAAGACTATTGTCACTGTTACTGGGGAAATCTTAATGTATCTAGTGTCACTGGTATTTAAGATTCCCCATAATAACACCACACTCTGACTGTTCTAGGTATCAGTATAAAGTTGTATGACTGTTCCTGGTATCAGTAGTGTATATCTACAATGTTCTGACTGTTCAGTGATACACTTATCACTTGCTAAAACATAAATCTCATCAGCATGTCCTGCTCAGCAGAAGCCAGGTTCCCGCAAACCAACTTGGGTATAAGCCCAATGTAGCGGCCTCTCAGCAACTTCTGTCTTCAAATTCTCAGCCATCATCTTCTAAAATGTGCTAGCTTCACTGTTGAAAATCATAGCACACATACATGGACCTGTAAATGGAACCTGTAGAATAGAGAATACTATGGTGAGGGCAACTAAATCCTGGCCGGAATTAGGTGAGTGTAGGCCAATAGCAGCACTCAGACCTATAACAGAGATTCGATCTCTGTCATACGGCCAAATAACTCATCATATGATCTGAGACATGGCAACACCAGGAAAGAATAAAGAAATGGGTGGAAACCCAGCAGATGCCCTACTGGAAGATCCTACCATTTCACATTCCTCTCCTCCCTCTCAACCATCCTTAATCTCTCTAATTATTATTCCACTACATTGTCCTCAACTCCCTGAGTAAAATGATATATCACACAAGCTAGTTGAAGCCACACAATAGAGTACTAGTGCCGACGCTCCTATGATACTTTCTAGCACCGCACTTATAGAACATTCTATCATTAATCGTAATACATTATATCACTGCATCTATAATACATTATATCACCGCACCTATAATACATTATATCACCGCACCTATAATACAGTATATCACCGCACAGTACTGTACTCTATTCCTAATCATACTCTAGGTTAGATATGATTAGTAGCCTACCATATGCCTATTCCAGTTGCTAATCGAAACTATGCAATCACAGACTGGATCTATGTCCGCGGATAACTATCACCACTTAGACATTATAGTCGCTCTCATGTAACACAACTCGGAATAATGCACCGATCTTAACACTTCAGAATTTTTGGCCGACTCACTCCACTTGTTTACCGCAACTGGGTTTTATATCGGTGCTTGAGTGACGTCACCAAAAAGTCTAGACGCCAATCAGTCCAGAGTCTGATTTTGTCCTCCTATTCTAGACTAACTGGAGTCAATCTGCGGTCAAATTTGCTTTCATTTGGGGAAATTCTTTGTCCCGTACACCAATAGTTCAACCCGAGAATTCCCCACATCACAGAATCCATCCCGACTTGCATTCAGACATTTCGTTTCCACTTTAAAGGCTACTACCGCCGTGGCAGACGTTTGGCGTTGTTATTCGTTTTCTCGAACAACCCACATCATAACAAAATCGCCGACTGTGTAGACATTCTGACGCGACGTAGTTTTCTCCGTCTGGACGACATCAAAGGGTTAGTTGTTTTTGCAGACTAATGTCGGGTCTTGTTTGTCATCGATCGCAACTCCAAGTTTATTTCGCGACATCGATACACACGGAAATAACAACAGACATGTTGCATAAGGTATTTGACAATATGAAGAGACGTGTACAGTCATGTCTTGAAGCCCGTGGTGGACATTTCCAACACCTGTTATAATGAATACTTCATTGGTATTTGCCAGCTTCCCCAAAACAGTGTTAGACTATAGCAGTGACTATTATAACTAATTTAATGAATGTTTAGAACATGTTTTGATGACTCATGTACTTAATGTTTCAAATTTGTTCTACATACAAAGTGTAGTGAGACTTTACAAACATCCTGTATCTTACCTCATCTGGATTCATAGAGTTTCTGCTGCTGGAACCACGAAAGTGGGCTTTGGTAAATTGAAGGGTTTATTTTTTAAAGCCACTTCGGGTGGCATATAGTATGCTAAGAGTTGAGTTTATGCAGAAACATTTGCATATTTAGGTTTCTGAAATACAGATTTATCTTAAGATGGATGAAACCAAAATTGGATATTGTCTTCACATTTGTTGAAAAGCCTGTGACGCTCCTTTTCTTTTAGTTAATACAAATCTTGTATGATTAATTGACTGACATATATATTTATCCATGTGTGAGATAATTACTTTATTGACATATACAATTTTACAGATGTGAGATAATCAATTTACTGACATATAGTTATACATGTGAGATAATCAATTTACTGATATTTACAGTAATATAAATATGAGACATAATTTACTGACATATACGGCAACTGAGATAATTAATTTACTGACATAAAGTTATACATGTGTAAGATAATGAATTCACTGACAATTACAGTTATGCATGTGTGAGATAATGAATTTACTGACAATTTACAGTTATGCATGTGTGAGATAATGGATTTACTGATATGTGCAATTATGCAAGTGTAAGATAATGAATTCACTGACAATTACAATTATGCATATGCGAGATAATGAATATACTGATATGTGCAGTTACGCATGTGTGAGATAATGGATTTACTGATATTCACAGAAATACAAATATGAGACAATTTACTGATATATGTAGATCTGAGATAATTAATATACTGGCAGATGGTTATACAAATGGGAGACTGTTAATGTTTTGAAGTATAACATTACACAAATGTGAGAATGTTAATTTACTGACAAACAGTTATACAGATCTCAGAGAATCAATTAATAGATATAGTTTTACATATCGGCAGTGTTGTACAGATCTGAGTTAACTACTTTACTGACATACGGTTATACAGATCTGAGATAATTAATATACTGATATACAGTTATGCATATGTGGGGCTATTAATCCGATGAAGTACAGTTATACAGCTCTGCAATAATTTACTTGACATACGGTTATACCGATGTGAGTCAGTAACTTTTATGTCATATGTTGCATGAGACGCTGGACGCAGTTAAGGGTCAGAGACTGATAAGAGGGAAATCATGGATGGATCAGGCGGAGGATACAATCAGACAGGTGTGCATCTTGGAGAACATTAGGCGAGGAGAGGAGTGGGTCAGAGTGCCAGCGGAGCAGTCAGACTTGTGCAGAGTTATAATCACATTAAGTCGGGAGTGCAGGGATTGGCCAGCAGGGGCCACGGAAGTGGAAATCCAGCAACTGATTCAGGATAATGCACACCCGGGTGATGTGATTATATACACAGATGGTTAGGTGTTGAGAGACAGGAGAAGTGTCTGGGGGTTCTTAGCAAAAGCTAATGGTCGTCGTTTGGTGCAGGAGAGCCTGGCGTATGATACCACAACATCTAGCTTAAGAATGGAGGTGGTGGCAGTCAGTGCAGCTTTCCACTGGATGGAGAATACGATGAACACACACATCGTGATTGCAACTGACTCAGAAATCATGCTGAGGAGGGTGAGGACAGGCAGGCTTCGTGCAGAGTAGCTTGCTTCACTTCGGAGGTCACGGGTGGCTATGCCTGTGTGCTGGGGAATGAACAGGCAGACGGATTGACTGGCTCAGCAAAACTTGGTGGAATATTGATGTATGACAAGGCAGACGTGGTTGCGGCCTTGTGGGAGCACGTGTACACCTTGGAGGAGTAAATGGATCACCATAGTCTGGCAAGACTGAGGCAGCGAGGAGGGATGGGATCTGGCCGACGCTCGACGCTCAGAGGAAAGGCGAGACGGACATATAACAAGATTGCTACTGGAACTATTGGTGTTGGAACTCTTCGCTGGATGCTGAGGATGGGGACGGAGCGCTTATGGGAATGCCCCAAATGCTGTGATGTCGGTTCCTAAATCAATCAATCAATCAATCAATCAATCAATCAGTCAATGTCATATGGTTGTACAGATCTGAGCTAACTGCTTTACTGACATAGAGTTATACAGATCTGCAATAATTTACTTGACATACAGTTATACCGATCTGAGTCAATTACTTTTCTGTCGTATGGTTGTACAGATTTGAGATAAATAATTTTTTGACTTACAGCTACTCAAATATGTGATAATTCGGTGACTGATATATACAGCTTTACAGTTGCGAGGTAATCAATTAATGTATTGAGATATAATTATATGAATCTCAGGTAATTAAGCTACAGACATATAGTTACACAATTCTGGGGTAATTAATATATTAACATATACAGTTATTCACATGGGATACATTATTAGTGCATATAGTTGTACATATTTGCGGTAATTAATATATTAACATATATAGTTACATAAATATCATATAACTGTTACTAATATATATGAAGTTGTACACATCTGAAATAATTAAGTTACTGGCATATAAGTGAACATACATTCTCATATAACTTAAGCTATATAAGAGGAATGGGGAAGTATGTTTCCAAGTTGAAGGTTCAGATGTACACAGGGAAGTGACGGGCGTGTAATGATTGCTGGACTATTTGGTTGTAAAGGGAACAGTTTCTCCAGCAGGGCAAGTTATGATGTTGTACACCTCGTAGCAGGAATCTACAATGGGTATGTGAAGTGTTAGGATCATCACATTTTGTCGGAATGAATGCATGGTGGAATAGGTGGTCTATATTATCTTTCGTTGTGTGTGGCCAACCCTCCTCCGGCTGCACTCATGCCATTATGATTGTAACCTCCTAACCGTTGTACCATTGTGTTTGCTATTCTGATGCTCAAGGACACAGATTGTACCATGGAATAAGTGATGTTGTAATACTATATACATGCGTGGGTGCCATAGAAGCATAGTGGTTGCTGTGCAGGCTGGCCAAGACAGTATCGTTTGAGTTCATCCCAACATTGGCAGAACTCATTTTCGTCCAGCCTGGGGTTGACTCTGTGGTGAAGGGGTTACCGGCGCGGTTCGTAATCCAGCAAGCCGCATTCGAAACACAGCTGCGTGCAATTTGGCAGCAGACCGTGTTGTGTTGGGTTTTTTAAAAATAAAATGGTATGGGTGCCGGTCATTCAGAAAGCAATGGCAAAATATTGAACGTAAACTTGCCAAGAGATCACAAACAGCCAAATAATGCTGGGTTTGACTGCGACATCCTGTAAAGGATATGCAACTAACTTTTAGCTGGGGTTGATGGAGCCTCGGTATATGGGTATGTGATACTTTTCCAAATTGTCTGGGAAATAAAGGCGTATGATATGGGAAGACTCCTCCACACCCCTCTCGCACACTCTACCCTGGGACTATGTCTCAGTGGAATCCCCATGGTTAAGTAATTTAGCCGTCTGCCTCGCTCTTTAATAGTCGTGGGTTCGTGTTTGGACTGCATTGTTAGGGCCATGAGTGCACATCTTCCAGAGACCCCTGGAGGTCATTGCTGGAGCTAGGGAGTTCGTGTCTTGTATGATGCTCTTGGTGGTAGACCGCGCCAAAAGTGGTCAAAGGCAGGAGCATCCACTTCATTTCATCAGGCATGAGCATCGGCAAATGGGAACACCGCTGATGGGGTGACCCCGGTGCAGTGAAATTGATCCTATGAACTTAATATTTTGTCAGGTTCATACATATGTGATAATTGACATAATCAGAGCATACTAACAGTTGGGTGGTACTACATATCCCGGCATACAAATGTTCATCTCCACATTTTGTGAATAATTATGGGCAGCTGAAGAGACACCAAAATGTGACACAGAAATAGAAGGGGAAATTCTCAACCAAGTGGATAATTTTAAATACCTAGGGGCACTTATAACATCATGGAAGATGTACAACAGAGATTAAGAGCAGAATATGGCAGACAAAAGCCGCATTTCAGAAAATGAAGAGTATCTTATGCAATAAGTCGCTGTCAATGAATGTAAGAAAGAGAGTGCAAAAATGCTATATCGAACAAGTTTTGCTGTATGACAGTGAATCTTGGACGTAAATGAACAAATTAGGAAGAACTTAGAAGCAACAGAGATGTGGTTTTTAAGACGAATGTTGCGAATTCCTTGGACTGCCAGAGTTACTAACAACGATTGCCTGAAAGAGGCTAATGAAACTAAAACACTATATACAACTAATAATAAAGAGACAAACAGCTTTCTTTGGTCATGTGATGAGAAGAGAGGCATTGGAGAACATCTGTGACAACTGAAAGATCGAGGAGAAGCGAGGCAGAGGACAGACCTAAGAGAAATTATGCTGGACGGATTGAGACGGTGGCATGGAGGAATATCATCAGCAGAGTTGATCCAGAACACCAAATACCGAGATTTGTGAAGAGCCATGAACGCCTACGCAAGCCGGCACGGCACTTGATGATGATGATGATGATGATGATGATGATGATGATGAGAAATTACAGTAAGTGAGTCGCTTGGAATACCTAGGTTTACTGCCGACATCTGATGACAATTTACTGATTCTGTGCTGAAGGACAATACAGGGTGTATTTTTATTGACTGTGCAGTGTTTGAAAATATTCCGGGTCCAAGTTTTGTATTTACCTATTATGTTGCATGAACTTTACAGAGGGTGAATACAAAACTTGGACCGGCAATATTTTCAAACACTGCACAGTCATTAAAAATACGCCGTATATATTGCCAAATGTGACCTTCCATATGAATAGTTAGTTTGTTGTATATCCTTTACAGGACGCCACAATCAACACCAGCATTATTTGCTGTTGTGATCTCTTGGCAGGTTTATCTCTAGGGTTATCGTGTTATTTATTTTGGACTGCATTGTTAAGGCCATGAGTGCACATTTTCCAGATAGGCATTGAACCGTTAAGGACTCTGTAGTGTTTATACTTGTGGGGATGGTTTGCATTCGCATTTTCCTCATGTTGGACTGGTAGTAAATGGTTCCGTCGCCCTGCTACTGAGTGAGTGCGTTGCGCGACAATGTGAGCTGTGAGATTAATGTGGAATGCTTTTATATCTGTCCGCTGTTGTTTGCACAGTAAACTGCATGTTCGGAACAATGACCGGCTTTCACTGAATAGACTGGTTTGCCTTTTCGATTCACAGTGCATTTTTCAGGAGACTCTTGGGAGTCGTCGCTGGAGCTACGGAATTTATACTTTATGCGGCACTTTTGGCGGGTCGCCCTGCGGAAATAGGCCGAGCCATGTGGGATAAAACCCAGGCCGATGAAGTCTTTCTGCTGACTGCCGATTCCATCGACGGTGAACTTTATTTTTCATGGATGACTTTTGTGTTGGCATTCTGGCGGCAGCATTATGCACAGTGTATCTGTGCAGGCTGTTGGCTTGCCGAGACTCCTTTAGCAGAGTATGACTTATATTAATTGAGGTTTATAGTTTTATATTCACATTAATAATCTACGCTATACATACTAGATATTTAGCCATTTATTATGTTTTTAGGACTCATTTTAATAATAATGTATGCCTGTCTAGTATATTTTTAAACCAGATTTTCACCACTCGCTTAGAGTTGATACATGGGTATGGACACCTGCCCAATATTGGTAACTATCATTGTGAAATTTTATTCATGCATCCACCTCTGGATACTCGGGGTAACTCGAGTGATGGAATAAATAATTTTTCCAATCTGTCATATTGACTTCGGTCTCCTCATCGAAGGGTCGATATCTACATGACTGGGGCTCGAAATTTTATTCTTGCATCCACCTCTGGATACTCGGGGTAACTCGAGTGATGGAATAAATCATTTTTCCAATCTGTCACATTGACTTCGGTCTCCTCATCGAAGGGTTCGATATCTACATGACTGGGGCTCGATCTCACCACGTGCCCGCTCCGGTTCGCGCTACCGTGGTGCCTCGGTTAGGATCGCGCCGGTTCGCCTCGGTTTGGATCGCGCCGGTTCGCGTGACGACGTCCGGTTCTCGCCGGTCCGCCTGCCGCCGCCCGCCCCCGGGAGACAACTGAAGTCAACCGGAAGTAGTCAACAGGAAGTGACAACTGGAAGTGACAACCAGACATAACCCAAGAAAATACCGGCCAATTTGTTTGTTTAAATGAGATCCGAAATGGATCCGGTTTGTGATGTTATCAATATGGATCCATACCCTTCAAATAGTAAAAAAAAAATGACGTCATCAGATGGATCTGGATCCATATTTACGAGTTAATTACAAAATTGTATACACATGGGGCAGTGAGGAACATTTCGTGTGATATTCACTGGCACAGGAACGTAGCATAATGGGGACGACCCGCAGCCGTGAAGTTGGAACCGCGACTGACTAACTATTCTATTGTTGAGCTGGCTCACTTTGAAGCATAGTCTGTAAACATGCTACCACTTCTAGTTGACTGGACTGATTTGTGCGAGTGGATTGCTTTATTGTAGTGAGAAACTCTGCGTGGTTGCTGGGGGGAACAATGGGAGATAATGCAAGTAATGAATGAACGATTAACTTTAATATGCAATGGAATACAGTACATCTGAACTTCTAACAAGCCCTTTGGAAGGTAGGACAAGGTTGATATTGTTGCATGATAAACAAACAAAACTGAATATGATCCCTGCCGTTACTGCATGGAAATTCTTGAAGAATCAACATTGTTTGTACATGATGTAGACATATTATTCTTATATACATACACAAGATTTGACATGCTGACTTCAGTCTGGGGTCCTCACAATATACAGTGCAAACCGCTTAAGGCGACCTCGAAGTGTGGCGAATTTCTGTTGTGAAGAACTATATTGTACGCTGTAAGTGCATTACTATTCGCTTGAACTCTTATAAGAGGAATTTCTGATAAGAAGAACTATTTCCTGGGTCCCAGGTGAGTTCGCCTTATCAGGTCTGCACTGTATTCATAAACAACAATTATTGGTACTGGAAATATATGACCGTTTCATCTCATGTTGTTTTAATCGGCTGATTCCTCGTTGATTCTCCGCAATGTATGAAATAGCCAGATGAAAGCTAAGAGGGTTAAGATGGATCCAGGTCAGCCTCAGCGCCATGGTCAGGGCAGCTTGTCAGGAATTGTTCTTTAGTTAAGACTGTGGGTCTTGGCTGTAAGACAACATGGGGGATAGTTGAAGGAGCATGGAAGAAACGTCAAACATTAGATTCTGTCTAAGCAACATCCTAACATTTGATTCTGATCTCAGATAGGTTGAACATTGCATTCTCAGAATCATCAAGAAGATTCTCTCTCTCTCTCTCTCTCTCTCTCTCTCTCTCTCTCTCTCTCTCTCTCTCTCTCTCTCTCTCTCTCTCTCTCTCTCTCTCTCTCTCTCTCTCTCTCAGAAATATATAACATTAGATTTATGTTCTTGCAGAAACATGTAACAATATATTTATATTCATATTCTTGCAGACGCATGGGATATTAGATTCTTATTCTCGCAGAATCAGAACATTATATTCTTATTCTCTCAGAAACATTTAACACTAGAGTCTTATCCTCTGAAACATGGAACATTAGATTCTTATTCTCTCAGATGGAAGATTAGATTCTTACTCTCTCAAAAACATGGAACACTAGATTCTCTCTCTCTCTCTCTCTCTCTCTCTCTCTCTCTCTCTCTCTCTCTCTCTCTCTCTCTCTCTCTCTCTCTCTCTCTCTCTCTCTCTCTCTCTCTCTCTCTCTTTCTCAGACATAACATATTAGATTCTGTCTCTTTCTCAAAAACAGCAAGTAATAGATTTTCTCCCTGAAACACGAAACATTAGATCTTTACTGTCTCAGAAACATCAAACGTAGTTTCGTTGATCTGCTAGTGATAATCGAGCCAAGTCGACCATTTACTACTTATGTGACCAGAGTATGTTGGTAGCTTTCTTTACTGCATCAGTCGCTTCATTTACTTCAGTAACCTGAGATGTTTCTATCACTGGTGATGTTACAGGCCACTCGATCGATTTCATTGACCGGATTATACTTTACCTGGCTCGGTCTCCCTGCAGAGCAGCAAGCCCTTTATGACGTCGCATTCAATCCAGGCATGTTTTGCTTGTTTGTGATTTCTTGGCAAGTTTACGTTCAGTAGTTTGCCACCGCTTTCTGAACGACCGACACCCATACCATTTTATGAAAACCAATGTAAGGCGGTCTACTGCCAAATCGCCCACAGCTGTGTTTCGAATGCGGTATGCGGGGTTACGAATTGCGTATGTAAGCCCTCTAAAACATCACACCACACAGAGCACCAACTCCATAGTTCCAGCGACGACCCTTTTCCTAGTCCACCCAGCGGAGTATGGACTCTCGCCCTTTGATACGTTTCAAAATGAGTTCAATAATCGTTCTCTCTTCTGTACACGCCGCTTTCCTGAAGACAGGTTTAGTACACAAATATTTAAATCCTTATCATCAAATGATTGGCCTACTGGCATGGGCGATCACACTTCTCCACAACTGTGATCTCCAACAGCATGTATTGGTGCCATGACACAAGACCGACGGTCATTAATATTCTATCACTGTCTTCCACTACCTCTCTTTCCACAACTGTGATCTCCAACAGCATGTATTGGTGCCATGACACAAGACCGACGGTCAATAATATTCTATCACTGTCTTCCACTACCTCTCTTTCCACAACTGTGATCTCCAACAGCATGTATTGGTGCCATGACACAAGACCGACGGTCAATAATATTCTATCACTGTCTTCCACTACCTCTCTTTCCACAACTGTGATCTCCAACAGCATGTATTGGTCACATAACGTGACCAAAAATGTCCGCTGCTTCTTTCTGATATTTATAATAAGTTGTTTTTGTGTTTTAGCCACTTTCAAAAAGTTACTCATTTTGGCTGATTTAAGAATGTTCAGCCTTCTTCTGTAAAACCACACCGTTGAGGCCTCACGAGTGTTGCTGGTTCAAGATTTACAGACATATGTTAAAGGAATTCTCGTTCTAACCTCCGTGGACACACCTCCAGTGACGCGTATTTACTGCACATGATATACTTTTTATAAAATGCCGGTTTAAACTTCTTTTCTGTTATTTATCTCATAAAATAACATTTATAATTTTACAATAATGATGTGTAGATGCGTATACCATACTGATTCAGGCTCGCTGTTAGTCTTCTTGTATAACAAGAATCTCCAGAAATGATGTGCTAGTGATTGGGGAAAGCATGCTGTCAATGATCTCTCTTAGAAACATTCAACTTTAGTGTCTCTGTCTGTCTGTCTGTTTGCCTGCCTGCCTGCATGTCTATCTGTCTGTCTGTTTGTCTGTCTGTCTGTCATGCAGATTCATACACTGCATTCATTCCTTCTGTATATTAGTCTCCATGGTATTGCAAGCACTTCTAAAACCAATGTGCTTGTGATTGGGGAAAGCCTGCTGTCAATTATCTCTCTTAGAAACGTGAAACTTTAGTATCACTGTTTGTCTGTCTGTCTCACTCTGATGCAGATTAATTCACAACATTCGTTCCTTCTCTGTAACAGTCGCCATGTTATAGCAATGACTCTTTGGGGTGCTACTGATTCGGGAAAACATGCTGTCAGTAATCGTGTAGTAATTTGCTCTGACTGTTTCAAGCAACATGACATGTGTCATTGAACTTCTTATGTTTAGACAAAGCATACAATAGAAATTTGTCAGTGTACTTCTTCCATTACAGGAGTTAAAGATAACAGAGTCGACTTCATTGCACAGCGCTCTATCCCATTTGGCTCAGTCATCTTACTGCAGAGCGAACTGCTGACAGCGTCGCACAGACAGCATGAGCTCCGTAGCTCCAGCGACGGACGACCTTCAGGGGTTTGTGAAAAAAATCCATTGATGAACCGAAGGACAGAGTCTGAAAACGAACTTCATAGTTCGAGGCAAGCGGTTTGATCACTTCACCATGTAAAACCTTACTTCTTGAATGTAGCCGGGAAATACAATAGTGTCCATGCACTTTTTGTGTTTAGATCAAGAATAAAGTCGCTTAAAAGTCAACTTCATTGCACCGGGTTTTTATCCCATATGGCCCAGTCTCTTTCCGCAGCAAACTGCCGAAAGCGTCGCACAAAGAACGAACTCCGTAGCTCCAGCGACGAGTCTCCGAAAAAAATAATGCACTCGTGAACTGAAGGACGCGGTCCGGAATCGAACCCACAACCTTCGGAGCTCGAGTCAGACGGCTTGAGCACTTCGCCATAGAACCTCTCTGTGTGTTTAGACAGAAACAACTAAAAAAAAAAGATGCTATATAGAACCTATACTGTTTTATGATTGTGACATTGGGCAATAGGCAGACAAGCTGGAAAAGAAATATCTAATGGCAGTTGAAATGTGATTTCTGGGGAGAATGTAAACAATAACATGGACGGACACATCGTTGTCCAGAATGAGGTTCTGGAGAAAGAATCGACACCGCCAGAAACGAGAGGCACATCTGGAGAATGAGGGGTCAACCAACACAGAACTGGCACCTATTAGCTGCCGGACGCTAATGCATATGTTGGTGTTGGGCGGGGAAGAGGATCTGAGCAGGCCTATGGACTTGTCCGGAGTGCAACGATGATACCCCAACAGAAAACCATGGGAGGACAGAAAAACAAATGAGACATCTTTCAATAAACAAATGAAAACTGTATTTTGATTAGGAAACATTAGACTTAGACATTCACAATTGAATGGCATTCATTATGAAGAGAAATAAACTTGAACACTTACTGACAATTGGTAAACTTGATGGGAAAATAGCAAGATGAAGACAAAGAGTTAAATAACTGGATGGCTTGGTGATGTGGCATAATCGGGACAGTTGTTTGAGATTGTGAGCCATGACCGCCCACGAATATCGCCATGTCACATGATGATGGCGGCTAGATATCTGGTCAATATATATGTTATTTACAAAGTGCTTATTTACAACGTGTGTAGCTCCAGTAAAAGCAAACCGTGTAACTCCTTGGCGAGCGTTATTTCTCGCTGTGGGTATACTCTGTGACATTGTCGGAGTAAAAGAGTTACACTGAAGTTTCCATACTAGAATTATAAGCTTGCAAGGCAGCTGCGCTTAAATGTCCTTGCATGTGTAGATCTTCTGCGACAGCATCTGTCTGGCTGTCATAAAAACTGAGTACGGAGCAGCCGCTCTTGCATTTAAAGGACGCTTGATCGTGCAAAGGAGTAGAGGTATCAGAATCGTCTACACGCTTGTGGTTTTTACAGACTTGCAGCTGGGATCCAGGGATTGTAGGATGTCCCGTGAATGGTGATTTGTTGAGTCGCAGAGGTGGACAGTTCTGATACACATTGGTATCAGTATGATTGGAGGTTGCAGATGAAGCTGGTAGAGATATGGCAGGTAAGGAACATTTAGTTGTCTTGAGTCCGTCTCGCTGATGAATTGACGAGCTTGATGAGTTTACACCGGGCATCAACATATTTCTGTTAGAACTATCTGAATCGCTGGCGTGTTGATGACTGCTGTAAACATAAGGCAAACAGTATGACTGCGAGAGAGATGGAGGGGTTTTTGATTGGGCACGCTGTTGAATGGCAGTGTATTCAGGAAGGGACGTCATTTGGCAAACCAGACTCCTGACTGAAAAAGGCAGACGGCGCACGAATATTCAGTGAAGAGAGAGTCAACTCTGAGTCAGAAACTCCAATACCTAAAGAATGTGGGTAAAAGGCATCATGCACAGTGTCGGAGTTGTCGTTTCTAGTCTTTAAAAAACAAAACAAGTCTTCATATGTCGATAAGCTACTTTCAGAATTGTCTTTTATTATATTGTCCTGTTGCTGCCCTTGTTGTCTGCTGGCGGGTGGTGATGATGCTGGGAATTGTTCTGGTTCGTGTATACTACGTGGTTGTTGTATACATGCTAGTTCTTTTGTAGAAATGCTGGAATTGTGATTCAGCGTTTCTGCCGTGTCTCCTAAATGAAGGCTGCCATGGGAGCTTCCCTCGTGAATTCTGTACATCGTGTTGGGCAATTCTAACGACTCATTCGAATCTGTTCTGCGTGATAGGAAAGGAAACACTGTCATATTTGTATCTGGAAAGTTGTCAGTCGCTAAATCATCCGCCGAAGCTAACGTCATCTCATTATGTAAACCGTCTTCTAGTCCTCTCCTAGGGTTTGTGAAGTTCTCTGTCAAGGCCATGTCATCAGTTAAGTTCATATGCGCACACAAGTCAAGGTTAGTAAGTTTCTGGTCACGTGACGTGGATAACATGCAGTTATGATTTGGAAAGCTTGGGGTAGTATTATTAGTAGACAATTCTTCCATGAAAGTTTCCATTTCCTTCAAAGAATTAGCCCCGATTAAAGACAGAAATTGGTTATCTGTTTTTCTGATTGCATCTGTCTCGGTTTCAACATGTTGCTCGTCCAGCATACACAGGGATGAATGATCATTGCCGAAAAAACACTTGGCAATCGTAGCCGGTAAGAAACGATGCATGCTTTTAAAACGCCTGTTATGTTTGTGATGTAGCTTGGCTGCGCAGTTGATATGATCAGATCTGAGGTCATATCCTATAGCACTATGAACCGTTAGCCGGTTGGGCATGCTGTCTGTATTTGTGGGGGTTAGAAGGGTTGTGGTTGTTGTTAAGGAGGATTCGGGGGTGCTTGTAACAGCATCTGTATCGGGAGTGGCATGAGGGCTGCATGGCAGAGATGAGGTTACGACAGGAGGAGGGTCGGCGTCGGCCGCTGTTAGTGTGAGTGTGGCAGCACACAATCTGCTACCCACTTGGTTCTGTTGGCTGACATGGTTACATATATTCTCTCCCTGTACGCTGACATGGTTACATATATTCTCTCCCTGTACGCTGACATGGTTACATATATTCTCTCCCTGTACGCTGACATGGTTACATATATTCTCTCCCTGTACGCTGACATGGTTACATATATTCTCTCCCTGTACGCTGACATGGTTACATATATTCTCTCCCTGTACGCTGACATGGTTACATATATTCTCTCCCTGTACGCTGACATGGTTACATATATTCTCTCCCTGTACGCTGACATGGTTACATATATTCTCTCCCTGTACGCTGACATGGTTACATATATTCTCTCCCTGTACGCTGACATGGTTACATATATTCTCTCCCTGTACGCTGACATGGTTACATATATTCTCTCCCTGTACGCTGACATGGTTACATATATTCTCTCCCTGTACGCTGACATGGTTACATATATTCTCTCCCTGTACGCTGACATGGTTACATATATTCTCTCCCTGTACGCTGGCCGTGGGCGAATGTGCTGGTCCGTTCATGGCGTCCACGCTATGGGCGGTCCCCAAGGAAGCTTCATTAGAACCTTCTTCTTTCCGTCGAGGCCGAGGACCTCTGCGAAAAAGCTCACTAGAAAGAACAATAGAAAAGATTGGGACGGAATAATAGTTGTAAATAATTTAAGATACGTAAAATGGAGTACAATTTACAATAACGGCATATAAAACGTATAGTATAATCACCTCGTTCTAAGTTTAGGTTCGTTGCATATCCTGTACAGGATGTAGCAGTAAACTCCAACCCTTGTTGGCTGTTTGTGATCTTGGGCAAAGTTTTACGTTCAGTACTCGTAGTATGCCGTGCTTCGTGGCGAAGGAGTTACGCACGCAGTTCGTAATCCCGTATACCCGCATTCGAAACACAGCTGCGGGCGAATTGGCAGCAGATTGCCTTGCGTTGTTTTTTTACGAAATGGTATGGGTGCCGGTTGTTCAGAAAGCAATGGCAAACTACGGAACGTAAACTTGTCAAGAGAATACAACAGTAAAAAATGTTTGTGTTGACTGCAACGTCCTGTATAGGATATGCAACTTTAGCCGTAGTATGCTATTGCTTTCTGAACGACCGGCACACATATTATTGTAGTGACACCAACACAAGGCGATCTGCTTCCAAATCGTCCGCAGTTGTGTATCGAACCCGGTATGCGAGATTACGAATTGAAATCGTAACTCCTTAGCTACAGAGCCGGCAGAGCAGATTGTTCTATGTACAATCTACAAAAATGACACATGAAACCCATATTGCAAACATCTTGTTCTATGTACAATCTACAAAAATGACACATGAAACCCATATTGCAAACATCTTGTTCTATGTACAATCTACAAAAATGACACATGAAACCCATATTGCAAACATCTTGTTCTATGTACAATCTACAAAAATGACACATGAAACCCATATTGCAAACATCTTGTTCTAAGTGTTGAAGTGCTACATAGAACCTGTACTTTTATATGGATGTGCGGCGTGGACAATGAGCAGACAAGCTGAAAAACATCTGATGGCTGTGGAAATGTGGTTTCTGAGGAAAATGCAAAGAATACCATGGACAGATAGAAAAACCAATGAACAAGTTCTTCAAGAAACAAATGAAGATCGTAAACTGATTAGAGACATTAGATGTAGACAGTCAAAATTTGTTGGGCATGTTATGAAAAGAAATGACTTGGAGAACTTGGTGACAACTGGCAACTTCGAAGGGAAGAGACCATGGGGAAGACCAAGAATTAAATACCTGGATGGCTTGGCCACGTGGCATGGTCGAGACAGAATCACGGAGCTGATCCACGACTCTGGTGATCGAGTGAGATGGCAGAACATGACCGCCCATGCTTATCGGCATGGCAGATAATGAATGAATGTTCTAAGTAAATCTACAATAATCATATATACAACCTATATTGTAAACATCTTGTTCTAAATAGAATCTACAACAAATGACACATGAAACCCACATTACAAATATCTTGTTCTATGTAAATATACAATAATCTCATATACAATCTATATTGTAAACATCTTGTTCTAAGTACAATCTACAATAATCATATATACACCCTATTTTTTAACATCTTGTTCTAAGTACAATCTACAATAATCACATATACAACCTATTTTTAAACATCATGTTCTAAGTACAATCTACAACAATCTTATATACAACCTATTTTTAAACATCTTGTTCTAAGTACAATCTACAATAATCACATATACAACCTATTTTTAAACATCTTGTTCTAAGTACAATCTACAATAATCATATATACAACCTATTTTTAAACATCTTGATCTAAGTACAGTCTACAATAATCATATATACAACCTATTTTTAAACATCTTGTTCTAAGTACAAACTACAATAATCACATATACAACCTATTTTTAAACATCTTGTTCTAAGTACAATCTACAATAATCATATATACAACCTATTTTTAAACATCTTGTTCTAAGTACAAACTACAATAATCACATATACAATCTATATTGTAAACATCTTGTTCTAAGTACAATCTACAATAATCATATATACAACCTATATTGTAAACCTCTTGCTCTAAATAGAATCTACAACAAATGACACATGAAACCCACATTACAAATATCTTGTTCTATGTAAATATACAATAATCTCATATACAATCTATATTGTAAACATCTTGTTCTAAGTACAATCTACAATAATCACATATACAACCTATTTGTAAACATCTTATTCTAAGTACAAACTACAATAATAACATATAATCAGTGGAGTGTCGCCAGATGTTACATTTATGCCTCACTGTTGTAGTGTCAGCATCTGTGGTTAATGAGCACAGTTTCGCGATCCCGACGTACAGGGTTAGGAAGTCAGGCACAGTCTATTTGTGAGCAGATCGATGTGCGTTGAATGTCACAATCGTATAAGCGTCAGCCGTGCAGAGAACAATGGCAAATTCGTCACCATCATGTGCCCCGCCAGTTGAAGCAGGCGTTCATGTTTCTCCACAGATCTCAGTCTTTGGTTCTCTAGATAAATTCTGCTGGTGGTATTCCTCCATGCCACCATCTCAATCCATTCAGCATAATTTATCTTGGTCGGCCTCTGCCTCTCTTCCCCTTGATCTTTCCAATAGTCACGGTGTTCTTCAATGTCTCTCTTCTCATCACATGACCAAAGCAAGCTGTTTGTTTGTCTCTTTCTTGTAGCTGTATATAATGTTCCACTTTCAGTCAATCGTTGTTATTTATTCTCAGGCAGTCAATGGAATACTGGTCTCTGTGGCTAAGGTCTTGCGAACGCGGTTTGTGAGCCCGTATACCCGGGTTCGAAACACGGCGATGCTGGTTTTTTCGAAAAAGATATAGGGGCCGGTCTTTCAGAAAGCAATGTCAAACTACTGAACGTAACACTTGCCTAGTTCATCAACAGCAGCTGAAAATGCTGGTGTTGACTGCAACGTCCCGTAAGGGATACGCAACACAGTCCATGGAATACATAACATTCGTGGCAGGAATAATCAAGATTTTACTGAACGTAAAATTGTCTATAAAATCACAATCTGCCAAGATATGCTGGAGTTGTCTGCGGTTTGGTGAAAGAATTCCTCAAATTCGTCATCATGAAGTCAAGCTCGCCACCCAAAAGGCGGCATGTACAAAGGTAAATATCTTGGGTATAATTGCATCTTGAAACCTTAATGACGCTTTGGTCTCTTCTGCATGTAGGCCCGCAGAGATGTTAGTGAATATCAATAACAGCAGGACTGAGCAATTATAGGGAAGCAACCTTTCACAGGTATGCAAACAAGGGGCGTAATTATGCCTGTGAGAACACAAGTGAAGATTGTATGTGAATTATAACAAGAGTGCTTACCACATATTGTACAGGGCGGCTGTAACTGCAATAACAAACAGTGTACCCGCAGCGATGACTGCATACATCCAGACATTGGGAGATTTGGCTGCGGTACATAAAATACAATCAGGAAACATTATATGAAGTTGTAGTGTCTCTACTGTGTGACTCATGCAAATCAGTCAAATGTTAGTAGGTATGTGCATGGGTGAGGTAAATAGTTCTCAGGGGGGATGATACTTCTCGGTCCTTTGGCTAGGATCAGACGCATTTGCTGCTTCCCCTACAGTAGTGCGTCTGGTCTGGTCGGGGACCGAGATGATCAAACCACCTCACATAACTTCACCTTAAATGTGGGCCTGGTGGACCACTGTGGGCAATAGCTCACAGTGAGACTAAGGGTCCACACAAAAAAGGGGGGAGGCGGGGGAGCCAGCTGGTCTGGGGTAACCGCCAACCCCCCCCCCCCCCCCCAAAAAAAAAAAAAATATTGAGCTTTTTGTTCCGACAGTGAAATACAAAATATTAACAGCAGTCACGCCTAAACAGATTGAAGAGATTAAAGACTGTCTGCTCACAACCAGAAGGAATGATACCAAATCTGTCAAGATCAAGAAGACCAAGTACAATGTTAAGTTCAAGGGTCGATGCAGCAGATACATGTACACACAGGAGATCCAGGGCAGAGAAGCTGAGACAGTCATTGCCACCTCGCCTGTCAGTCAAAGAACTTAAGTGAAATTAATAAATTAAGCAAGTCAAATGGTTTGGCCATGCAAGTAGGTTACCAGTCAACAGCATACCACAACAAGCAATGAAGAACAGACCAGATGGAAACAGAGGAAGAGGCCGACCACGTAAACGTTGGACGGAGGGAATAGCAGAGTCCATGGGAATATCGATACATGAAGCCCATACTCGGGCACTCTCACGATGTTTATACTTCACCTCGACACCGCAAGGTACAAGAGGAACATGATGAGATGAGAAGAAATTATGTGGGGGATAAACCCCTCATAAACAGGAAGGTATAATTGACAAATAGTGAGGAATTATGTAGAAGCTGCAGAGATGTTATTTTGTAAAAGAATGATAAGAACACCTTGGACGAATTGAAAGATCAATGACAATATCTCCATAAAAGTTAACTCACAAAGAGAAATGGTTGCTCACATCAAGGCAAGACAGTCCACATCCTTTAGACGTGTCATGAGACGGGGAAGGCTGGGATATGTCGTAACAACAGGAAAACTCGAAGGGAGTAAAAGCACTGGGAGAACAAGAGAGAAGATGCTGGACAGTTTGACATCATGACATGTAGAACACTCGGCATCAGAAATGATTGGCAGCACATGAGACAGAAGACCGTGGGCAGACATGATCACCAACAAGACACAGTGTGGATGACTGGATCTGCCTTAGACCTAAAGTTACCGGGTTAGCATCCATCACAAGGCTGGGGATTTGTAGTTTTGTTTTACATACATTTTTGCCGCTTTAACTTTCCAGAAACGTCTCTGCTATCCATTTTTACGAAGCCGGGTCGACCCTGGAACCACTGCTCCGTAAAAGTGTAAACCCAGGACAACCGGGCAGCAAGGCGAGGCGCTGGTCACCACGCCACCATTGCTCCATCTGTGGTCTGTGTGCGAGACTAAAGTGATACCACACCAGTGAGAAGACTTGATCGTTCGGGTCCACATCGATTGACGGACGTCAGTCGCGGCGATCGGGCAAATCTTGAGCTACAACCTACGATGGGTGACGTTGTAGTGTTCTGTTGTGATAATTTGGCCGTGTCCAGCGTGTGCCGCGTGGTCTAGTGTTTACACACCCGCTTCACACGCTAGTGATCCGGGGTTTGTTTCCGGATCCGGTCAAGGATATGCACTACTGACGAGCTCAAACGAGAGCGAAACTCGAGTCTAGTGCTTCCACATTGACGTGGATAGGCCTTAGGTTCATACCAGAATACGATCAGCGTTGCCAGTAGTAGGTTGTGCTCAAAATTTAAATGTTATTTGTGTTTTGTTTCGTGGTATCTTCCGCAATTTTAATGCTCGGTGAATGAAAATTTACATACTTGCCCTTTGATTGATTGTGTACCATTTTTGGTCCAAACCTACATTTTGTTTGACACTGAATCAGTTAGGGAAAGCCTCTTCGGAGTACAGCGTGGACTGCATACATCCAGACATGAGGAGATTTGGCTGCGGCACATACAATACAATCAGGAAACATCATATGAAGTTGTGGTGTCTTTACTGCGTGACTCACACAAATCAGTCGTATATTAGTAGGTATGTGTAGGGGTGAGGAAAATAGTTCCCAGGAGCTATATTGAGCCGATCCTAATGTACGGAAGTGAATCATTGACAATTAGCAGACAAATGAGTTTTGTCGTGACTCAAATCGGGTTTCAGATCTTCAGGTGAGGAACTGTATTTGTCTCGGCATGCGGGTCCGATATATTTTTAAGCAGAGCACGTATGCTAAACAATAACAAATACAAACATTGGGGTTTTGAAACACGGTCATGTCTTTTAAGAGTTAACTATTCAAAGGAAAATCAAAAAGCTTCACTCGGGAGTTGAAAGAATATACAAACCCATTTCTGCGCCTGAAGCTGCTTTTTCGACGGCCGCAGTAGTGTTCTTGATGCAAGTTACAGCCGTGGAGTTGACAAAATGTTGCATGAGTCCTTTCTCAGACGGACAGCTGCACACGTTCACGTCAACACACGTGGCCGGGCTGAGACAGACGGGATGTGAACAGGTCAAAGTGTGCGGTGGCATAAGAGTCTCATCACAGCCACCTAATGTTTGGGAACATAGAGTTATGTTAATATTTTAACCATATATGGACATGTGTGTTAATAAAATAATTGACAAGTTATGGACTCAAAAATAATGGATAAGTTATGGACTCAAAAATAATGGACATGTTATGACTAAAAAATAATGGACAAGTTGTATTAATATTTTAACCATACATGGACATAGAGTTATGTCAATATTTTAACCGTACATGGGCATAGAGTTATGTTAATATTTTAACCATACATGGGCATAGAGTTATTTGATTATTTTAACCATACATGGGCTTAAACAGATTTGCAAAATTGAATAATTTTCTTGAAAGTCTTAAAAGTCGAGAGGATCGACTTCATTGTCCCGGGTTTTATTCCATATGGCTCGGTCTATGTCGGCAGGATGGCCTGCCCAAAGCGTCGCACAAAGCAGGAACTCGGTAGCTCCGGCGTCGACCCCAACGAGTCTCCGAGGAAAATGCACTCGTGAACCGAAAGACGTGGTCCGGAATCGAACCCACAACCTTCGAAGAATGAATTCGCCACGGAGACTCCCTAAACTATATCTACTTTTTGAACAATGTGTTTATTGTTCATCGATACAAAATACGAAACGTCTTTGCCATGATAACTTTATGGCCGTAAGTTAGCAGTTGTTGAACGATGACCGAGATTGGAATTTTATGACCTGCTGACCGCACAGGGTTTCCAAAAGAATGATTAACTCGCTTTTCCTCCCATACTGGTGTACTGGTTAGAATAACGAAGACACAAACAATAGATTGCACAGTGTATTGCCTGGCATATTTCGCTGCATCTCGTCGGGTGCATACTTAAGAAATCATACAACATAAACTAAAGCAATTAGATAGATAAATCCTTGAAGTTGAAATATATAACACCTTCCCACAGCAATTTGAATATTCTATTACTGTAACTTTAAACTATCATGCCTTTTTGTTTGTACAAAGTTGGCTTTTCTATATGAATAGCAATGACTTCCGCCATCTTAAACATTTAATATGCTCGGTTACTCGAATTGCAAATTGTCTTTCCATTCTATGTAATTTGCTTGGGACTCACACTGGAATTGATAAACACAGTATACTTTTATGTGCGGTGACAATATTTGTTTCACAGATGGAGTAGATATCGGGGTGGTTTTGTAACTTCATTACTAGTTAACGAACTGACTACCCTGATGATCAACTGATAATTAAGAGTCTGTTACCTGTGACGCGGATCCCGTCACTTCGGACACAGAACACCTCTCTGGTGGATGTCGTCATGTCCCAGTCTGTGGTCACCCACGTGAACCATGAGCACTGTTGGGCCTCACACATCCTCTCCTCCCAGGGAGTTTCATCACAGGGTAGGTTGCCAGGGACGGGGTGTGCCAACACGGCACGGGATCGGGCTTGTACACCGACTGTATAACCTGCACATCAACAATACACCAACTGTATAACATGTGTACCAACAATATAACAACTGTATAACATGTGTACCAACAATACACCAACTGTATAACATGTGTACCAACAATACACCAACTGTATAACATGTGTACCAACCATACATCAACTGTATGACCTGTTTACCAATGACACACCAACAGTATACCAACTGTATGACATGCCCATTAATATTACAACTTTACAATCTCCACATCAGTAATACACTAACTGTATAAACTGTACACCAACAATACACCAACTGTATGTCACGCATACCAACAATACACCAATTGTATAACATGTGTACCAACAATATACTAACTGTATAACCTGCACACCAACATGCACAACGACCAACAACTCCAGCATTTAACTGCACAACAACAAAACACCAACCGATTAACCTGCGCACCAACAAAACACCAACCGATTAACCTGCTGTAGCAGAGTGAACGATAGATGACACCAAGGCTCTGTTCATGTATAATTGAGTTTTATTGATCAAATATAGAAATGGGTACAACTTCTAGAAACACATCTTGCCCGGTCACCAGCTGAGATAGAACTGCCCTATGTTTACCCTTACGCGTCACGCGTGAGCGTCTCTAACAACCACACTTTCAATAGTGCTCACACGTGCGCCATTCATTTCCCAAACCCTTTTCTATTTCCCACTAACTATGTCCTAAATCTCTAACAGAGATGGAGCTCTGTTATATTCCTCTCTTTCTTTAAGAAGACTTTTCTTAAAAGTCTTACTTCCCTAACCTACTGATTTTGCTTTCCCTCACTACCATCTTAGCCCCACATTATTTCTCCAGACCATCTTAAACCAACCCCCTCTTAACTAACAAACCTCATTCCTATTATTTCGAGTTCAACATCCCTACTTGTCTTCTATAATACTCCCTTATAGTACTCTCTTATAGCTAACTGCTACTTTCGTTGTTACGTCTTCTTCTGTTCTGAGTACACAAGGTTTCATTACAAAAAAAAACTCAGTTCATAAAGAAATCCACATATATTAATTACATATCCTATCACAAAAACCTCCTCTTATATAGGTATCTATTATACCTCATAATATTTTTGTCTTACAAAATCTCAATTTCTCTTCTTTGCGTTCATCCGGAGTGTTTTTTCAGATGTGATTGCGGTGTGTCTAGTTAGGCACCCTTGGATCGAAACCCTTAGGCCAACACATCCGGCTTTTAGCGTGCATTTTTGACCAGGTTAGCATTCCTGGGAGACTCTCACCTTTGTGGTACTGTCCACCTCCCAGCTGGTAAAGTTGGAAGAGTCGGAGACTGCACGGTCATCCCTCAAATGAAGGCAGGGACAGTCCATAGCATTTTCCGCCATCCTGGGTGGCTTCCATAATTGCAGGGCCGGCACATAGCGCCCTGGTACTGGGCACACAGAGGGAATCGTCACGTCCTGCTCATGGCTGCTTTAATTCCTCACTTCAATATATTGGGCATTTCGTTCGCCCCGAGCCTTTCCCGCACAAACCAAGCTGGTCTGCAGTCAGTATCCACTAAGCGAGTTTTTCGGACATGTGCTTGTCGTTGTGTCCGTCAGAGCTGTTCCAGACACGTCGGACATTCGGAAACTACCTAGTCAGAGCTGTTCCGAACAAGAGCGGCATTCGGAAACTAGGTAGTCAGAGCTGTTCCTAGCACAAGAGACAATCGGACGAGACAATTCACTCGGACGTAATTGCGTAGTGTCAATTTTTAGTTTGCCACCCGTAGGACGACACTTCCGACTTCCGGCGGGCATTTTTTAATGAGGTTAGCCTTCCTCTGGTTTCGTAGCACGTAAGACTGTTGTGATGTCGCCAACATCTCAGCTGGTCAAGATAGAACGATCAGCGACATAGAGGTCGGCCATCAAGGGAAGGCAGGGGCAGACCTTGGGCATTCCCTTGCTATCCAAGGAGGCTTCCATAGTTGCAGAGCCGGCACATATTGCTCTGAGACTGGGCTCACCCGAGGAGTTGCCACGTCCTGCTCATGGCTGCTTTAGTTCCTCACTTCCATGTGTTGGGCAACCCGTTTGCCACTGATCGCTCAAACACACACCAGGAGCGGTCAGACTGCGAGCGACATCCACTCGGTAAGCTTTTTATTTTGACTTCAGACCACGCAATAGGTCCGCTCGCCGTGCGTTCCATTTTGCGTCATTGAGACGTTCTTCCACTTTTGTCTATACTCTCTGTGAGCTGGATACAGACAGTTTTCGTAGCCATTTCCTTCGACTGGGGCACTTTTCTGACTTTTTGTACTCGCTCACCAGGTAGGCTACATGTGCTGCCGGCTCAGCACCTTACCTTCGTGCAGCAGTGGACGAGAAACGGCCTGGCCCTCTCATCCGGTAGTCTCTCATATTCCCCAGCTGAGAGCCTTCGTACATGTAATAGAACTGAGCATGTAGCTTGCTCAGTATCACACTTCTATTTTTCGGTAGGCGGGTATCGGCCTGGCTCTCAGATGTGAGGGTTTGTGGCTTAGAGGCGTTCAGCCACAGCCCTCGACAGGGAGCCTTAAGAGTTTTGTCCGGACCAAAAGCGTCTGCCTTCGTGCCTTCGTGCACCTTTTTAAACTTTTGACTGCTATCCTCAGTCACCTGCAGAGCAGCAGGTTGTGTCTCTCTTAGTCTGGTCCCTAACCCATATGCTGTCCGATCTGTAGTTTTTTCACCCATCGGCAAGCACATGGGGTCGATGGGACACGCAAGCTCCCCCACCACGGCAAGGTGGAGACACATCGGGGGAGAAAATCTCAATTTTATACAATACATTACAACATATATGTGTAGCTTTTCAAAACACTTCTTCTTCTCTTCATAAGCGATCTGCTTAAACTTTTTCATCACGAGCATACACACCAATATCTAGTCTCTACTATAAAAACAAACGCCGTACCCTTCTGATACTACCTCAAACTCTCTATCGTCATCACTACCCGTATTATCTCCACATTACTACTTCTCCACTTTCAACCAACCTGAAATCACTCGCACACGATAGGAAGACAAAGAATCGGTGGCCACCGGAATTTAAAAGAACCAGAAATCTTTCTCACCAAAACTACACTCATACTTACCCCCCTATGTTACCTGAGACTTTATGTAATAAAGTCTAAAACAATTATATATCTTCTACAGTTCACTTATACCACTTATTATGGCAATTCCACAGTCTGTGCTGCTATCCACAGCATTAAGCATCAACCATCAAAAGTATTATTCACTCCTAAATACACAAATTAAAAAGGTCCATTATTTCTCAAGACCTGCTCCAACATTATACACCTCACCTCACATAAGTAATCTTCTCCTATACCTCTCTCAGAGTTTCCTATTAATCTCGCCGAAAACTTCAGCAATCCACTAATGTCCATTTATTATGGGCATTTCACCTAAACCCTTTACTTGTCAATTTATGCCGTTATCAACAGCTACCAAATATCGCCACTGAACTCATGTCTGTGACCATCTAACCCATCAGTACTTGCAATCAACGTTATTATTTTTCAGTCCATATATCACGGACCCCAAAAACCTCAGGGCATTTTATCTCTGTTCGCTGTGAGCATTCCATACTGACAATGTCCATTTCTCACTAACATACCCACTTCCCTTTACTATTGTATCCACAGTATATATAAAAAAAAACATGGGATTCAATTCATGTTTTACTATTTGTCTTCACACTGTCTGGCGTAGCACGTTACCCACTTCTTCTTCTATAAGCCAGCAATCTCGTGTCTCTTATGAAAGTACATCATGGCTCTAAATCCATGTTCAGTTCCGACCCCATGGAGAGCATGTTTTAAACTTTCCCCACATTTTCTGAACGTAATTCTGCATCCAAAACTCCCTTTTTAATATGGACCTGTTTAAATTTTCTAAGTCCCCACTACTGAACGTCAAACGAAAACTAATTTAAACATAGTCAGTGTAACTCAATAAGCAATATCATTTTGTAAATGAAAACTGGCAAACAAAGTAACATGCTAATATTTAACCAAAATAAGCTAATTAACTCACAATTCACTAATAACAAGAGTCAAGACAAATCAAGAATAGAACAACAATATCACCCCCCCCCCCCCCTTTGATATTCAAATATGTTTTCATATATCCCCACAAAATGAAACACGCATCAATTAAAAGAAAAATATCTAATGTTATCTACCACCACTGGTCTCTTTTACGGACCAGTAGTTTGTACGCAAAAGACTGAAAACACAACAATCCTATTCTCAAATCAAATGGCAATCATTTTACAAAACCAAGTCAATCAAAAAAAATAATATATACATACCATATATGATGCATTGAAAGCTCAAATTCAATAAAAACAACTATCTTCTCGCTAAAGAGAAGCCTTTATCCCAAACATATTCACATAGAAGTTAACTACTTAAAGTAACCAAACAACATTGGTCTCTTCTACGAACCAATGTAATACATATCTATTCACTACAACGGCTACTCTTATAACCGTAATAAAAACGCTCAATGCTAGGCCAATTAACCTGCATTAATCCCCCAATATATATATATATATATATATATATATATATATATATATATATATATATATATATATATATATATATATATATATATATATATATATATATATATATATGTTACCTACAGACTATATTCTCATCCTAACAGTAGAACAATATCTGTTCTCTCAACAAAAGTCATTAATCAACAAATGACTGTACTTTTTCTGGAAGTCAATCATTGATTATCTCCCCTCACAACTTTCCATCTTTTACAAACTAACTCCTAACACATCACAATACTTGCAATATAAATCTAAACAACTGCTGTAAACTATGGCTTAAATCACTTCACCTAGTACTAGTGTGGCGATATCTCAATGTACCACCAGTCATCTATCTACTAATAGAACCTGTGGCTCGGCACACTAGTTGTTTCCCCTAGATTTGCACCAAGAATTACCACAATTTCTTAAACATTACCGTTAACTACGGTATCTCCACCAGCAAATAAATTGTCTATTTACTATAGACTTCACCAATACATCTATCTACTGTACCAACAACTAATTCTACTTTTGAGTCTCTCGTCTATCCGACGTAACTAACCAACGTATTAGTATTTTCCAACATCTCACCACAACTACTCTAAGCTATCCTAAAGTCTCTCCTAGCGTTCTTACACCGCGATGATAGTCAAACCAGTCACACTTATCGGAACACGTTCTCTAGTACTCTATTTATAATAATCTGACATTCATTTAGCTAATCACATTCTCTTGCTTGCCTCACTCATCTTTCACTGCTACTCCTATTTATCGGGACTCTTTCAGAAACAGTAAACAATACCGCATATGACTGACGACAGACCTCACTCCTCTCATTTCTCAGTATCAGGCATTCTTGCTTCGACATGTCTCTGCCAACGATACTAAATCTGTTTTATGAAACGTCATTCAAAATGTTCTCTCTCTTTCTGTCAGCCTGTCATAAAATTTTCATCAATTCTGTCCAAGATCACCCATTCCAAACAAAAGACATCACAGCTTTCTAGTCACCTACTTTAACAATTTAGTACAACCAAAACAGAGGCAACGACTATAACCAAAGAAGAACAAACAACAACAATTCAGCTAAACGAACATTTCTCGAAACAAGCAAAGAGTCTCAAGTGCCTAGGAAGTATAATATCATCAAATGGCAAACCAGAAGACGAGATCGAAAACAGGCGCAATAAGGCCAATCAACCCACTGGACAAATGGCACCAATACAAATAACAAACATGTATTAATAACTACTAAGCCTAAGCGTGTCGATCACTTCCACAGACAGTGACACCAGACATACTAAACGCCTCGTACATGCATGCGCTACTACTCCTAATCATCTGACATCGTTCTATCTATGCTCCACCCTACAAGATTTATCAAAGCTTCCTTCTTCAGTACGACGCAGCACACATGTTTGTCTACATTTTTACACATGCAAGAACAATGCATAACCAGACGAATTACTTCAACACTCAACAGGACTTTCACAATTCAACTGCTTTCTTATTTCTACTTTTCTCAATCATTCACTCCTTTTTAAAGGTCAGAAGCTATACATTATCTATCGCAACTTATATCTCTTTTACACACTAACCAGCACTATCAACGATCTCTCAGAACAAACCTCGTAACTATCATTCTATACTTCTCCACACAACAACTTTCTCAGATTTAATCACCTCTTCTTTCTTCGCAAGCATGACGTACTTACTTCATCCCCCTCACCAAGAACTCGAATTCTTCAAGCATCAGCTTCCACAGTCTTTTACTCTTAATACTCTCGCGCTCAACTGGCTATTTTACACAGGATACTCAATTCCTCCTCAATCTATATCTCCTCATCAGACACTCTCGGTTCACCTGTCAACAATACTATACTTACTTCTCAAACCACCAAACGAAACTATCTCAGACATCACGTCATAGCTCTGAGTCGAACCATCTGAAACAACACATCAACTCTAGTACGAGCATTCATAATTAGTTTATCTCTCTCTCTCTCTCTCTGCAAATTCTGTGCTGAATCTATCCTACTTTTATCACACCAATTATACATCACTCAACGTGATCAACCCTCTCTATCCAGCCATTCCGGACAAGGGACATTTCAATTTCTACATTGTTTACTCTCCCCACACTACAATTAAACACAAGATATTCTTTATACTTATCCACGTAGAATATTCTATCAGTTGCCGTGACTCTCTATTCTCAACAACACTATTGCCTACCCTGTACCATGTGATGCTACACCAAAAAAATTCATCTGCCTATTTTAGACAGTTCATATGTATATGCTCAAACCACAATTCCTCTCATAAGCTAAAACAATGCCATATGTCCTTCCTCACCCTCGGAATTCTAACAGCCATAGAGCACATCTAAGCCAAATATTTCATTGTCTCCTAGTGCTAGGGTGTGTCTCTTTTCAACTATCTCATCTTCAGTATCCGTAACTGTTAGTCTGTCATTAAAGAACTCAGGTCTTAAGGTCATATATTCTCTGATTTTTCTTAAGTCACTTTCCGTAGTCGAATAATTTTGTCTATTACTATTCTTCTTCTTAAGTGCTTTCTTTCTGTTTCCTTTATTTGCGTCGGTTTGCTCAGTATTGTTTGTGTAATACACATATCTCTTATATTTTCCCATCTCGTCTTCAGAAGACTCACTGATGATGGTTCCCTCATCAGGGTTATTATAGTTTACTGCAGACACGTCGATCACATTCCCATAGTCGGCTTTAGAACGTCTGACTTTCTTCCTATCTACGCCTCTATTCCTCATACTCCGGTTCGGGACAACTCTCATATCTTTACCTGAGGAAGTTGACATACCAGTCGTCGTACCTCTATTAACTTTCATACTATTCCTTTCCCTAATACTTTTCCTCACCAGTCTTTCAACATCTTTGGTACTTGTCTGCTTGTCTTCTGTCTTGGGTTGTTCAACCTCTGTACCAGTGTCTCTCTTTGTCACTTTATCAATCGACGTCTGAGTACTCTTTTCCACACTACTGCCTGGTTGCGTCTGTGTCTCTCTTTCTTGTCTGACACAAAAGACTGAAGATACCCCCTGACTACCCAAAATCTTATCTGTGTTTCTTTCTCTGTCACTCAACCTTGCTACCGAATATCGCAACTGTCTGATCTGAAACCAGTTCTGTCGCAAGGCTCTTGCGTTTTCACTATTTGAAGGCCACGACCATTGTTTCCTTTTCTGACCATTACTAATTCCTACATGTCTCTGTGTCTCACTCTTATCTGCTTTCATATGTATATGGTTGATAACTTTAGAATTGTAACCACACTGGTTATCATTTCTATTGATCGGTTGCCATCTATTGGACTTGTCTACCTCAAAATGTCTCATACCTGTCTTTTGCTCTGTTCATTCAAGCGTCTGTCTCTTGATCACTTTTATCATAGACGAAATTCTGTCTACGTCCATCCTTAAACTGTCCATTACTTCCGTCACACGTCCTAACTTCCTATAAAAGATTTCCATTTCAACTTTGTACAAAATAATTCACTATAATAATAATATGCTAAATATAATAATATGTTAATTAAACTTATCAGGTCCTATAATCTTCTAATACTATAATATTAAATTTATTCTTTACAAGTGTTGGCTGTTAAAGATAGTCCCCTGCCTGTAATTAGACACTCGTCGAAAACTGCACATTAATGGTTCTCAGGTTTCGCTCTCGTATGCTGAGACTGAGAGGCACGGTATCTGGTAGCCCAGGACTTGAACAAGGATCGACAAGCGGCTTCAGTACCCCGTAAGGATCAATAAGGCTCGATAAGGCTCGATAAGTCTCGATAAGGCTCGACAAGGCTCTCGACAAGGCTCGATAAGGCTCGACAAGGCTCGATAAGGCTCGATAATGCTCGATAAGGCTCGACAAGGCTCTCGACAAGGCTCGATAAGGCTCGACAAGGTTCACCAAGAAAAGAGTTTCTTCATTCCATCATGACACTTTCAAATGTATGGCTGCTCTTTCCGCTCGAAGGGGTGCAGATCTGGACACAAAAATTGGCACTTCTGGACGCCTTAAAACGGCTCGATCTGGCAATTAATGCGACTTTTGTAGGGTCCTTTCTTCAACACCTTGCTTACCCGCTTCCAAGAGTTCTACATCAACGTGATCACTGAACATTTTAATAATTGCCAGAGTTCAAGACACCCATGATCCAGCGAAGTAATTTTTCGTTAGAGGTTTTCTTGTTATTTGAGCTGCTGATCCAAACGATTTTTCGGTTTTGATTCCGTCAAGCGAGGTCAGATTCAACAATGATAACAGTTTTCGATCTCCTCTCAAGCGACGACCAAGGTCATAGGCTGGTTCAAGGGTAACGGCTCTTCTAAAACATATTGAGGCTCAAAGCAACGGTTATTCTGGAACATGATGGCAATCATTATTTTGATGCACAGCTTATAATTCCCATATATGGCGGACTCAAAAAAACACCAGCCAGGTCAACGCAGTATTTGATCAGAGACGCACTGTGTAGCGAAGATTTGATCAGAGACGCTTTGATATTACTGTGTAGCGAAGATTTGGTCAGAGACGCTTTGATATTACTGTGTAGCGAAGATTTGATCAGAGACGTGGCCTTGTTGAATTTCTCTACAAGCGACAATTTTCAGATGCCATCGTGTCGTAGTATTGACGAAAACAAAGAAACAGCCATGTTTCTGTTCTGGATGCAACTTACATTCCGCGACAATTCATGACCCGCATCCTGGTCACTGGCTCCATTTTCACTCCTGTAGCAGAGTGAACGATAGATGACACCAAGGCTCTGTTCATGTATAATTGAGTTTTATTGATCAAATACAGAAATGGGTACAACTTCTAGAAACACATCTTGCCCGGTCACCAGCTGAGATAGAACTGCCCTATGTTTACCCTTACGCGTCACGCGTGAGCGTCTCTAACAACCACACTTTCAATAGTGCTCACGCGTGCGCCATTCATTTCCCAAACCCTTTTCTATTTCCCACTAACTATGTCCTAAATCTCTAACAGAGATGGAGCTCTGTTATACTGCGCACCAACAAAACTCCAACCAATTAACCTGCGCACCAACAAAACAAAAACTATACGTACACGAAACCAAGCTTCTATATGAAGCATGCAAAAACATGTATTATTTTTCAGAAGAAAACATTTAGTTTCCACAGTTGAAACATGTTACTGTATTAAATTAATGATTGCGTCGCAGTGCATGTAATCCTTCAACCAGGCGCTCTCTTCATGTGGAGACGGTGCGTTCAAATACGTTGTGCCTTTAGCTGTAATTTTTATATTTTCTGACGTGCCCTCTCGTGTTAACGTCTTTCCATTACATCTGTGAGTGCCCATCACCAACTGTTAATTTGCTTCCTATAATATTTCGTATTTCATTACCATGTCGTTTACTAGAGATATATACGCATTATACATTAGTTGGAGATTCCCAGATGGCTTGGCCAAATGGCAAACTAGGACATCGACACAGATCTGATACGAGATTCATGTGATTCCGTGCGATGATGAATCATAATCGCTCACTCTTATCAGTATGGCACGTGATGATAAACAGGAAAAAAAAAGAAATGGTTATTATCTAGCTGATTTCATTGTGACTGAAGAGCCATTTAGAAATTTAAGAAAGACAAGTTTCACGAGGTTCGCCGACAAATCTGAAAGTGTGAAACCTCACTATGTGTTTCCAGTGTATGGTGCTGTCGATGCTGCTGTTCCTTCTTCCTCTCCTCTTCATCTCCTTCCCCTTCGTCTTCTTCTCCGCCTTCTTTTTCTCCCCCTTCTTCTCTTAATCGTTTCCTTCTCTTCCTCAAAAGCTTTCCCCCTCTTTCTCCAGCTCCTATTAACCCCTCTGTCCTCTTTGTTCTCCTCTTAATCTCCCCCCTGCTCCCCCTCAATCTCACACCGGTTGTCTTTACACCCCCAAACTTTTCCTGACACCCATTTTATGTGACCTGGGAGTACAGGTGAATTACTCAAAAAACATCCGCCTGGAAAGGATTCAAACACATGACAAGCAGGCAAGAGTGCTAGCTACTACGCTAATGCATGTGTTAAAAGAATTCAAGCAGGCAAAGAAGCGGTTTTATTTTTACCCTGTTCAAAGTCTTCACAGCTGATGAAGCAGCTGGACCAGGATGACCACTCGGACAGCTTGCATTCCCCAGGGCAAGGCACGTGACATGGACGGCAGGTCTGGCAACACACGTAATATAGTTACAGGCAGATTGACATATATTGTCACTCAATCAATTAATCAGCAAATCAATGAATCAATTAAATCAACAGTCAATAAAATTAAGCATATCGATTAGTCAACCAATCCATAAATAAATCAGTAAATCAACATTGAATAATAAATCAGTAAATTAATACATCAATAATTTCGTGACTAAATGTGCAAATTAATTAAGATTTCCTTACAATGGTTACAATTCTTTGATCCCTTAACATATTCAATGCCAAACACAAAGTAGGGTTGGACCAAACAAAATAGATGGCGGTAAATTGGAAAGAAGGGGTCTGTCACAGTTATGACTTAAAAGTTATTAATATGGTAGCAGAGATGTTGTATTATATATCAAATAAAATAGGGTTGCTTAAGAAGAACTACTGTATATCAGCCCAAGGCAGACACGGAAAGCCGCTCAAGACGATCCAATGTACTTTAATCAGTTAAGTGACCCGGTAACACACGAGTGGATACCATACCTGCATAATTAATATCTCCGGATCTATGGGACATTTGGTAGAATTGACAGGTCGTCCTTCATCGGTCAGGCAAGACACATTTCTCTCTTGAACACCACTGCCACAGGCGCCTTTCTGTAAACAAAGCAGACATGTCACAGCGGCCTTGAACCTAAGCTTGACATAGTTTAGTGAGGTAAGTAATGATGGTTTCCATTCTGTCTCCACCAGAGGGAAGGAATACCGAAACTACCTCAGGCATGTTTGAGTTGAGTTGAGCTGTTGAGTCGAGCTAAGAACCGACATCACTGCACTCAGGACATTCCCATACACGATCCGTCCCCTAGTTCAACAGCCAGCGAAGAGTCATACTACTAATCGTTCCCACCGATATCTGTTTAAATGTTGTCCACCAGAGACAAGGAATGCAACACTATCTCAGGCATGTGGTAGGCTTGCATCATACAGCGAATTTCTCAAGAGACAACAGATAATCTTATGAGAGTTAATTTCATGACAGGCATGAATACCCGCACTGTAGTGTGCGATTTGTTCTGTATGGATGCGAATGCTTGACAGTATCATTATCATCATCATCAATATCAAAATCACCACCAGCAATATCATCATCATAGCCACCAGTATCATCGTCACCAGTATCATCGTCACCAGTATCATCATCACCAGTATCATCGCCATCAGTATCATCATCATCATCGTCGTCACCAGTATCATCATTATCGCCAGTATCATCATCATCGCCATCATTATCAACATCGTCACCAGAATCATCATCATCGCCAGCAATATCAGCATCATCGTCACCAGTATCATCATCATCGCCATCAATATCATCATCATCGCCAGCAATATCAGCATCAACGTCATCAATATCATCACCATCGCCAGCAGTATCATCGCCATCAGTATCATCATCATCGTCACCAGTATCATCATCATCGCCATCAGTATCATCATCATCGCCATCAATATCATCACCATCGCCAGCAGTATTATCGCCATCAGTATCATCATCATCGCTATCAATATCCTCATCTTCGTCATCAGTATCATCATCATCATCATCAGTATCATCATCATCATCATCATCACCATCGCCAGCAGTATCATCGCCATCAGTATCATCATCATCGCTATCAATATCCTCATCATCGTCACCAGTATCATCATCATCGTCATCAGTATCATCATCATCGCCATCAATATCATCACCATCGCCAGCAGTATCATCGCCATCAGTATCATCATCATCGCTATCAATATCCTCATCTTCGTCATCAGTATCATCATCATCATCATCATCATCATCATCATCATCATCATCATCATCATCATCATCATCATCGCTAGCAGTATCTTCATCATCATCATCATCATCATCATCATCATCATCATCATCATCATCATCATCATCATCATTATCATCATCATCGCCATCACTATCATCATCATCGTCACCAGTATCATCATCATCGTCACCAGTATCATCATCATCATCATCATCATCATTGCCACAAGGCAGGTGCTTAGTACACGCGAGATTGAGAATTCCCGACTATGCACTAAATCCAAAGGATGCAGGAATACGTCACGGGAATGACAACCTGACGACGAAACGTAAGGATTGGATACGCTGTGATTTCATCAAGAAGAACGGGTGTGTTCCTAAATTCGGAGAGGACTAAGGCGACTTCTGAAGAGATAGACGGGGACAGTAGACTCTTTGAAGAGACGGATAGACACTGGCATAACTGGAGAAAGTGGAGAACGATATTCATGGAAGGATAGTGGATGAACGCCATTGGCAGAGCAAACAATGAATTAATGTCAACTGACACCACTTTGAGCAGAGGTCACCTAGACACACTGATTCTTACGACATCATGACTTATGGGTAGACCAGAAGGAGGAATGCCGGTGACAAAACCCAGAGAAAGAAACAACGGGTGGTGTACATCGCACGGATAGTTAAATGTTATATTTATTCTGCCGCCGGCCTGGTGTCACAGGCCAGGTAGAGGACTATTTACTAATTCTGTGAGTACAATTTATCTCGTTAATAGCTGATTAATAAACAGCAATGCGTTTCAGTCTATCGGAAATTGTCGGCCACATCATTTCTTCATCGTTTAAAATTCATTCAAGTTATGAGTTGTATTCAGTTGAGCCCACATTGGCTTGAAGTTTGATCAAATAGACTCTGAAAAAATAAGAGGATGAGCCTCAAGGCACATAGGGGCTCGATCCGGGAGTACGAACTAAGATTAAACACAGTTTAGCCAGTTGTCATTTAACTTAAAGCAAATAGTCCAGGAAGAAATTACTGTCTTGCCTTGAGTTTTATAAGAAGTTGCACGCCAAGTTATATACGCAACAAGAACCAACTACGCAAGCACCGTGTCACACATAGCGGAAGCCGCAAACTGCAGTTGGGTGCAAACGTTGCAAATTAAAATAACAAACATTTGTGTGCTCAAAATAGGAATTATTTCTACTAGTACGCCAAATAACAGCAGGTAAGAAGTCCGACGATGGGAAGATCAATTGATACATGTTGACGTCAGCAGGAAGACATTATCTTTGACAGAATACACACAACAGTAAACATGTTATTGAAACGTACATAGTGGGGCACATTCATACAGTGTCGTCTCCGCAGGAAAAACATTACAGAGAGTGTCGACTTGTTTTAAAGCAATTAGCCACTTACAATTGTTGGACATCTACATTATACGTTCACCGGTAGGAAGAATGATAGTTACATGAGTTGTCTTTACTGCCGGCACTCTTTCATACCTTGCATTATCGGCACAAAAGTTAGTTAGTGCATATTTCGACATTTTTATACGCATACTTCGAAATTAGGATGTCAGGATGGATGATATATATATATTATGGATGGCACTTACACCACGGACACTTTCCTCTACCATAATTAACAAGGAAATCTGGACTTTACGTTGTTTGGACGTTACACACATCTGAACATATTTACAGCTGGACGTACACCAATATACTGACGCCGAGACATTCGAACACTACCACACGGATCAATAACAATACTACACTGTTGTAGCTCATCGTGTTAACGGACACACCACCTGTTTACTTATTGAACCTAACACGTACAGAAACAGCAATAAACAACTCCTACCATGGGTACACGGGTCTACCCATACGCAAGTTAATTAATTATAAAGGACACCAACGCTTACCAAAAGGCCAGTATAATTTTAATTTGTTGTTGTTGTATTTGTAATTTTAATTGGGTGCAGTTAGAACTAACTAGTTAATGATAACAAAGTTAACTCTAAATTTAACTATAAATTAACTGAGCGGGCGGTTGGAGGTCCCTTCTCGAGCACAGTTAAGATCACTTACGTACTTAAGAAGGCGTTTAATACCTGCAGTTGTCAGGTTGTTACGAAGCTTATTTGTGGCAGTCTCACGAATTGCTGGTATCGTAGTAGCGTTACAGTAGTGTTACAGTAGTGTTATATGTTGTTTAATTGAGGATCGCTAGTCAATAATATTTTTTTTGCTCTTTCTTTTATGAATGGACATATATGTTTACGTCACACATCACGCGTCGTTGTTAACTATCTAGTGTTATATATTCTTTATATTGAATATATTTTAAATACTATTTTCTGTTATTTACTTATAGTAACACTTAGGACATTTCCATCGCGTTAAGATTGCTGAATTTCTATTGTTGAATTTATTGTTGAGTTGAAGTTGACAGTTGGGTCAATATTTGATATTTTGTTTACTCTCGATTGAACGTACTTCCATATTGTCGATTTACTTTGCATTTTTGCACGCTACAAATTTTTCAGCTAGATTAGTGTTGACTAAAGTAGGACGAAATGTCGATATTTCACGATTTCATTGACATAGGTAAGAAGTTTGGTTTGACTGGGGCACACCTTAGGAATTATGCAAAACAAAGAGCTGAAAGATTAGAAATGTTGATAGAGGAAAAAAGAAGGAAACAACTACAAATATATGAAGCTAACATAATGTTCATCATCAATGACGATGAAGACATAGAAGACACCCTTCCTACTCAACAAGCATGGGTCAATGGTGGACCAAAGACCTGTATCAGGGACACTAGTTCAGCTATTGTGGGAGTCGATCATAACCTAATAAACGAAAGTGGAGTACACAGGTATATTATTGGGTTGCAGAACATTGGTGGTATAAGAAACGTAAGAACATTTGGCCC
>JACEFZ010023096.1:0-37683 GCA_014155875.1 Cepaea nemoralis | reverse complement strand
TTGGTGGTGGGGATTATTGGATGCGTTCATGGGAAATTTGATAATTTTCTACACGTCTTCTTTTCATTCCTGTGCAACCAACTGTAATAGTTTTTTAGAGTAGAATCAGCTATTTACTTAGTAAAATTTAATAATTAAATTACATGACTTATCATAAGAAAAAATATATAAAGGGACATAACTTTTAGTAGCATTGTTATATCTTAGGTTAAGTCCCCTGTCTATAGACAGATCGATAGATAGATAGATAGATAGATAGATAGATAGATCTGACCCAATAGATAGAGAGGGTGGGAGAGACAGATGGGCAGGCAGACAGATAGATAGATAGATAGACAGATAGATAGACAGACAGCTGGGCCGGGTCGTCAGACAGACAGTCAGGAACAGGAACTTATATGACTACTTATATGAATTAAATGAGATGCTCCCCATCAGGGGCTGGGCGAAGCCGGGCCGGGTCAGACAGACAGATAGTCGGGATCTGGAATGGGAGCTTATATGACTACTTTTATGAATTAAATGAGATGCTCCCCACCAGGGACTGGGTGAAGCCAGGCCGGGTCAGACAAACAGATAGTTGGGATCGGGAACGGGAGCTTATATGACTACTTATATGAATTAAATTAGATGCTCCCCACCAGGAGCTGGGCGAAGCTGGGCCGGGTCAGACAGACAGACAAAAAGCAGACAGACAGATAGATAGATCCCCACCAGGGCCAGGGCGAAGCCGGGCCGGGTCAGCTAGTATATATATATATTCAAAACAATGTTTTCCCGTAGTGAATTTGAATAACGAAGACACAAACAATAGATTGCACGATTTATTGCCTGGCATAAATAACAAACACATGGCATCCATGGATATAGCCTCCCTATTCACTAACGTTCCATTAGAGGAGACAGTGAAAATAATAAGGGAACGCATTGAAGACAAACAACTAAAATTAGGCATACCAACACCTATTCTGGAGAGGCTACTACTACTATGTACCGCCAACATCCATTCAATTTTCTAACTAATTCATACCGCCAAATTGACGGAGTGGCCATGGGGAGTCCTCTTGGTCCTATTCTAGCGGACATCTTCATGGCACACTTAGAAGAAAAGAGATCCTCAGACATCAACAACTTCGCCTTTTACCGGCGTTATGTGGACGATATACTAATTATCACCACAGACGAGCTACAAGCAACATCGTTTCAGGCCACAATGAACAAGACGCATAAAAACATCTCTCTATCTATGGAACACGAACACAACGAAGCGTTACCGTTCCTAGATATTCTAATGAGACGTAGAGCAGACGGCACAATTCAAAGATTGGTGTATTGCAAAGAAACATGGACTGGCCAATACCTAAATTTTCAGAGCTTCACACCTGTCCAGTACAAACGGGGCTTAGTACGGACCTTGTTTGACCGTGCTAGAAAGATATGCACCCAGGACACACTGACAGAGGAATTTGAAACTCTGAAGAATGTCTTAAACCTGAATGGGTACTCCACAGGATTTATAAAGTGCCATTGCCAACAGTCCAAACCCAAAGCAGACGTAACTACAGTCCCTAAACTCAAGGTATTCATCCAGCTAACCTTTCGAGGGGATGACGTAATGCAACGTCTACAAGACCGGCTTACTACAGCAGTAGGTCGAACATTCTGTGCGGCAACTCCAGTCATTAGATGTAAAACCATACCCATTCCTACACCAACAGTCAAAGAGCCTGTTCCTCTGTACGCCACAAACAATTGTATTTACCAATTCACATGTAGATGCCAGGCCGTTTACATTGGTCGAATGGAGAGACAGCTTAACAAACGGGTGTCAGAACACATACCTCAATGGGTCAACAAGATACAACACACAGGAGATGCTAGCCACGAGGAGCCGACACACCGGAAGCTCCCAGGCATCTTCAATCGGCAGGCACATCGTTGCCAGTGGCCACGTTGTGTCCAGAGACACTGCATTTCGTGTGTTGTTTAGAACACAAAATACTCGTTTGTTAAAATTTGCAGAAGCAATTATGATCTATCAACGCAAGCCAGAATTGTGTAAACAGAAAGACATGTTAGTCAGCTTAAAATTACCGTGGTAGACAATCGACATTACTGTGCGAAATTGTGTATATTTCAACTTGAAGGATTTATCTAGTTAATTTCACGTAAGTTGTGTGATTTCTGCAGTATGTACCTGACGAGATGCAGCGAAATATGCCAGGCAATAAATCGTGCAATCTATTGTTTGTGTCTTCGTTATTCAAATATATATATATATATATATATATATATATATATATATATATATATATATATATATATATATATATATATATATATATATATCTGTGTGTGTGTGATCTTAGAAACTACACATTCTTGACCCTCTATTTCTAACTTTCAAACAGAGCACCAGGTTACACATTCCTGTTCAGTTTGGTGGAGCCAAGATTGGCATCTGAACAAAAAACTAGCTCAGTTAATTCGGGGTGGTTCTCACCTGTATTCCCAATGTCATACCACTAGCCACCACAAATGTTATGTATTGTATGTTGGTGTAAACTAATATTATTCAATATCATCATGACACAAACCATGTTATTTTTAAAATTTGATCTTGATAGAGAATAAACCAAGTTGTAGTTTGTTTGAACTCACAGTTCTATCTTCATTTTTTCCAAGCGTACATAACAGCGTTGTGTACCATGGTGAGGGAATGATTGTAGCCAAGGAGGGGATATTGTCAGGAGAAAAACCTGCCCTACCTTGTAGTAAAGCATTAGAATTAAACCTGGATATCAAACCTTCTCCTTCTCATTCCTTGGTGTTATCAAGACCAGCTACTTTTATCTTATAATGAGCCAATTCCAGCTGTAAATTTGAGTGTTCGGGGACTTGGTGTTTATTTATGCCATATAGACTTGTGTCCTGTGTTTTCTCTCTGGCGTCTGGAGTGTAAAGGCAAAGGAACTGAACCTGCAGCCAGGACTAAACACCAGTGTGGAAAACAGTGACTTCTGACATATTAGACTGCATGTCTGGAATGTAATTTAATCAAATCACTGACATATTGGTTGCCGATTCGGGAGCTAATTAATCAACTATCACATTGGACGGTGCATCAGGAATATAAATAGAAGTCATCTATGACACACTAGGTTCTCAATCGTGACAGTAATATTCCCTTCTCTGAACCCTTCAAGACGGGGGCTTGGCACTATCACCGCTTGATACTAAGGTAGTGTTAAAACAGGTTGCGACTTTATGTATAATGATTGGTGGTGTCTTTGATTTCTTGTGGAAGATTGTTCCACAACTGAGTGGCAGAGTATGCTAAGCTTGTTTTATATGTCTATCCTAGGTTTAGGGACATGAAGTATATTTAGTCGTTCACTATGTCTTGCGTTATATTTAAACAATGGCCAAGTGGAGTTTGGAGCATTTTCAAATAGGATTTTGTGAATTAGTTTAGCCTTTTTAAAAAGTTGGCGTTTGTGAAGAGGCAGTAACTGAAGACGTTCATGTGGATTATAATTGTCTGTAAGCTTATCACCATTGATTAAACGCACTGCCCTTTTCTGGAGTGAATACAGGTGTTTTGTTATTGATTTGGAGCATTCATCCCAAATTGTGGAGCAATAATCAATATGTGTTTGTATGTGGGAAGTATAGAATATCTTGTGTTTTCGTCGAGGAAATTTTTAATTTTGTCAAGTTGGTGTACTTTTTTTTGGCTATTTGTTTAACTAGAGCATAAACATGGGAATTACACGATAGATTTTGATCTATGATAAGACCCAGTGCCTTGTGCTCAGTTGCACTTTCTATACGCATGCTGCCAATGTGCAGCTGAAGAGTTCTCTACGAGTTTAGATTGTGAAGCCTTTGCCTGGCTCCTGTTAACATAGTTTTTGTTTTAGAAATGTTAATTTGCATGACTCCAGTTAACTACACTATTTATTTCCTGTTGCAAGGATAATTCTAGCACATTATGATTAATAGCGTTTGTATGTACTGTGCAGTCATCTGAAAATGGATCGCAGGATGATGACAGATATAAGGGAATATCATTTATATAAATGGCAAATAACAGAGAGCCAAGTATAGACCCCTGAGGTCTCCAATATTAATGGTAATGGCTTGAGATAGAGATTTATTGTGTGATACGACTTGTTTTCTGTCTAATAAAAATGAGTTTATTAATGTCACTATATTAAAGCTTACTTTCATTGTTTCTAGTTTTTTAATTGGAATAGTATGTTCTATCATATCAAATGTTTTTCTAAAGTCTATAAACACCGTTCCACATAGAGTATTGTTGTTAATATTTTGATGCCAGTTTTCTATCATGTTTGTTAGGGCCGTATGACAATAATATTTTGGCCGAAATCCTGACTGACTGTCAACTATTAGTTTGTGGCGAACTAAGTGCTCTAGTGTTGTTTTGTGGATGTGCTTTTCTAGTGGTTTGGATAGCGAGGATAATATGGAAATTGACCTATAATTACTCATGAGAAGATCTTCTAATGCGCCAGCTTTTAAATTAGGATACACTTCAGCGATTTTAAAGGCTGATGGGAAGTGATCTGTGGTGAGACATTGAATATATATAAAAGTTAGTGACTCGCAAATCGCCGGTGCAGCATAGGAATTTGATTACTGATTCCATCTAGTCCTGATGAGTTATTGTTTTTTTTAGGTTACTGAGATGAGTAAATACTTCAGTGGTCGTCATTGGGGGTATGTTGGAGGGAATGTCTCCATAGCATTTCTTCTCACAGAATGATGATAATAAAGATATGTCATGAGGCATATCTGGTACTGCAGACTTCAGTTGGTTTATGTCGGACTGAAAGAATCTACTGAATTGATTTTCCAATACAATGAATTTCTTCTTCTATGAATTATTTATAGGCTATTAAACAGTATAAATAACTAATTATTGCGATTTTATTTTACTTATACACCTATACATTATAGTTTACAATATGGACAACTTTTACTAATTTGTTAACAAGATTTTACAATTTTTTTATTATAATAATTTCTTTTAATTATCTATCAATGGCTTTAATTTAGACACAAACCGACTATATTGTCACTACAATTGTTGATTTCTAACGAGATGGATGTAACTGCTTGCAATTTTTTGACAGTATTCTTGAAATCTGGAACAAGTTTACTTGTTGAAATTTGCATGACAGCATACAGGTTGTAGTCCGACAATTAAGACCTATTCTTAGATGTGTTGATCTCCAAGCAAGAAAATGCTTGTTTGCAAATGTATGTTGATCCAAACAATGATAACATTTTAGCTGCAAAGTTGTTTAAATTGGGAAATGATTCTTCTGATAAGGATCCATAGAAATCCAGCAAACCATCTGACATGAATTTCTCTTTCAGGTCATGATCTGCTTGTAAGTCAAGCAGCTCCAACTGTATGTATCTTGTTGGTGTTGTGCAGCTAGTTATGAATGTTAATGATTATTTATGTGCTTTTAAATAGATAAACAAATAAGTGTATTCCTCACACACTATATATGTGATAGTGCATTAAAGTCATTAATTGAAAGGTGAAACTCGTGACAAAAAAATTTGTCCTTTGTCTTGGGTTAAAGATCAATGCTATTGCACCCGGATTATGTCATAAGTGCCCCAGTCTCCTCCCAAGAACCTCATCATCAAGTGTTTTGTCGACTGACGTAGGCAATCATTTTCTCATATTTTGCCATACCCAGTATCAGTTCAAGTGCCATGACTAAAAGTCAATAATCTTCTCTTGTTGTCTCCCTCTATTTCTTTACTATAAATCTGTCCGGCTGTTATAGCGTGTTCCAGTTTATCTCTTCTCATAATGTGGCCCATGAAACAATGTTCTCCTATCTTGGTCCTGCAATAACAGATTGGGAGTGTGCACTCTGACTATTGCTTCAGCTGAAAGGCCTGGATTCGGCCGCCTGCTCAAAGGGGTTGTCCAAAGAGGTTAATGCCGGCCAGCTTATTTGCTCTTTCGTTGCCGATAACACCAGTATGTTCTGGTATGAAGATAAACGTAAGTTTAGGAATTGTGGACCCTGTGGGGATTGAATCCAACGCTAAATCCACAACTGTTTAATGCCTGTATGGCAACAAATAAATCTGTTTAGCTCTAACAAAGCGTTACTATTATTTTTCATCTAACTGTTTTGTGTCTTGCCGACAAAGAAGACATGTTGCTATTGTTGTTGATATACCTTTTTAATGTTTCTATGATACAAGATAAATCTGCTACTGCTTCTTCTCCTTCCTTTGTCGTACTATTTTTGCCATGAAGCGTTGGAGAGAGGGTGAGGACATAATTTTCCTTGTTTCGCTTGTCTTGGTACTTGTGCTATTATCATATTTGATTTCTTCAATGTCTCTTGTATTCCACCCAACCAACTCTTCCTGTGTCATTCTCTCGTCTTGCATTCCCATGTTCTCACCTAAAGCGCCGTAGCCTCTGGTTGATCTCGTTCCACTTTAGCTAAATGACCGAAGTAATTAATTATTTAATTGGTGTTCTGTAAACTCAGTAATATGTGTTATTCCTGGTTAGTTTCTCATTTCCTTCTCTATTTTTTTTCTTATTTTCCCAATTACATGATACACCTTACTAGCATCAACAAAAAGTTCCTATTATCATTTATCAAAATGGTTGATATCTGTGGGATTTTTACCATTAATTTTAGTCACAAACAGCTGTCAGCACAATGAACTAGTTTTCTGTATACTCTGTTCTGCACAACATCAATGAAGGTTCCATTTTTAACTTGCGTGTGTTGCTAAATCCTTTTAGTACATAATATATTAACATTAATTATACAACCACAACACGAACAGGAATGTCGTTACCTTGCGTGGATTACTTAAGTCCTGGACTTCTGGTCGCCAATATGGCAGTTAGGCATTGAACCGTTTAGGCCTGTGGCGTGTTTATGCTTGCAGCTATGGTTTGCAATCGCATTTTCCTCATGTTGGATTGGTAGTACATAGTGAAATTCACGGGGAATGCTTTTACATCCGTCCTGTACAGTGAACTGCATGTTTGGAACAATGGCAACCGGCGGTTGCTGGATAGTCTAATTTGCCTTTTTGGTTCACGAGTGCATTTTTCAGGAGACTCCCGGGAGTCTGTGCTGAAGCTGCGGATTTCGTGCTTTATGCGACACTTTCGGCGGGTCGCCCTGCGGTAAAAGACCGAGCCATGTGAGAAAGCCTGGGTCAGTGAGGTCTTTCAGTGAATCCCGAGTCCACTGACGATGAACTGTGGTTTTCGTGGATTAATTATGTGTTGGCATTCTGGCAGCGGCCATTATGTACAGTGTACCTGTGCGGGCTGTTGGATTGCCGAGATTCCTGCCTATTTCACTTTTCACATTGGACAGTTGGGAGAATTTTGTGTGATATTCACTGGCACAGGAACAGAGCATAATGGGGACGACCTGTTGCCGTTTAGTTGGAACCTCGACTAAATAACTTAACTCCTTTTAGTTCAAGGTTTACCACCTGTGGGCCGATAGTAAAGTCACAAAATGAGGTCAGCCCGTTAATATCTCTTCGTATACATATTTACCATAAAACATGTTTAATTAAGTAATGCTAAGACAATACACAACAAGGTGTGTCTTACTTTGTAAGCCAGAAAACAGAGAAGAACACCATTAAAGAACAACAGCATTTTCTTTAATAAAGTTAGACTGCTTAAATATTTTTCAACAGGAAAACAAAACTATGTGGGTATAGAGAATAATAGCATGATTCTCTTTACAAAATAAAGACAAGAAACAGTTCAAAAGTTGGAAATAAAGAATATATTAATGAATGAGACCAAAATCAAACACTTTGGCAACAGAGGAGTAGTGGGAATATGAAGTGAATAAGCAACCTGGGTTGTGCCGACGGAAAGATTTCACAGTAACTCTGTGATACCATGGGGATAACACTACTCCACCTTGTTAACAATATCAGAGACTGTGTGTTATGTATATCATCCACAAAATGATTAATCTTCTGCTTCTTCTTGTGCGTTCATCCGGAGAGTTTTTTCGGATGTAATTGCATTGTGCATGTTTACAACGAGCTGCGCTCTTGCGCTGTTAGGCCGACACATCTGACTCTGTGGGCATTTGTTGACCAGGTTAACTGGGATTTCAAAGGACATTTGACTCTCACTGTTGTGATATTATACCTCATCCCAGCTGGCCCATTTAGAACAGCTGAAGTCATCCCGGTCAGCCCTCAAGGAAACGCATGGGCAGACCATGGACATTCCCCATCATCCAAGGAGGTTTCCATAATTGCAGACAATGATCAATCTATTCACTTCATGTGATATATAATTATGCAGTATGCACCTGATGAGCTTCAGTGAAATATGCCAGGCAATAAATCGTGCAACTTATTATTTGAGATTTCTGTGTTTAAAATAAATGATACATTCATGAATGAGATCGAATGTGACAGAAGTGAACACTCTAATATACAAAGAAACAAAACCCTATGTTGAAAACTGTAACATAGGGAAGTGTTGTGGGCATGTGTGCAAAAGGAAGACAATGAAAACATGGACTTGGTAAAAGGCAATACAAGAACATGGAGCAGAAATGGCTACATGCCTGACCTTTAAGGTGGCCATGACCCAACAGATGATGAATTTTAATTATACCCAGACCGAGGTCCAAGTTCAATCCCCAGAAGAGACAGGTTTTAAAAAAAAATAAAACCAGTATGGCTCTGGAGGTCAAGCCAGCCTCATATACATGAGCTCCCGATAATTTTGAGAATTTTCTGGGATTTGTCTGGGAACGAAAAGCGATGAGGGAGAGAAATGGCCACCCTCCATCTCATATGTCATGGTCTATAACATGTGCAGACCTAACATCCCACCCCAGTATCTGCTATAGAACTACCTTTACACTTAAACTTCCTGCTTGATGTGGCACAGACTAATAGAAACATAATGGGTTTCCCTGCAAACACAAACATATTTCATTTTCTTTTACTGGATGATTTCTGTGAGAATCTCATTTCTGTGAAGAAGCATTAGAAATAAATATGCAGGTAGGAATTAGCACTGTTAGAAGTAAAGACGTAGGGATCCGAGGAATCACTAAATAATGTAAATATGTTCAGCAATGGACACACCCGTATTCAAACCAGCTACCTTCAAATGATGACATAGTGTCCTGCTGAAAATCAAATGTGCTCTGACATCTGTTCCTCCAACGAGATGTTGTCTTGTTATTTGAAGGTGATAAATTTAAATTCTGCTTTCAACTGCTACATTGTTTAGCATGTCCCTGATCTCCACTTCTTTCCTATACTTCTGTAAGTGCTTATCAATACGTGTGGATTTGTTCTCATGCTATTTCAGTGGTCTCAAGGACTTCACAGCAACTGATATTTCCAAGAAGAAGCTGTCAGCCCTGTAGTACCAGTACAATAAGAACAATAGACAAAGTGTTTCACATATGTACACATTTGCATGGTTTGACTTTCCTCTACACCCAAATGTGAAGAGACATGCCAGAGCCAGAAAACATCACCGTTGGAGCATATACAACATAGCTTGTCTTACTCTTGTAAGCCAGAAAACATAAAACAAGCAGAGTAAATCTGACCAGTACCAGGCACTCGCTTGTCCTGACAGCCGGACAATCTTGCCAGAAGCAGACTCACAAACTATCCACGTGGATGCAGATTACAAGGGGAAACCAATACGTGATCATCCCAAGAGCATGTTTATAAGTGTGAGAAATCTGGAGTGAAGGAACATCATGCCCAGAAGTGTCATGCCAGCCATTAGCAATGAATAATGGGATACAGCACTGCGGAATCTATTACTTGTAAGCTGGAGTAGAACAATCCAGTTTTATGAGTCTGAGTAGGCCACAGAAAGGTACTGATCGGTGGGATCCTGCCATACTTTGGGTGTTGAACTAGGACATCGATGTCACCACACTCTGAACATGTTTATATGTGCTGTCTCTCGTAGAAGATGTTGAAGCTGATGGACACTTATTAGTTCCAGTTAAAATGTCTTACTGTATGTATGTTCTTGTGATGTCTCTCAGAATTGATGACTCTCTCCCGCTGATGCCTATGATAAGCTTGGTCTCCCTGTAGCAGACATCAAAGTGTGTGTATGCTGACTGCTCCTCAGATGACTAGCACATGTATGTCTGCACTGACCACACACATAACTCAACACACGGACAGACACACATCATGTCAATGTATTTCTGTAGGTACACTTTGCAAGTATTACTTTCCCATATTCTTATTCCACTCAGAATGACACCACATCCTTACTGTCCCAAATGTCAAATAGTCAACTCAACTAAACCTGGTCATTAAGTTATCACTATAATTTATACCCAATATATTAAGACTTCTGTACCAGAAATGCACACAGTGTGAGAGCTCCCAGACCTGCAGCAGCATACCCACAAATTGTTTTAAACGATGGCCAAGGGTTGTTCTTTATGGACTGTGCTCTGCCTTCGTAGACCTCCAGAAATCCTTCCTGTCAAATAAACAAACATTCAGGGATTAGCCAGCCAGCATACGGTCAGTACTACTAACTATAGAGAACAAGACGAGGGTCAAACATTCAGGGATTAGCCAGCCAGCATACGGTCAGTACTACTAACTATAGAGAACAAGACGAGGATCAAACATTCAGGGATTAGCCAGCCAGCATACAGTCAGTACTACTAACTATAGAGAACAAGATGAGGGTCATTCCAGGACAGATAATGTGGTATGTGTGTGTGTGTGCGTGTGAAGTGTGTTATATCATCACATGGGAGATACTATAAGATGGAAGTGACCAGTTCCCTTCTTCATTGCCTTTCATTCCTGGACAATATCCAGAACATTCTGAAAATAATCCAGGATAATTTGATAAATCTGTAATGATTACAGAACACTGTTCATGCTAGGAGTGATGTGAGCAAAACACTTTATATTCATAGGTTCCTGGCGTTCTATGCAGAAACAACTTAGCAGTCTATGAAGAAACCAACTTAGTCGTACATGAGGATCTCAGCAGTCTACACAGAAACAACTTAGCAGTCTACACAGAAACAACTTAGCAGTCTACACAGAAACAACTTAGCAGTCTACACAGAAACAGCTTAGCAGTCTACACAGAAACTGCTTAGCAGTCTACACAGAAACAACTTAGCAGTCTGCACAGAAACAACTTAGCAGAAACAACTTAGCAATCTACACAGAAACAACTTAGCAGTCTATGCAGAAACAACTTAGCAGTCTATGCAGAAACAACTTAGCAGTCTACACAGAAACAACTTAGCAGAAACAACTTAGCAGTCTACACAGAAACAACTTAGCAGTCTACACAGAAACAACTTAGCAGTCTACACAGAAACAGCTTAGCAGTCTACACAGAAACAACTTAGCAGTCTACACAGAAACATCTTAGCAGTCTACACAGAAACAGCTTAGCAGTCTACACAGAAACAACTTAGCACTCTACACAGAAACAACTTAGCAGTCTACACAGAAACAACTTACACAGAAACAACTTAGCAGTCTACACAGAAACAACTTAGCACTCTACACAGAAACAACTTAGCACTCTACACAGAAACAACTTAGCACTCTACACAGAAACAACTTAGCACTCTACACAGAAACAACTTAGCAGTCTACACAGAAACAACTTAGCACTCTACACAGAAACAACTTAGCACTCTACACAGAAACAACTAAGCACTCTACACAGAAACAACTTAGCAGTCTATGCAGAAACAACTTAGCAGTCTATGCAGAAACAACTTAGCAGTCTATGCAGAAACAACTTAGCAGTCTACACAGAAACAACTTAGCAGTCTATGCAGAAACAACTTGGCAGTCTACGCAGAAACAACTTAGCAGTCTACACAGAAACAACTTAGCAGTCTACACAGAAACAACTTAGCAGTCTACACAGAAACAGCGTAGCAGTCTACACAGAAACAACTTAGCACTCTACACAGAAACAACTTAGCACTCTACACAGAAACAACTTAGCACTCTACACAGAAACAACTTAGCAGTCTACAAAGAAACAACTAACAAAACTCTCCTCTGTCTTTGTGTATGAGAGAGAGAGAGAGAGAGAGAGATATCATGTGCCTTGAAAAAAATGTGCGCATACACATATGCTTTTATACACATAAATAAACTCTAGCGCAGAATATGCCGAGAACAGCAAATGAGGAATGAACGAATGAACTGACAATAATTGCCGCTTATCAGGTACGGCAGAAGTAGAATTGTTAGCAGGTCACATCTGACAACAGTATAGGAAAACCTAGAACATAGAAGAGTCCATCGTTTCATCCAAAATGTGACCCAATGTCTTGTGAATTAGGAGATTATGAAACTGAAGGAGCGAGAGACAGAGAGACAGACACAGAGAGACAGAGAGAGAGACAGACAGAGAGAGAGACGTACACACACCCCACCACCACCCCCTTACACACAGTCATGACCTGAGTCTATCATACTCTCAAAACCAAAAACTTGACATAGTTTGGCAAGTCAGTCTTGCGTGTGTGTGTGTGTGTGTGAAACATGTCCAATGCTGCAGTGTCTTATTCTCTTCTAGCAATGTCAGAAAATGGAAAAAGAAATAGGAAAGAAAGAATAACACATACGGGTTTTTGTAATAAAATATAATTCACTTCCATATCTTTACAGCAGCATATCTGAGACTAATTGGCAACAGCTCTATATCATGAGGACGCATATAACAGAGTCAGATAGCATCTCTGAACGTACTCTTATAGAGAAGGGTGGTGACATGGACTGCAGCTACCCTGCACTCTTGTAGAGTTGCTCCCAGCCTTCTTTATGGGCCACAAGGATCTGCAAAATCATCTGTGCTATTTAATGTTTACACAGGCAAGACTGCAAGCACTGAAGCACCGTGGATTTGAAGAATACTTAAATTTGAAGATGATGTCATTGCATATAGGCAGGGGACGCAACCAGACTAGCACAAGAGTTGCAGGAAGAGGTGTCATAAACCAAGATAAGGCTTCTGTATTGTGGTGCTCTCTGGACAATAAGATTATTAATGATAACGTGCCAGGTCTCACAATAAGCGGCAGAAATGTTAACAGAGAGAGTAGACAGATACCCAGGAATCATCCTCGACAGAAGCCTTACCTTCAAGAGTCATGTGGAAGGAGTTGCCGTGACATTTAGGAAAAGACTTGGTGCGCTAAAGATTACGGCAGCAATGGACACGGAGCAAAGATATTATTCATACTCTATAAACATCTGATTATGTCAGTAATTGAGTATGGATTGGGACTGTTTACAGTGTCAAAGAGTCAGCTGGTGAAACTAGAATGCATACAGAATGAAGCAATGTGGTTGACCCCAGGATGCACAATGGACACGCCGACAGTGTGTATGCGATACATCCTAGTTTTACCGATCAGAGAAGTGTGCATGCTTGAGTACATTGGGATAGGAGTGGGCCAGAATGACAGACATACCATCAGATATGAACAGGGTCATAATCACATTAAACAAGGAGTGTATGGATTAGCCAGTAGGCTGCGCTAAATAGGATGTGCAACAAATGATTCACAACAATTTGTATCCAGGTGTCATAAGTCGGGGTGCCCCACCGGCTAGATGAAAGTAGTATTCACTGGCGAGCAACCCCAAATAGTCAGAAACTGACTAGGGACAAAATCTATATGGCTGAACTACAGATTAAGCCCTGAATATCCAACGTACAGCTCTAAGTGGCTCGTTACAAAATTGAAATGAACTGTGCTGAATATTCGCCAAGGTATAGGAAAGAGAAGGTTAGCTAGGATAGATTTTTAAGTCTGAATTAAAGTTTAAGGACAACTATCCTAGTACAGGTTTTTCTCCCTGACTGCTCCTTTCCTTGGTGTGTAAGTGAACCCCCACCAATGTACACAACAACACGTATGCACAATTGGAATAAAATATAATGACAGAACTATGAGTTACAATACTACAACATTTATTTACTAATCATAGACATCTGATGGTTTTCAATATGGGGATGATGAAATCATATAACATATTGTGATGAGAAACATTACGTAACTTTACTTGTTACTTCATCTATCTGGAACTGATGGTCCAGATTCCCACTCTCCAGTAGACTCAACAAAGAGACAGCTTGCCGGTATTCTGACGATCCTGTCAGTCCTGACACTCCTAGTCTTCACTCGTCCTTGAGATCTACAACATAGGTGCTCCTTGTGAGAGCTTGAAAGAAAGTCAAGAATGTGTTATATCTAGTTCTACATCAGCGCAATCCTAATTAAAACATATCATAACACAAACATATACAATGACCAGTCTGGCCAAGTTTATCTTCCAGCTCTACTGCGTTCACCATCCTCCTTCTCCCTACTGTCTTTAGTCTGGGACGGGCTTTTCAATTGTCTCACACGCCTGTAATGATTACATTTCTGCCGCCCCATGTCCATGTCGCTAATACAGAAATTCTGTGTCAGTACAGCCGCTCCGTCCAATGTTAGTTTAGCAGCTCACAGGATCGGTAATGGTATTATAACAATGCCTGATCATCCGGGCTTGCAAGCCGTGACCAGTAGCTGTGCCAGGTTTCCATGCATTACCGTGGACGCACGCCCACAATACACTGAGAAAGTTTAGCACCATATACCCTATACCAATTGTGGGTAATGTCTGTACCATTACACCTCTGCTTCCAACACAATCATTGGCCAATGTGCCAATGCGCAGACAATAGCATAACACTTCATATTGGTAGGTTTGCATATGACAAATCAATATATCAAACATCCAATACACATAAACATATTGATTAAACTAGACATATTATGATACTTTAACATCATAGCATAATGCACTAGTTAGTTTATGAAATTCCACATACATACATCCAACATATCCGTAAACATTATATTACTTCAAGATGGACATCTAATGATACTCAACATAATAGCATCAGGCCTTATTAATGAGTACTAATATTGTATAGCTACAAAATGAGATATACAACAAGTCTAATTGAAGTGACCACACAGACCAGCCATATTTGCTGATCTGCCCGGTTTAATCACCACTTAGTTACTGCTGTTGTAAGAATTAAATAAATAGTCAGTTGACTATATTCTGTACAACAAATGCACACACCAAAAAGAGACTAGTCTAGTTTAGAAAGAAATGGCAAGCATCTGCTACGACACCTCAAGTATATCTAGACAAGATCTGCCTTTCACAAGTTTCTCCTTCTCAGAAGAGTAATACATGAAGCACAATGATATTGAACCCAGAACTTAGAAAGAACACTCAAGTAACCTACGCCAAAGATAGTTCTTGAAATAACCTAGATCAGATATAGACTGAAAGTTCATATGTCTAAAAGACTGTTGCATAGTTACTAAGAAATCCTTCCTAGAAGCCAACATAATAATCATGCATATGACTACAGACATTGAGCTGGCTGCCTACCTGTTCTGAAGTCAGACTTAATCTAAAGGGAAAGAGTCTAGCAGGGGTTTTTATACCTAGCCTAGCAGTAGACACTTATCTCCCCGGAATTCCATTCATAAATTCTTCTTATCTCCTCCTGACGTTAATTGCAATAAACTCCAAGTCTGTCCAGTCATAAAAATTCTCTTAACCACTAACCCTCACCATAGTGTCACACCTGGGTGGTTTTGCGTTGCCAGCCCCAGATCAGTTTCACAGTCTTATCAGTGATTTCACACCTACCTGAGTCTGCCAGTCAGAGTGGATGGGGCTTGTTTATAGCCCTGGGGCTATTATCTCCATCTGGCGTTAATTGCCTTTATTCTCTTCTTCGTTCATCCGGAGTTTTTTTTCCGGACGTGATTGCGTTGTGCCTGTCCACAGCAGAGCTGCGTTCTTGCGCCGTTAGGCCGACACATCCGACTTCTGCGGGCATTTGTTGACCGGGTTAACCTTCCCTGGATTGCCTATATTCAACCAATGGCCCAGTTCATTGTTGATTCAGCCAGGGTCTACCTGGACGAGAAGGTGCCAATGTATCTGTGTGATATCATAGCCCGTCTGGGTCATCAATTTTCCAAGGTGTAGATTAATTTAAATTATCTAGTTGTGTCCATCTCAAGTATCCCATTTTACTTGCCATCTGCAAGCTTACGTCATGGCTAGAGGCTTTTTGTGAATAATCTTACCTCACGACTAGATAGCCTTGGAGTAGCGTGATTAATTCATTCTTTCTCAATTTGGCCTCTCAAATTTGGAGACCGAGAAAAATATTCTGGGATGTTAAGGCGGCATTCCACAACAGTCGTACATGAAGATCTCAGCAGTCTACATAGAAACAACTTAGCTGTCTATGAAGAAACCAACTTAGTCGTACATGAGGATCTCAGCAGTCTACACAGAAACAACTTAGCAGTCTACACAGAAACAACTTAGCAATCTGCACAGAAACAACTTAGCACTCTACACAGAAACAACTTAGCACTCTACACAGAAACAACTTACACAGAAACACCTTAGCAATCTGCACAGAAACAACTTAGCACTCTACACAGAAACAACTTAGCAGTCTACACAGAAACAACTTACACAGAAACAACTTAGCAGTCTACACAGAAACAACTTAGCACTCTACACAGAAACAACTTAGCACTCTACACAGAAACAACTAAGCACTCTACACAGAAACAACTTAGCAGTCTATGCAGAAACAACTTAGCAGTCTATGCAGAAACAACTTAGCAGTCTATGCAGAAACAACTTAGCAGTCTACACAGAAACAACTTAGCAGTCTATGCAGAAACAACTTGGCAGTCTACACAGAAACAACTTAGCAGTCTACACAGAAACAACTTAGCAGTCTACACAGAAACAACTTAGCAGTCTACACAGAAACAGCGTAGCAGTCTACACAGAAACAACTTAGCACTCTACACAGAAACAACTTAGCACTCTACACAGAAACAACTTAGCACTCTACACAGAAACAACTTAGCAGTCTACAAAGAAACAACTAACAAAACTCTCCTCTGTCTTTGTGTATGAGAGAGAGAGAGAGAGAGAGAGAGATATCATGTGCCTTGAAAAAAATGTGCGCATACACATATGCTTTTATACACATAAATAAACTCTAGCGCAGAATATGCCGAGAACAGCAAATGAGGAATGAACGAATGAACTGACAATAATTGCCGCTTATCAGGTACGGCAGAAGTAGAATTGTTAGCAGGTCACATCTGACAACAGTATAGGAAAACCTAGAACATAGAAGAGTCCATCGTTTCATCCAAAATGTGACCCAATGTCTTGTGAATTAGGAGATTATGAAACTGAAGGAGCGAGAGACAGAGAGACAGACACAGAGAGACAGAGAGAGAGAGACAGACAGAGAGAGAGACGTACACACACCCCACCACCACCCCCTTACACACAGTCATGACCTGAGTCTATCATACTCTCAAAACCAAAAACTTGACATAGTTTGGCAAGTCAGTCTTGCGTGTGTGTGTGTGTGTGTGTGAAACATGTCCAATGCTGCAGTGTCTTATTCTCTTCTAGCAATGTCAGAAAATGGAAAAAGAAATAGGAAAGAAAGAATAACACATACGGGTTTTTGTAATAAAATATAATTCACTTCCATATCTTTACAGCAGCATATCTGAGACTAATTGGCAACAGCTCTATATCATGAGGACGCATATAACAGAGTCAGATAGCATCTCTGAACGTACTCTTATAGAGAAGGGTGGTGACATGGACTGCAGCTACCCTGCACTCTTGTAGAGTTGCTCCCAGCCTTCTTTATGGGCCACAAGGATCTGCAAAATCACCTGTGCTATTTAATGTTTACACAGGCAAGACTGCAAGCACTGAAGCACCGTGGATTTGAAGAATACTGAAATTTGAAGATGATGTCATTGCATATAGGTAGGGGAGAGACAGGATGCAACCAGGCTAGCACACGAGTTGCAGGAAGAGATGAGTGGTGTCATAAACCAAGATAAGGCTTCTTTATTGTGGTGCTCTCTGGACAATAAGATTATTAATGGTAACGTGCCAGGTCTCACAATAAGCGGCAGAAATGTTACCAGAGAGAGTAGACAGATACCCAGGAATCACCCTCGACAGAAGCCTTACCTTCGAGGGTCATGTGGAAGGAGTTGCTGTGACATTTAGGAAAAGACTTGGTGCGCTAAAGATTACGGCAGCAATGGACACGGAGCAAAGATATTATTCATACTCTATAAACATCTGATTATGTCAGTAATTGAGTATGGATTGGGACTGTTTACAGTGTCAAAGAGTCAGCTGGTGAAACTAGAATGCATACAGAATGAAGCAATGTGGTTGACCCCAGGATGCACAATGGACACGCCGACAGTGTGTATGCGATACATCCTAGTTTTACCGATCAGAGAAGTGTGCATGCTTGAGTACATTGGGATAGGAGTGGGCCAGAATGACAGACATACCATCAGATATGAACAGGGTCATAATCACATTAAACAAGGAGTGTATGGATTAGCCAGTAGGCTGCGCTAAATAGGATGTGCAACAAATGATTCACAACAATTTGTATCCAGGTGTCATAAGTCGGGGTGCCCCACCGGCTAGATGAAATATTATTCACTGGCGAGCAACCCTAAATAGTCAGAAACTGACTAGGGACAAAATCTATATGGCTGAACTACAGATTAAGCCCTGAATATCCAACGTACAGCTCTAAGTGGCTCGTTACAAAATGAAATGAACTGTGCTGAATATTCGCCAAGGATAGGGAAAGAGAAGGTTAGCTAGGATAGATTTTTAAGTCTGAATTAAAGTTTAAGGACAACTATCCTAGTACAGGTTTTTCTCCCTGACTGCTCCTTTCCTTGGTGTGTAAGTGAACCCCCACCAATGTACACAACAACACGTATGCACAATTGGAATTAAAATATAACGACAGAACTATGAGTTACAATACTACAACATTTATTTACTAATCATAGACATCTGATGGTTTTCAATATGAGGATGATGAAATCATATAACATATTGTGATGAGAAACATTACGTAACTTTACTTGTTACTTCATCTATCTGGAACTGTGGTCCAGATCCCCACTCTCCAGTAGACTCAACAAAAGAAACAGCTTGCCGGTATTCTGACGATCCTGTCAGTCCTGACACTCCTAGTCTTCACTCTAGTCTTGAGATCTACAACATAGGTGCTCCTTGTGAGAGCTTGAAAGAAAGTCAAGAATGTGTTATATCTAGTTCTACATCAGCGCAATCCTAATTAAAACATATCATAACACAAACATATACAATGACCAGTCTGGCCAAGTTTATCTTCAGCTCTACTGCGTTCACCATCCTCCTTCTCCCTACTGTCTTTAGTCTGGGACGGGCTTTTCAATTGTCTCACACGCCTGTAATGATTACATTTCTGCCGCCCCATGTCCATGTCGCTAATACAGAAATTGTGTGTCATACAGCCGCTCCGTCCAAAGTTGGGTTAGCAGCTCACAGGGTCGGTAATGGTATTATAACAATGCCTGATCATCCGGGCTTGCAAGCCGTGACCAGTAGCTGTGCCAGGTTTCCATGCATTACCGTGGACGCACGCCCACAATACACTGAGAAAGTTTAGCACCATATACCCTATACCAAGTGTGGGTAATGTCTGTACCATTACACCTCTGCTTCCAACACAATCATTGGACCAATGTGCCAATGCGCAGACAATAGCATAACACTTCATATTGGTAGGTTTGCATATGACAAATCAATATATCAAACATCCAATACACATAAACATATTGATTAAACTAGACATATTATGATACTTTAACATCATAGCATAATGCACTAGTTAAGTTTGTATGTATACGAAATGAGACGTATATACACAAAAAGAATATGTACGAAGCATATTACTAGCATCGTATATTCATATGAAATTACACATACATACATCCAACATATCCGTAAACATTATATTACTTCAAGATGGACATATAATGATACTCAACATAATAGCATCAGGCATTATTAATGAGTACTAATATTGTATAGCTACAAAATGAGATATACAACAAGTCTAATTGAAGTTACCACACAGACCAGCCATATTTGCTGCTCTGCCCGGTTTAAAGAAATAGTCAGTTGACTATATTCTTTACAACAAATGCACACACCAAAAAGAGACTAGTCTAGTTTAGAAAGAGATGGCAAGCATCTGCTACGACACCTCAAGTATATCTAGACAAGACCTGCCTTCCATAAGTTTCTACTTCTCAGAAGAGTAGCACTTACAGCACAATGATATTGAACACAGAACTGAAGAAGGAATAATTCACACTCCAGTACCCTACGACAATGATAGTTCTTGCAATAACCTAGATCAGATATAGACTGAAAGTCAGTAACTAAGAAATAACTTTTGTAGTGAAATCTAACATAATAAGAATCATACATATGACCACAGAACATTGAGATAGTTCCTACCTGTTCAGAGATTTTTTCGTTTCTAACATGACCAGAGCTAGGGACCCTTATTTAAGCTGAGTCCAGCAGACCCTATTATCTCCTTGGCACCTTTCTGTCTGGTATGACAGAAACATGCTGACCTCCTAAGGTAATTAATTCTATTCAAGTGTGGGGCCAGTTCACACCTCTTTTCTCATGCAGACTGACTTATCTCCCCCTGGCAGTCATAAATCTATTCTGAACCACTAACCCTCACCATAGTGTCACACCTGGATGGTTTTGAGTTGCCAGCCCCAGATCAGTTTCACAGTCTGCCCTACAGTGGGGGTAATTGTCAGTTTGACCTGTAACACCTTTAAGCTGGACTGCCTGGTTTTACAACCCTAGTCTGATGGTCTGTGTGATTTCATTCTGGGTTTATTGCAATTCCCACCATCCTGTTTTAGTAGCCAGCAGCCATCTGTTCTGACACTTCACAGTTGAATGGGTTCCTTTTGCTACAACATTTTATGCCTCTATGTGTGCAGGCCTGATTGTTCTGTCTTCCATTTCTCCTCCTTTATTATAGAGAATTGCATTTGTTCTTCTGTAACTTCTCTACATGGTGAACCGAAAATTGTTCTGGGAAGTAAAGGCTGCCAATTCGTGACACCAGGCATTGCAATCACGTATACGGATGGCTCTTGCTCTGTGCTAAAAGGCAAAAGCGAAGATTAATGGACTATGTTTAGTGCAGGAGAGTATGGCATATGATACCACGACACCTAGTATAAGAATGGAGGTGGCGACAGTAACAAGAAAAAGAAAAAGAAAAACAGACAAGGAGCATTCGTTGGATTCTTTTCCAGGACATGCTAGTGTTTTGGAAAATGATTAGGCACACAGACTGGCTGGGTCTGTACCGCTGGATGGTGTACTGGTGCACGATAAGGCAGATTTGGCCTGTTCCTTTTGTGAACATGCATACAGTGTGGAAGAACAGAAAACACATCAAGGTCTGGAGAGAATGGTGCAGTAGGAGTGAGGAGAGGATCTGGTCGACACTCACTACTCTGAGGAAAGGCCAGATGGACATATAATCAGACTGCAACTGATACCATTATCATTGGGACTCGTCTTTGATTGTTAAAAATAAGGACAGAGCGTGCGCGAGAATGTCCCGACTGATGTGTGGTAAATGGTAAACGATAAAAATAATAATAATCCGGATTCTGCTGGGCTTCGAATTCTTACCACTGTCTTGACTGGCAAGGGCACTAACCACTATTATAACAGAAAATCATCCCAAAAATTAAATCTTCCGTTTGAAAAACTCAATGTAAGTAAAGTGTGTCTTACACTCCAAAAACAACATAGTCATAGTCTGCCCATTCGCAACTAGTTTAAGAATCAATGGTTACGATGTAAGTCTGTATCACGCTCACTGAGTGAGCATAATCTCATCTCATCTCATCATGTTCCTCTTGTACCTTGCGGTGTCGAGGTGAAGTATAAACTTCGTGAGAGTGCCCGATTATGGGCTTCATATATCGATATTCCCATGGACTCTGCTATTCCCTCCGTCCAACGTTTACGTGGTCGGCCTCTTCCTCTGTTTCCATCTGGTCTGTACATCATTGCTTGTTGTGGTATGTTGGAAACATGTCTCATTAACACAAAATGGAACGCTTAGCTAGTGAATCCATTACGTGGAATTCCGAAGCGAAAGCTTGCTGAGTGGATGTCGTCTGCAGACTGACTGTTAGTGGTTTGCTTAGGGAGTGGTCAGTAGCGAATGAAATATGTGAGGAAGTGAAGCAGCCATGCGCAGTTGTGATGACCCTTGGGTGAGCCCAGTACCAGAGTGCTATGTGTCGGCTCTGCAATTATGGAAGCCTCCTTTGATGGCGGAGAAAACCCATGGTCTGCTCCTGCCTTCCCTTGAGGGTTGACCGTGATGTCTTTGGCCGTTCTAACTTAACCAGCTGAGATGTGGACGACAACAGTAAGAGTTGAGAAAGCATCCCAAAAGCCTGAATGGGAATATTGCTTGGCTGGCAAACCGATCTCGTGGAAAGTCCGAACCGAGAGTTCGCTGAGTGGATGTGTTTTCGCATCCTGACCTCTCCTGGTTTGTATGGGGAGAACCCGTGGTGAACGAAATGCCTAATATATGGAAATGAGGAAGTGAAGCAGCCATGTGCAGGACGTGGCGATTCCTTGGGTGAGCCCAGTACCAGAGAGCTATGTGTCGGCTCTGCAAATATGGAAGCCCCCTTGGGTGGTGGATACTGTCCATGGACTGTCTCTGCCTTCCGTTGAGGGTCGACCATTCTAACTTAACTAGCTGGCATGTGGACGGCACCACAATAGTGAGAGTCTAAAGTCCTTCAAAACACCCGGGAAGGTTAACCCGGTCAACAAACGCCCGTCAAATTAAGATGTGTTGGCCTACGGGTGCATAACCGGGCACACCACAATTATGTCTGAAAAAACACTCCGGATGTACGCAAAAGAAGAAGCTGACGCTATGAAACATATGAAGAAAAGAAAAACAGCTGGGCCAGATGAAATCACAATAGAAGAATTAGATGTATTGAGAGAATTTGGAGTAGATATGTTGACCAAAATGTTGAATGATTTTTACAGCAGTGGATATTTACCCAGTGATATGCTGAAATATGTATTTATAGCTATACAAAAAAGACCAGGAGCATTTGAATGCAACGATTTTCGTACAATTAACCTCATAAACCATGTCACTACGCTTCTACTCAGAATTATAATGAGAAAAACAAGAAAGAAAATAAAAATGGAAATTAGTGAAGAACAGTATGGTTTCGTGGAAGGAAAGGATACAAACAATGCAATATATATATATATATATATATATATATATATATATATATATATATATATATATATATATATATATATATATATATATATATAAATATATATTATAAACACTAAAAGAAAGGTCAATGGAAACGAAAGACATATATTTGTGCTTCATAGATTATACTAAGGCATTTGATAAAGTAAAACATGATGAGCTGATTAAAATGTTGGAAGATATCAACATTGATGGGAAAGATTTAAGAATAATAAAGAATATATACAGGAACCAAGTAGCAGCAATTAAAATTGGAAATAAAGAGGGTAGTTATGAACAGTTAAAGCTAGGAGTACGACAGACATTGTCTTGTCACCATATCTTTTCTCCCTCTATAGTGAAGTAATAATGAGAGAGATCAAAGAGAAGACAGGAACACTAAACGGAGGTTATAATATAAACAATATATGCTATGCAGATGGAACAGTATTGCACTCGGGACATTCCCATATGTGCTCCATCCCCTCATTCAACAGCAAGCAAAGTGTCATACTACTAATCGTTCCCACCACTATCTGATTGAAAGTTCTTCTGGTCTTCCCTCTCAGTTTTGAGATTCTTCCGGAACCCCTACCGATCCTCCGCAATCTCATTCATTCCACATTCGGGTTCTCAATCTGTTCTCCCGCCTTCTCTACCTGGTCCCACAAACACATGACCACCTCCTCCTTGTCCATAGGCAATCTACCACCAAGAGGTGCATTCCCTGTCAGCTATCAGCCTGTTCATTCCCCCACACCCCCGCATGGCCAGAGCAAAATATCCATACAATTCTGACAATCTGTGACCTCTGAAGCGACGATAGCCATTCCACATGAAACATTCCTTTCTCCACCTTACTAAACATACTCCTTGAATCCGTAATGAATACAGTGTGTGTTGCAGTAGTCTCCTCTAACCAACGGAACATGAATAGTCTAAACAAAATGTGTAGGGAACACAACATAATAATTAGCACAAGTAAAACAGAGGTAATGACTATAACTAAAGAAGAAAAAACAACAACAATTCACCTAAACAAACATTACCTAGGAAGTATAATATCATCAAATGGCAAATCAGAAGACGATATTGAAAATAAGATGCAATAAGGCAAATCAACTAATTGGACAAATGGCACCAATATTAAACAACAAACATGTATCAATAACTACAAAGAAAGCACTTTACAGCACAATTTTCTTACCAACTCTGTGTTACCAATGCCAAACCTGGACAATGACAGAACAAGAGAAAATAAAAATCACAACAATAGAAATGAGATTCCTGATAAGAATACTCAGTGTTCAAAACAATGCTTTCCCGTAGTGAATTTGAACAACGAAGACACAAACAATGGATTGCACGATTTATTGCCTGGCATATTTCGCTGCATTTCGTCAGGTACATATTGCAGAATTCACACAACATAAAGTGAAATAACTAGATAACTCCTTCAAGCTGAAATATACACAGTTTTACTTGTGCTAATTATTACTATGCATAGTAATGCCAATTGTCTACACGGTAATTTTAAAACTGATTGCCTGCCATACAAAAAAGTGGTCATACCCAAACAGAAATTCAAGGCAGAAAATTTGAAGTAGGGGGTTTGTCACAATAATGCTTTTAAAATGGTTAAAATGGTAGCAGATGCATTGTATTACATATCAAATTAAAGAGAATTGCACAGGGAATCTGACAGTGTTGTTAATAATTAATTGATAGGTTACAAGTATTATGACAATAATGAGAGTTTTAGTAATAACAATTGAAATTAAAGTGTTAAAAATTATGAAAAAAATTCACTTACCAAGGCGTTATTTTCTATCCGAAGCCGCTAATCCAGTTAAATTTAGTGAATTATGTTACACACACCAGTTGTATTCAAGAATAACACAAGAACTGCTCCATAACACGAATAAACCCCAATGAAATCATCAAATTATGAAGCACATAATTTTCACACAAAATGGAAAAGCCATCATATTCTTAGTAAATTTCACTGTTAGATTTTTTTTAAAAATATTATGACCGTCTTCTAAATAATTATCTGACAACTGCACAGGTTCGTTTTAGAATCTTTCACAAAGTCCTTTACATCACAACAACTATAATATAAAACTGTTTAAAACGGTAATTTTATTAAAATATATGAGGTCCAGAACCACTTCGAATTTTGAATCACAACAATCATTTGGAATCTCATGCCATGCGTATTAATTTTGTTGGCCATGCGTGATTGTGCACACGAACGGAAAGGAAATCTTTCCTTGTGAAGTTTAATTCAATGGGACACTAAAAATTGTGGACTTAAAACGGAGAAACGGACCAATTAGAGCACTATATATACGGAACCGATGAGTCGGTTTTGGGTACCAAATTTGGGCTCTAGAACCGACCATTCGGTCTCCGGCAGGCAATCAGTTAAACTGACTAACATGTCTTTCTGCTTGCACAAAGCCGGCTTATGTAGGTTGATCATTATAGCTTCTGCAAACTTTAACAAGCGACTACTTTGTGTGTTGAACAGCACATGGAACTCTCTCTCTCTCTCTCTCTCTCTCTCTCTCTCTCTCTCTCTCAATCACATAACCGCTCTCGAGCACGGGCCTCGCGATCGATGAAGCGGGACTGTTCCAGTGTGTCGGCCTACCTAGGCTACCATTGCCCATGTGTAGTATCTTCTCGACCCAGTTAGGAATGCGTTCCAAAATCCTGCTGTGTAACTGCCGATGTAGGTGGCCTTGCACCTGCATACTTATTTACATGCATGCAATAAATCGTGCAATCTATTGTTTGTGTCTTCGTTATTCAAATACTCAATGTATCAAGAAGAGATCAGATTAGAAATGAAGAAATCAGGACTAAAGATGAACGGAGGGAATAGCAGAGTTCATAAGAATATTGATACATGAAGCCCATAAGTGGACACTCTCCCACTGTTTATACTTCACCCCGACACCGCAAGGTAGAAGAGGAACATGATGAGATGAGATTATATGTAATGGGAAGCATCTTTCATTATGTTCCATAATTCCTCATGTTCTACGCAGTCAAATGCATTTGAGAAGTCTGTAAAGCAAGATTGCAAATCATTTTTTTCTATAAATGGCCTCATGTAAATATGTTGTCATGTGTGCATATATTGTTTAAGCTAGGCTTGTACTTTGCTTATGTTTTCTTTTATTTTCTTATAAATTCTTCCTATTATTATTTTTCATTACAATCTACTTGGATGACTTATCAAGGCAACTGTTCTGTAGTTAGCTGGAATATAATTTCATATCACTCTTTTTTGGTACAGGGATATATATTGCTCTCATCCCTTTCTTTGGTCACAGTACTGTTTCTCACAACTGTTTACATAAAGCATGATATATTTTCACTCTGTTCTTTACCAGCTTTAACCATCTCTGCTGTGATGTTATCATATCCTGGAATTTCCCTTTTCTGAAGTTGTTTATTGCCCACTGGACACAGACATTTCACTGTTTACTTTTTTGTCTTTACCATCTTTACTTGTATATATGTGGCTGCAGCATTCTTTCCATCTATTAAGAATTTCTTTATGTTCTGTTAGGTCTCTTCCACTTTAGTTCATTATAGTATTTGTCTTGATTCAAAAATATTATAGAAATACTTATCATCTTATTCTTTATTCATTTTCCGGCAACTGTCTGTCTTTTGAGTTTTGAAAATTAAAAGTACATAAATGGTTTCATTGTTCAAAAGTAATCTGTTTCAAATGTCTAATGTGGTCTTTTTTTGCCTTTTATTTCCGTGATACAGGAGGCCATCAACCACCTCAAGCCAACCCGTTGATGACTGGTTCATGCTTGGTTGGAGTAACATTTGTGGTAGCCAGTCCCAGTAACTTGCTTTTCTTGGGGGCCCAGGTAACACACGGGTGGCCTAATTTCCTCATCTCATCATGTTCCTCTTGTACCTTGCGGTGTCCAGGTGAAGTATAAACAGCGGGAGAGTGCCCACTTATGGGCTTCATGTATCGATATTCCCATAGACTCTGTTATTCCCTGCATAGATCGTTTACGTGGTCAGCCTTTTCCTCTGCTTCCCTCCGGTCTGTACATCATTGCTTGTCGTGGTATACTGTTGGATGGTAACCTACTTGCATGGCCAAACCATTTGACTTGCTGCCTTCTAATAAAATCTAGTGCAGCTACAACCCCCACTTTAGTCCTGATTTCTACACAGTTAGTTAGTTAGTTAGTTAGTCGACAGATCATCCTCATTGCACATCGAACCATTCAGTCCATAAGTGCTCGGATCCCCTCCTCAGCAAATCCCGCAGCGTGTAGCAGCTAACGACGCCAGTTGTATGTTGGTTTATCAATCTTCTTTGGCTTCCTGCGTAGTGTTCTTGTTTGGCTACCCCTCTTTTAATTTGCTGCTCTCGCAGTCTGGCCATTGTTATAGATTCACAGTCATCACTTGGTTCTCGCAAAAGTCTTACTTCTCGTAGAGCATTCAGAATGTCAGCCTGATTTCTTCATTTCTGATCTTATCTCTTCTTGATACATTGAGTATTCTTCTCACGAATTTCATTTCTGTTGTTGTGATTTTTCATTTCTCTTTTTCTGTCATTGTCCAGGTTTGGCATTGGTAACATAGAGTTGATAGGAAGATTGTACTGTAAAGTGCTTTCTTAGTAGTTATTGACATGTTTGTTCTTTAGTATTGATGCCATTTGTCCAATGAGTTGGTTTGCCTTTTTGCATCTATTTTCGATCTCGTCTTCTGATTTGCCATTTGATGATATACTTCCTATTTACTTGTTTCAAGGGATTTTCCTTTAGGTGAATCGGTGTTGCCTTTTCTTCTTTAGTTACAGTCATTACCTGTTTCTGTGCTAATTTTCATGTATGTTCTCCACACATTTCATTTAAACTATTCATGTGGTCTTGTAATTCAGTTTCAGAATTTGCTTTGTGCTTGGTCGCCAGCAAACAGGAGTTCTCTAATGGTGTTGCTTGCTTGCTTGCTTGTGTTCGTTGGCTTGAGCTCCAACGCGAAGTCCTAATGGTGTAATTTGCAGATGGTTCTTCTTCTGTGTTCTCGTCATGCGGTGTTCTTGGGGTCTCTGCTTAACTGGTTTCTTTACATATGACTATGTTGTCTAATTTCCTAATTTAAAATTAATATATAGTATAGTAAATTGTGAAGCGCAAGTCTCTTTCTAATATTAATATTAAAATAATATACTACACAAAGGCAAATGAAAGAATGGAACGAAAAAAACTCACCCATTTCCCATGAGATTGCATCCATTCACGCAAGGTAATGTCCACGTGTGCAGTAACCCATTCAACAACATTGTCAACAATCCAACACCAACTGTAATGCTGTGTTCAGAGACGGTGGAAAGAACGCAGGCAATGAATTACCTGGGGATACGGTTTGATCGAAGCCTTGCTTATAATGTGCACATAGACCAGGTGATAACAAAGGCCAAGCGGGGTTTGGCAGCGATGCGGGTGATGGCGGCAGCAAACTGTGAGCAGCGCCATCTATGTCTTCTGTACGAGGGGCTGGTCATGTCTGTTTTGGAGTATGCAATGGCAATCCTGACTGTCAGCCATAAGCAGATAGAAAGGATGGAAAGGATACAGAATGAAGCTATGCGCATTATTCTTGGATGTACAAGAGATACAGCATGCAGGGCGATGCGCTACATTCTTGATTTTCCAACCATTGAAGAGAGAATGCAAGTTTGCAGGGCACGTGCCTACCTCAGAATTAACGCAAACACACAGCATCCACTGCATAGTGAAATTAGGAAGGTGAAGGGCAGCAGGTTAAAAAGAGGACGGTCGTGGATGGGTCAAGCCGAGGACATTCTTCAACAGGTGTGTTCACTTGAGGACTTAGAACCTGGCGAGGAGTGGGTGCAAGTGCCAACAGACTTCTGCACATCCTTTTCAGTTTGCATCCAACTAGATAGAAAATGCAGACAAGAAAATCCGGCTGCTGTTGAGGCTGAAGTACAAGCGTTGATTTTCGAGAATTCGCTAGACAGTGACGCGGTCATCTACACAGATGGGTCGGTCGTCCGACATGTGAGAAGCTCATGGGCCTTTACAGCTCGGGCCGGAGGGAGAATTGTGAAGGAGGACTCTGGTGCTTTCACTGAAACCACAAGTAGCCTGACCATGGAAGTCATGGCAGTAAGTAAAGCAATAACATGGCTCGAGACACAGACATTCACTAGGGCTTGTTTCCTTAGCGACTCAATGAACATGATCAAGAGGATAGAGGAGGGGGTCGATCCGAAGAGAATGGTTGCTGCCTCTGAAGCGGTCTCAGCTGGCAAAGATTAGTTTCATCTTCGTGCCAGGGCATGCGGGAGTACAAGGAAATGAGCGGGCTGACAAGCTCGCAGGTGAGGCTACTGTTGAGGGCGGACGCGCCATGGACCAGGCTGACATTCTGAATGCTCTACGAGAAGTGAGACTTTTGCAAGAACCAAGTGATGACTGTGAATCTACAACAATGGCCAGACTGCGAGAGCAGCAAATTAAAAGAGGGGTGGCCAAACAAGAACACTACGCAGGAAGCCAAAGAAGATTGATAAACCAACACAGAACTGGCGTCGTTAGCCGCTACACGCTGCGGGATTTGCTGAGGAGGGGATCCGAGCACTTATGGACTGAATGGTCCGATGTGCAACGAGGATGATCTGTCGACTAACTAACTAACTAACTAACAACATGGTCCACCATATTCGGCAAGTTGCGTTCAAAACAGTGAACAGCAAAGCGATCCGAGACGGCAATCAGACTGACTATATGGTCCCACGTCAATCCATCATAAAAAATGTCTGCAGCTATCACTGAAAACGTTTCAATGGCATCATCTTGTGTCACATGAAGCTGCTGCACCAGTTTGCCAAACCGTTTAAACAGTTCTACTCCATCCAGTTCATCGCCAAGACTTCGCATCACCGCCTGTACGAGGTTAGGAGCTCAATTGGCTTGCATGCCATGATTGTCCCACGTGTAACCGCAACTATCCAAGCGGTATTTTATGTAATCCACAACAATGCTACGCGTACTTTCCATGTTGCAAGAAAATTCATTTACAGATTTAACATCGGTTTTTTCTTTTTCGCCATTGAAAACTGCTACAACAATCAAACCACTAGTTGTTCAAACAGTAAGCACGGTCTGTGTTAGATGTGCGGTGTCAGTGACCAGTGACCAGACTAGTTTTCCCACACACACAGAGCCGGATGTATGATTGTAGGGTGGTAAATATAATAAAATAGAATAAGGACAAGTTTCGCTAGGGGTATTCAGTATGAATGGGGTCTAAAACCCAAACACGCCCTCTATAGGAATTAATATATTGGCTCGTAACCCCCAAGTATTGAACAAGGCAGAAAAGGGTGCAAGTTCAACACTAACATAGAAGAAATGTTTCCCATAGAAGGCTGGGAGATCCGGGAAGTTCTACCACAGACACCCGAGTACTAATCACTCTACCCAGAGGGTGTGTCCATGTGTAAGTGCCCCGCCCCACATTTAATCTCCCACATATATATATAAACAATGACAAGTATCCACTGTCATGCACATCCACAGTATTATACAACAGAGGGACAACAACCAATGTTAGATGCAACAACTGGATTACATGACAGAGGAAAACAGCCACTGTTAGACAAAAACAGTACAATGACTCACTGTATCACATAACAGTAACAATAACTCACTGTATCACATAATAGTAACTGGACTATAAACATCAGTTTTGGAACAACAGGTTAACAATGAAGTAACTTCAAGGCTTTGTTAAACCAAACAAACAAACAATTGTATTGTGGAAACATTTGGGTTCTGGAAAACCCTGTTGGCTACAATATGACATATACATGAAAGAAATTATTCATATTCAGGCAATGCACACAAAGTATACACCCAAACAGAAGTCCCCAACATTATTTCCCCAAAAAAGGTTCACATCAAATACATGTGTCAAACACAAAACAAAGTAAATAATCCATACAAAGAAATAGATAAAGAAAATCTATCTAATCTGTCTCTAGAAATATCCTAGGGGTCTGATGATGACTCCCTCTCCTTCAATATCCACTAGAAAAGTCTGGCCATAATCACACTCTCTATAATCCAGGAAAACAGCTGCTTTGCATATATCCACCTATTCAGAAAATTGGGGATTGCACACATACACACACAGAACTTTCACTTCTGGATCATATATCCATCGCGAAAAACATGTAGGAGTAATCCATATGAATCCAATGTGGATATACTGTAATCTCTCAAGTCACAGTTGCTAAGTCACTGGGCTAGGAGCGTTCCAGGGTGATATAACAGACCGGTATAAATAAGTCTGAAGCATTCTGGCGTGGCGTGACACACAGGAGTCCATGTGATTGATTCGATCAGGATCAGGCACAAACACTTTCAGTATCTCTTTGGATGAGGAGTGACATCACATAATCCATTAGAATTTCCTGACAGAACTAACTTGAATTGTGGGCATGAATATTTCAGCCCCTTTCTCTGGGTTAAGATGTAGGTTATTCTTTCTTCAGCTGAATATACGACTTGATTGACGGGAGTTGGTAATGTGCTTGATTATCCATGTCTGGGATATGATGGATGAGAAGATTCAAAGGAAGCTGGGAGTTCACACACAATCAGTTGGTAAATCCATACTGGTAAATGATGGTGAATTCCAGACTATCCATGAGCCTCTGGAATATGACAGTTGAATGTGGAATTAGGCGGTGAATTTTAGAAGAGGTTATACTCTGTATCCATCTAGGCCAGGCATGCCTCATGTCGTTGCAGACATTGAAAATATTAACACCGTCTTTAAGTTCCCAGAGGTAGGGAATCCACTTCAGCATATTTAAAATCCGTTAAGTATCCAGGCATTGACATTCAGGTTCAGGGTGAGTAGCAGTAACCAGCACTCTTTGTAGAATATTAGAGGAGGCTGATATCCCAGTTTCCTGCCTCTAAATCCAAACAAGTTGACCATAACTTCAGTTCCAAGCATGGTGACTAGGCCAATATTCCACTGCCATCTCTAGCGCCTATGTAGAGTGAAGAAGAACAGGGTCGATATAGATTAGTACTACAACCCAAACATTGATAAGTGTATCATAATAAACTATACATATATATGATGAATAACAGTGTATCATAATTAAAAATAGAGGGAACAAAAGGGAAGAAAAAAAAATGTAGCTAGTTCCCTAGCACTTGTCGCCTACTGTAGAGTTTTGACCCACTCCAAAAGTGAGTAAGGTATCTACTCAATAGGTACATCTCTTCTGGACTGATACTGGAGCTTCCTGGGAGGTTTTCTTCACCTCCTAAATATGCAACCATCTTTTGATAGTACCGCTGTCACATCATGGAAAAAGTTCCTGAGACAATGTCCTCATGTAAATAATTCATAAATCTTCTTTCCATAGTTACAAACAGCATTATGTGACTACCACTGACAAATGGCAAAAAGGCTAGATACCAATCAGTCATCTCCTCTTGCCTCATCATCATCATCATCATGTGTTTGTCCCCAATGGGGTGAAGTTAAAAGATCTACTTCAGCAGTAACATCATGAATAGAATATACATATGATATATATGATGAATAACAGAAAAACTTGTTAGACTTTTACTAAACATGGTATGAACTCTCTAGTGGGTATTACAACATCTCAAAGTAAAAACACAAGAGCAGGTGTCATTTCCTACTCCCTTGAGATGATATATAGATATATCATACCAAATGACAATCTTATAACATCATTTATTACAGCATCAAGCAGTAACAATCATGAGCATAAAAGGTAAAATACTCATAAAAGAGAAATCATGGGAATCTTTTCCCATACACTTGAGATTATGTATATCATACCACATGAAAATCCCATAACATCATTTATGAAAAAGGACCACAAGACAATCTCTGTGTATTTACAACCAGGTAAACAAAAGATTAACTCCTAAGTGCATGAAAAAGTCAAGCGAGAATATCTCTCTCTATCTAACAAACTATTAAAGTTGTACACAGATGTGAAATAGTAATATTTCTCCCTCATAAGGGCAGAAATACAAAATATGCACTCAGGAAAAAACACTTTAAAACACAGAGACCAGTTGTGAAAAATAAGCATTTAGGAATAAAGTAAGTTCACAAAATCATCTCAGAAGATTGACTCATTGCAAGATTATCTTGTAAGCTTTATGAAGGCTGACTGGACAACATGGCGGTGTCTAGGCTGCGTGACGTAAACCATCATTTCAATGAAAGCGATTCTCATAATTTTCACACACACAACTTCAATCATGATATTAGTTGCCACAAAGCGTTTATCCTAATACATAACATGATATGTTGTATATAATATAATGCTCACCTAAAACGCAGAGAATAAGTGGGCTTTAAATTAACCCATTAACAATGGGTCACCCGCTAACGTTGGAGAAACATGGCGATTGACCAGACCGCTTTGTCTAGATTAAGCCCGTGTTTCCGGGGCGCGGCCAATCAATTGCCTTCAAACGAAACGAAATTTCGTTTCGTTAATTCTCCCGTCGGGCTTTTTAATAGCCTCTACTCTTCAGATAGCGTGTCCTAGCAACGTCTGCTGGAAAAGACTGCGAGATGATGACATATATGTCACAATGATGTATCACAAAATGTTAAGCTGCATTCACGCTCGATCAGTTTGATGCGTGGCCTGGTGCAGTGACATGCTGGTCGATGACCGTAGCCATTGCCCACCCCCCCCCCCCCCCCCAAAAAAAAAGATCCGCCTACCGTCGTGAAGCTGGAGACCATAACATACAATTTCATCCACCACCTGATTCGGGGGGGGGGGGGGTGGCTAAACAGGTACTCCACCTTGCCTAAGGGTGTCCCGTAGGTTAGTGGAGGAAAGGAGGCATCTTACTTCTCCTTTGATAGGGAATACCCCTACACCGCCACGCGGAATTTGATATTAAAACACACATCCCTTCAGTTGTTAGGAAGGCGCCGATTATGTTCAGTTCAGTTATGAAAGGTAAGGTGCCAAATAAGAAAATGTGGAGCAGAAGATGTGCAAACAGTTCGATATAGATATAAAGAGATAGAGGGGGGTGGGGGGGGGGGGGGGTGTCAGCAGAGTTATACAGTGACATCTACAACATTGATTCCCGTTGGGGGGATGCATCCCATAGAGTGGATTAACTGGCTTTCAATTGTAAGCCTAATGAAGTTATTCAATCAATCAATCATGTGCCATGTCGGAAAGCGCAGGCGATCATGACTCGCCATTTCACTTGAGCACCAGAGTCGTGGATCAGCTCAGTGTTCCTTTCTCGTCCATGCCATGTGGCCAAGCCATCCAGGTATTTTCCTTTCGGTCTTCCTCTTGCTCTGTTCCCTCCGATCTTGCCAGTTGTCACTAAGTTCACCAATCCATTTCTTCTCATAACATGTCCAAACAATTTTGACTGTCTACGTCTAATTTCTCTAATCAATTTACGATTTTCATTTGTCTCCTGTCCCTGTAGTACTTGGCCATTGGTTTTTCTGTCTGACCATGGTATTCGTTGCATTTTCCTCAGAAACCACATTTCTGCAGCCATCAGATGTTTTTCAGCTTGACTGCTCATTGTCCAAATTTCACATCCATACAACAGAACAGGTTCTATGTATCCCCTCAAAACTCTTTTTCTCGTTTCAATTGACATCTTTTTTTTATTTGTCAGAATGTTTTTCATCTTGCTAAAGGCTACTTTCGCCATGGCGATTCTTGTCCTAATCTCTTCAAGGCATCTCCCATCAGATGTTATGACTGTTCCGAGATAATTGTACCGATTCACTTGTTGAAGAATAGTCCCATTTACTTGTATATTACATTGTGGTACTTCGTTCTTCATAGTGACTACCATAACCTCTGTCTTTTTACAATGTAATTCTAACCCCAGTTACTCACTGTGTACAACAACCGCATCCACTAATTGTTGTAGATCCTGCGGCCGGATTTAGACTTGATAAGGTCCTAGGCTATTTGAAATATGGGGCCCTTTATAAGTCCAGATATTCTATGTCAGTGACAAATTGCTCACTAGGACAATATTTTTTGGGGCCCCCACTGTCTTGGGGGCTCCAAGCTATAGCTTGTGTAGCTTATACGTAAATCCTGCACTGCCTGCGCACTGTCTACAATCAATACTGTATCATCTGCATATCTAATGTTATTGATGTTTCATCCTCCAATGCTGATTCTATTTATATCTTCTACATTTCTGAAAATATTTTCACTGCATAGGGAAAAAAAGATCTGGAGACATTACACATCCCAGCCTAACACCTCTCTTAATAGGTTGATATTGTCCCACTTCATTATCAATCCTTATGGCAGCTTGTTGTTTCCAATATATTTTTTTTTTTTTTTATAAGTCTAATGTCTTTCCCATCAATTTGTAGAACTGCAAGCATATCTACCATGTTGACATGTCTTACTCTATCAAAAGCCTTTGTGTAGTCAATAAATTTTTTGTTGCGTATCCCTTACGGGACGTTGCAGTCAACACCAGCATTTTTCAGCTGCTGTTGATGTACTAGGCAAGTGTTTCGTTCAGTAGTTTGCCATTGCTTTCTGAACGACCGGCTCCCATACCAGCACGTTATAACACAACGCGACACGGTCTGCTGCACAAATCGGTCGAAGCTGAGCTTAGAACGCCTGGTACCCGGCTCAGGAACCGCGTTCGCAAGCCTTTAGCCACGGAGCCGACTATAATCAATAAAGCAAAGATGTATATCCTTGTTTACTTCTATAGCACGTTCAATAATTGTTCGCAGTATATACACAACATCTACTGTACCCTTTCCTTTCACAAAACCCACATTGTTCTTCCCCTATTTCAGATTGTATTTTCTTCCTCACTCTTCGCATGATAATTCGTAGCAAAATCTTTGTGATGTGACTCATTATACTAATTGTTCTATGATGATCACATTCCAAGGTTCCTGATTTCTTTGGGATTGCAATAAATACAGAATTACATAATTCAGAAGGTATATCTCCAGTATCATATAATGTGTTCAGCAGTCTGGTGACTTGCTCTAGTCCAAATTCTTCTAAAGCTTTAATGCAGTGGTTCTCAACCTTTTTTGGCCTGTGCTCCCCTTCACCATATTTTCAGAACGTCATCCCCCCCCCCTTCCTATAAAAAATTTGGCCCATGCCCCCCCCCCCCCCCTTTCACCGTAATTTCAGAACGTCATTCCCTTTCATATTTCCTATTTAAAAATCCCCCCATCCCTACACAGTATACGTAAAAATGAAAGGTAAATTTAATAGCATATACTAAAACAAGTCTAGACCCGGGAAGGTTAACCCGGTCAACAAATGCCCGCAGAAGTCGGATGTGTCGGCCTAACGGCGCAAGAACGCAGCTCTGCTGTAAACAGGCACAACGCAATCACGTCCGAAAAAAAGTCCGGATGAACGCAGAAGAAGAAGAAACAAGTCTAGACATCCACATAAAACATGATTTGTGGGTCTACTTACTTTATAAAATGAATTTTAGAAGGGTGAGAACCTTAAAATATGAAGGGAAAAACAATATCAAGTAATCGGTTCTTGTATAACGCGATCTTGAAATGGTCTTCATTCTCCCCCCCCCCCCCCTGGAAACCCTAAAATTTCCCCCTGGGGGGAGGGGGGAATTCCCCACCGGTCGAGAACCACTGCTTTAATACTTTAATCATTTCTGTTGTGATGTTATCTGAACCGGGGGCCTTGCCAGCTTTCATATGTTTAAGAACATTTCGAACCTCCATCTTCAAAATTGGCGGTCCTTCATTATTAAATTGAATATCATACTCTTCCTCTCTGTTATCATCATAAAGAATCTGATGGCACTCTTCCGAATTCCGGTCCCAAATAGTTCTGCAGTGAGCTCTTTTTCTATTACGATTTTGCCATCTTTAGTTTTTTTTTTTTTTTTGATAGCCTGTTGATGTAGAAGCTTGAAGTTATTAGAGAAGCTAACTTCCGGCATTGAAAACATGGCGGCTTGTTGATGTGAACAGCGGATTACAACAATCTTTAGTTTTACGCGGTGTAAGTAATGATTATCAGCGTTTAATATTTTCTCCGCCGTGATATATTTTCATACGCTAGTTGTAGGTTATGGTCTCCACCTTCACGACGGTAGGCAGATGATGATGATCTCTTTTTTAAGGAGACAATTGCTACGGTCACTGACCAGTGCCAGTTCAGTATATGTAGCAATTTTGGTCAATTT
>JACEFZ010023095.1:0-38790 GCA_014155875.1 Cepaea nemoralis | reverse complement strand
ACCCAGATCTGTGGAGAGACATGAACACCAAGAACCCAGATCTGTGGAGAGACATGAACACTAAGGATCCAGATCTGTGGAGAGACATGAACACCAAGAACCCAGATCTGTGGACAGACATGAATACAAAGAACCCAGATCTGTGGACAGACATGAACCCCAAGAACTCAGATTTTGTGCACAGACATGAAAACCTAGGATCCAGATTTGTGGACAGACATGAACACCAAGAACCCAGATCTGTGGAGGGACATGAACACCAAGGATGCAGATCTATGGACAGACATGAACACCCATGTCCCAAATCTGTGGAGAGAAAAGAACAATAAACACCAAGAATCCAGAAAAGCATGCCTGGGTGAAAGTCTGTGCCTCCAGCCAGTCTACAGCTTTAGTTACTGCCATGACCTCCATAGTCAGGCTACTTGTTGTCATGGCGAAGGCACTATATTCTTCCTTCACACCAACTAACAAAGCATATTGCAGTCTTGTGTCTTGGTGGCTGAAATAGCTGAACTAATTAATATAAATAAAATCTAAAATGATATAAACAAAGGTACACTTTCAGAGCATGTATTACTTTCAAAAGCAAACATATACAATCAATAAAGTGCCATCTCCACAATGAAGGTTGGCTGCAATGCATCTCCAACACTTCCATTTTGACACTCCAATGGTACACTCTGACAAACAGTTATAAATACATACACATTTTATTGCAGCATTTGCAAATCAGCAGATATATTGCACAAGCATTGTGATGTTTAAAATATGTTCAAATGTTCCTGTTGAATTGTTTTGTCTGTCTTCTGTGTTCACACAGGCTTCGGTGGACAAGTTCACTTGTATTTAGGTTTGTTTTTCTTATTCGTCGAGCTCCCTAGTCAGATTTGGATCTTGACTTAACTCAACGCTTATCAAAAAACCGACTAACTCCTTATATTTGCATATAATGTTCTACATCCAGGCAATCCTTGTTAGTTACTCTAGTAGTCAAAGGTTGTTGAGTGTTGAAGAGCTACATAGAACATGTACTTATGTATGGACATGAAGCATGAACAATGAGCAGACAAGCTTAACAACATCTGATGGCTGCGAAATGTGGTTTCTGAGGAGAATGCAAAGAATACCATGGACATACAGAAAAACCAGTGACCAAGTCCTAGCAGAAACAAATGAAAACCGTAAACTGATTAGAGGAATTAGATGTAGACAGTCAAAATTTGTTGGTCACGTTATGAGAAGAAATAAATTGAAGAATTTGGTGACAACTGGCAATATTGTGGGGAAATGAACAAGGGGAAGACAGAGAAGTTAATACCTGGATGGCTACGCCACGTGGTATTGTCAAGACAAGAACACAGAGCTCATTCATGACTCTGGTGATCGTGTGAGATGGCAAAACATGACCGCCCACGCTTATATCTTGTTAGAACTTAATGATAATTTCTGCCAAGTTCAATACATTCATCATAACTTTGGACATTCACTATTAATTCAATATAGGTTTTGTCCTATATTCACGTCCATTTTTCATTTCATACAAGCTCTATCTGTTCCATATCCACATCAATTCTTCTATTCACAAAAGCTACATCTTTCCCATATCCGCATGAATTCTTCTATTCACAAAATCTCTACCTTTCCCATATGCACATCAATTCTTCTATTCACAAAAGATCTATCTTTCCCATATGCACATCGATTCTTCTATTCACAAAAGCTATATCTTTCCCATATTCACATCAATGTTTCTATTCACAAATGCTCTATCTTTTCCACATCATCGCTAGAGCCATGGAGTTATGCTTTGTGCAACACCACAAGAGACCAAGCCAAATAGGATGAAATGAATTGCATCCCCTACCTTTAAAAAACAAAATTACTTGCATGTTCTTTTACAGGATGTTGCAGTCAACCCCAGCATATTATAGCCATTTCTGATTTATTCGGCAAGTGTACATTCAGTGTATACTGTTCGACTTTCACTGTATACTGTCCTAGTTCTATTAGCCTCTTCCAGATAATCATTGTTAGTTACTCTGGCTGTCCAAGGTATTTGCAACATCAGTCTCAGAAACCACATCTCTGCTATTCTCCCGTATCATAATTTCACTTAAACTGGCTTACTTACTGATCAAAAGTCGCATTACTATAATAATTTTGTTGATATTTACACATGCACACAAACAGAAAAAAAAATCGGTCACATTTTATAAATAATGAGGTATTAAAAAACAGCATCTGCTGCAGTTTAAATAACAATAAAAAAGAGAAACAGAACGAATGAACTACATAAAATACAAACTGAAACATTGCTACAAATGTACTCTCATACATGTGCTACAAATATACTCTCATACACATGCTACAAATGTACTCTCATACACATGTGGCAGTCGGGAAATAGTTTTCCAGACCGCCAGAACACCTAAGGACGCTGACTTTAGAAGACATATTACTGAATTTAAAATTCAAATATGTAGACTAAAAGGCGACACAGTGAGCTGGCGTTCACCTAATATAGAAATTAGAGGCCAGGTTTTCCCAGTCAGAGAATGTGAACATTAACGAAGGCATTGTCTCGACCTGTCACAGATAAGAGAAGGACACAGGATGTTGCAGGTTTATAGGAGTAAGACATGCCCAGTGACCTAAACTCTAATGTGAGAAGCACGGACCCAAGCTAAAACTTAGTGGGGGTAAGGAACTAGGACGAAGCAACTATACAAATTAGATATGTAAATTAGCCAAAGCGATGCACTGAGCTGATTCCCCCCCCCCCCCCCCCCCCCCCCCCCCCCTGTTTTCCTGTCACAGATAAGAGAAGGACACAGGATGTTGCAGGTTTATAGGAGTAAGACATGCCCAGTGACCTACACTCTAATGTGAGAAGCACGAGCTAAAACTTAGTGGGGGTAAGGATCTAGGATGAAGCAACTATACAAATTAGATATGTAAATTAGCCAAAGCGATGCACTGAGCTGACCCCCCTTCCCCCCCTCCCCCCCTCCCTCCCCCACGGGTCGCTGGGAATCAAAGCGTAATGTGACTTTAGGGTGAGGAACGGCACGAAAATTCAGAATACAGGCACTGGACCCAAGCGGTCCAAGAGACTAGAAGTGTGACTTCGGAGACGGCGTGTGCTTCTGCTCTTTATTTTCTTGTTGGGGTGGTTTACATGGGTAATGCAACTACATGTAAAAACACTGAACATAGATTAAAATTAGTTGCATATCCTTTACAGGATGTCATAGTCAACCCCTGCATTTTTTGGCTGTTTGTGATCTCTTGGCAAGTTTACGTTCAATAATTTGCCATTGCTTTCTGAACAACTGGCATCCATACCATTTTATAAAAAAACCCAGTGCAAGGCAGTCTGCTGCCAAATCACCAGCAGCTGTGTTTCAAACACAGTAGGCGGGATTACGAACTGCGTCCTTAACTCCTTCGCCTATGATGTGATTAGTATCACATATTACCATACATCTGCCGGTCTCTGAGGCTAGGAGCGAGAGGATAGGATTCATGAGCCCGCTTACCTGCGTTCAAAATACAGATGTGACCAATTTGGCAGCAGACCGCGTCGTGCTTGGTCTTATCGTGTTGGTATGGTTGCGTGTCATTCAGAAAACAATGGCAAACTACTGAATGTAAACTTGCCAAGACATCAACAACAGGAGTAAAATGCTGGTGATGACAGCGATGTCCTGTAAATAGGATATGAAAAAAAAAATTACCATACATCCAGTCATCCCTTTTACTCCTAGAGATACACTGTAGTATTGGCTTTTTTTTGTCATACATTTTTACCAACATAGATGTGAATGATGGAACATTTCTAGGTAATTTTATGTCCAGAAGTTCGCCATTGCTTTCTGAACGAGAAGCTTAACTGACCCACGTAGGGAATGAACTCGCTATTAGTGCACCAGAGTTTAAATGCTAGAGCAGTCTTACCCTTTCAGCCAAGTTGAAGGTAGTTACAATCAAAGCATTGTATATACAATATGCTAATATTTACATACAGCCTCATTCAAATTGAGCCTCATTCCAGTAGGGCCTAATTCATATTGAGCCTCATTCACATTCAGCCCAATTCACATAGTGTCTCATTCACATAGAGCCTCATTCATACAGAATATCATTTATATAGTCTCATTCACATAGAGCCCAATTCACAAGCTTCATTCATACAGCATTTATCACTACATTTTAAATCTTGTTTCTTAATATTTTTATAGTTTAAAAAAGATTCAATATTATAGAAGTTTTAAATATACACCTAAAAAGTCACACATACGCAAATAATACATTAACAAGTTCAAAAGACATCACATAAATCTTCTGATCAGCTATTTAGTAGCCAATGGACAGTTTATGTCAAATCAGGGTGGGGGATGGGGGATGTTTTTGGGATTAGGTTAGGTTATTTCTGAAAGTTTGTTAAACTTTACTGCAAAAGATATGATTTTGAGATAATTTTTCCATACAAAAATGTTTTATAAATTGTCTATATTTCAGTTGAGGTCTAAGTACACACATTTATAATAAAATTCACTGTTACATGTATGTGGTACCAGTTCCATATTTGTTACAGACCAACTGAGACTCAGTGGGTGATCAGTATCACGTTGGCTGACTTTACTTCCCTGGTCATTTTCTAGCATCCATATGTCAGAGTGTTGATACAGGACATAGAGAGGACAAGGGACAGAATAGAGTTAGAACTACTTAGATAACGACATATAGGACATAGATAAGGACATCTACAGTATAGTCGATAGAGTAGAGACAGGACATAAGTCAGGACACAGAGTGGTCATTAGACAGGACATCTACAGGATAATATATGAAGTGGAGACAGGACTTAGGTGGGGACACAGACGTGTCATAGACAGGACACCGGCAGGACCAGACCGGGTGATAGGAGGGGACCAGTTCACGGGACACTGCCCTGAACGGACTAGACGTCAGCCTAGCACGGACAGACTGCAGTGTGACGAGACTGCTAAGACAGCACGGGGTTCACGGACGGCACGGGGTCCAGTACGATAAATCCAGCTAACCAGTTTGGGAACGCCAGACGGGACCCACAGTTTCAGGGGAGACGCTTGTGTTTTCAAGAGCAAATGCTTAGCGTTGTGAGAGTGCTAGTTTGATGATAGCGAGTGTAGGATTTGTGTAATTGACTGTGTGCTATAAATGTATGTAGGGCAGCATTTGTATATTTACGTGATGAAATCACCGCCTGTGTATATCTTGTAATTATATCAGGTGCGCCTGAAATAAATGATAAAAGTACCATATGCACGACTGATGTTTCCTTGAGTGCGTATGAAGAAGTTGGAGTGCCCATGTGCGATGTGAGACGCTGACAGGCAGCTTAACTGGTGTCAGAAGTTTTTGAACGAATCCATCGCCTGTGTGAGTGTGTAAGACTTTAACTGGTGTCAGAAGTTTACGATTGAATCCAAAAGCCAGAGTGAGTGCGAAAAGTAGAGCTTAACTGGCTGGACTGACCTGGGAGAGAAATTCAAAATTTGCATCTGGGATTCAAACACATGACCATCGGGCTGCAGGGCACTGTTCTACATTGGCTCCTTCAATTTATAAAGCTGTTTCATCGTTAATATTTGCATATTTATAAGTGGGTGCATTAGCATAGTTGATATGGGGTTGAGTTGAGTTGAGCTAAGAATTGACATTACTGCACTCAGGACACACAAGCTCTGTTCCCTCGTTCAACTGCCAGCGATTAATCATACTACTAATCGTTCCACTGATTGAAATTTCTCCTGGTCTTCCCTCTCTGTTTTGAGATTTGTCATCTGTCCCGACACTTTTTCCACCTGATCCCACAGGCGCCCGACCAACTCTCCCTTGCCCATAGGTAATCTACCCCTTAGAGGTGCCTTCCTTGCCAGCCTATCAACCTGTTAATTCCCCGGCACTCCTGCATGACCAGGGCAGAAAATCCACACAATTCTCACAATCTGTGACCTCTGAAGCAAGGCAAGCCATTCTACACAAAATGTTCCTTACTAATTGCTGTGCTGAATCACGACCTGGCCACATCATAAAAAGACTCTCCTCAGATGTGAAGTTCCTCGTGTGTTCCGGATGCGAGTCCTTTAACACTTTGCTGACCAACTCCGACGATCGACGAATTTCCGGCTATATGTCTTGGTGATCAACTTTGACGATCGCCAAATTAGCGACATGCGGATTTCAAACAGATGGCCTTACTGATAGCCACCGAATCTGGCTTTATCCAGTTGTTTCCCTTGTTAAAATATGGCTGCGCCCATGGTTAAAATTGTTTGGAGCCGTAACGAGCGTGTTTTTAGTGAAATTTCGTTAATTTTGGTCCCAAGTGAAAATTCAGAATTTTCACCATGCCTGATAATGAAAGCCAGGCTCGTAGTATAGAGGATTCTAACTTTGCCAGCGAATTTGAAGCTGAAAGCGATGTTTCCTGGCTAAGTAGAGATGCAGAAGTGAATGATATGGTGACTGACAGTAGCGAATACGATGTTGAAATTGATGACAGTGGTGATGAAGGTACTTCTGAAGAAAGAAGTGGGTGTGGCACAAGAGACCAGAACATTTCTACAGCTGAAAATTCTGTTTGGAAATGGAGAAAAGCTCATCAAAACGAACTTATTGAGCTTGACAATCTTCCTCCATACAAAGAACAACAGGGTGTCATGTCAGACACAACTGAGTTTATGCCCATTCATTGTTTCAAGATCTTTTTCCCTGACACTGCCATAGATCTGATCATGTGTGAAGTCAGCAGGTATGGTGAAAATATCCTCTCTCAGTACACAGGAAAGAGAGTTAACCTTATATCTACGGTTCACTCCAATGAAGTTATGGACAAGACAGTTAAGAAAAGGGGAATTCCTGAGGGGAGAATAATAAACAAGCCAGTGCTTGCAGAAAAATACAACAAAAGTATGGGCGGTGTCGACCACTTCAGCCAACTGAGTGTAAGACCCACATAGCTTATTTTATTCATAGCCAACCATGTCCCTAACATTTTATAGCTTTGACATTGAACAAATTCACTAAAAACTACAAAAAGATGATGGTTTTAAAACATCTTCTAACATTTCTATGAATAGCTAAACAAATTCAAGATGGCCACCATGATCATGTGACAAACTTGCATAAAACATATTTTTTCATGTGTAGCAACCATCCATAATGGTGCTCTGAAAATTTCAAAACTCTATGTTCGTTTTTAAATTTTTAATGAATTTAATTAAAAAACAAGTAATATTTTTTTTAAATCCACAAACACCTTTGGTAATGGGAGACAATAATGCTCCGGATTGCTGGTCAGCAAAGTGTTAATGTGGGGAGGTCGAACGTACGTGGCCTACTAATTCAGATAGAGGATCTTATTCCCTTGAAGGCTATGGCAACTGACCTAACTCTCAATATCTTCTCCAGGCGATTAGCCTTATTATTGTGACATGGACTGGTATCTACTGTGGCCAGGACCTATCCTTGTGAGGAATAGAGCCTTAGTCTAATTTCCATGGAGAATACAAGAGGACTCGAGAAACTTATCTTAAATCTCGAATCCAGGCACCATATACCCCTAGGCACAATATTCATATATTCTATAAAAAATATCCTTCACAAATTGTGGGCTCTTGTCGCGGGATAGTTTGGATATGTTTGAGTTCATAATAACTTCCTTTTAACTTTTAGGTTACTCGGCTGTATAGGAAATAGGAGGATTTTATCTGGAAATAATTTTTCTTCATCACAGTTGTGCACGCAGTACAGACTAATTAGAGGATTAGTTTACCATGTAATTAGCAACTGATGTTCACCAGTGATGTTTTGATGATGGTGTTTGAAACCTGGACAGTATGTTGAGTTATCCCCATATCATCATGTGTCCAAATATAAACATTTGGGTTTATTAATTACCTTGTCAGTATTGCCATATGATATTGTGCATGATTATGTTGACTTTTATTCTTGTGTTATCAAAAATACTAACAGCAACAGAAGACACAAAACATTTTAAATATATGAATGAGACAGCTAAGTTTAAAGCCCAAAATATACATGTTTTTAAAATAAATAAACACAGATTAATTTAATTGGACACTTTATAAAGATTGGGGAGTGTAAGAGCTAAGAGAATATAAAGTAATAATCACTTCCCTTAACTAGAGCAAGGCCAATTGTTATCCCTCGAAATTTCGTTCCACGTGTATGACAGGAGAAAAGGCATCATGTTTATAAAACAGAGCTTACGCACATGCGGGCAACAGTTATGTCATCCTCTTCATCATAACACAACATGTGGACAAAAACACCGGAAGCTAGAAAAAGTGCATACATATGGATATTCTTGGAGGAAAACCACAAGACAAATATTCTAAACTCCCGAGTGATTATGAGTTCAGTCATTCGTGACGTGATTATGAGTTCAGTCATTCGTGACCGAACTGCACCAAGTGTCGTGGAAAGGCACGGGTGTTATGTTTATTCAATTGTATTACCTCAGATGTGCAGCACAGGCACTATCTAAGAGGGGCCAATTGAACTACAGGGGCATTTTGAAGGACAGTCTCAATGCTATCAGCAGTAGTGGTAGCATATACTTCACATTAAGAGACTGACAACTGAAGAGCTGTGGTGCATAGACACTTTTTCCCAGAGTAATGGGAAAGACGTGATTGTAGGAAGTGTAGGACACTTTCACATATGAAATGCTAGTAGGACATAAACACTACTGCGTCGACATTCCTATCTTAACCTCAATTCAGAGGAAAAATTGAAACAGGTGGAGGTGGCTGAATGCTCCTGAATACTGTTTCGCTACTGTCGGAATTTACCTTCATCTATTTGCTTAGTTGAAATGGTGAAAAATCATGACAGTTATTAAGGAACCGAGCGCGTAGCTCGGAATTCCTTCTTTTATATTAAGGGTACTGCAAGATTATATTTACACCTGCACATCACGAATTGAAAGAGGTGAAAGATGACAGAAATAAGTAAGAGCGGGAGAATGTGCATTACCGTCTCTTCTTGACTATTCTAGCGTCTAAATTTGAGATTCTAGATTAAACCCTTTTGTCTAAAATTGAGTGGACTAAAACATCACTGTAACAACGCAGATTTCTACAAAATTATTTCTGAGTGGGACAAATCCAGACATTCTACATATGTTGCTTCATGGACCCATTGCTTGGAAATAATAATATAGTTTGAACCACTATTGGGATCCTAACTATTAATGAATCTCGGTCGGAAGAAAAGCTGAGGAGAAGTTGGACTATTTTTGTTTCAAACGATTCATACGTCCCTGTATTATTGGGCTGAGGACAGATTGATAACGAGTCTGCAACATTTCTGGTACACTTAATTGAATGCAAATCGGGAAAACCTGCAGGAGGAGCATGCAAAGCCAGCTGCGTATAAGGCATGTGGGAAAATCCGAGCACTTACCAGGAAATCCCAGCAACTGTTGACAAACAACGGAAGAGTGGACAGCTAACAGCTTATATTCCAAACTAGACTGACGATTCATATATGCTGAGTTTAAATAAGTCGATATGACGTGAGTGATAAACTACAACCTGTGGAGTAGCTTTATCCTCGAATCCAACAAAGGCAAAAGAGGAGGTGAGAAATAGAGAGGCTGATTTCCACTACTAGTCATTGAGAATTCGATATCTACAAAAGATATACCACGGAACGACTCCTTATGCAAGCAGCCAGAACCTAATTGGGACATAAACAGGTGTTTTATAGTAACCCAGATCAGCAGATGCAGATTAAGATTCTTGGCGAAAGGAAAAAAGAAAACTATAGACCAGTACTGACTTAATGAAGGAGCTGAGAGTTCAATATGAAAAGGACCCCGCTTCTGTGCTCGTCAACATTTATAAAGTTCCGTATGGCGTAATGACTGGGTAAATGGAGAATAGAAAGTGATTACTCTCATATGAAATTATCTGGCCAGTGGGAAGGTCAAGATGAGGTTTCTATTCTATTTGAAGACAGGTGAGGAACTAAACCAGTTCCCTTTACTGTTCACACGTCTTCAGACGTAGGGTGGATAGCAGACCCGATACGTCATTTTTGAGATCGTAAATTTCCATTCATACTTCGAATGAAGCGACTCAGGAGAATTAGTATATCATAGCTAGGAACGTGGAGACATATCAGGCTTAGATGAGATCAGAACGGAGACTGTTTAGGTCGAGGGTGAGCGTTTATTTTTACTTGTTTGATTGGAGGCGGTCGAGCATCAGAGAGACAGGATGGATCTTCACTAGGGAGTCTGAAACCTGTTGAGACTGAGACACCTGAGTACGAGGTACATCAGGCTTACATGGGGAGTTATGTAACATAAATGAGTCTCCCAAGTTTTCAGATGTTTCAGCTAAAACGGTTCTAAGAAGTGCCGTTTCACGCGGTTTTGTTTACCATTACCTTAAAAGGAGACGAATGTCACACCGCTCGAACAAAGAAAAATCTATCGCTGTAGCTCGAAATAGATAAGCGTTAGCGGGCTATTAACCCGGGGCTAGGTGAAGAATTGTCACTTGAGTCTGAACATCGACCTAGTCAAGAGGTAGTTTTGTTATTAAGTAATTGTTACTTAACTATGCCTTCTGGGGCTATGTTAAGCTAATAAGGGTTTTTTAAAAATAATACCTATGTTATACGATAAAATAGAATACATCTATTTTTATGAAATTTTTGGTGAAGTTGATAACTATAAGTTACTTCTTGAAATGATAGCCTGAATTTCGATTCTACCGAAATAATGTCTATACCACTACTACCAGTTCTTATGCTTACCTTGTTGTATTGCAATGATTGATAATCTATCTTAAGTGAAGAATATTCCCACTATCATCTGCATTGTGAAGGCAGAAAAATCTGTTCACTCTGATTTCGTATCTGAACCAAGATTATCGGGATTAGGGAACTGTCTTACTAGACATTTATTGAACGCTTGTGTACTGGAGGGTGCATTTTTATTATTTCATACATGTAAACCTACATAAAGTGTGTGAATTTTAAGTAATCTGTTTATAGAATATGCAAAGAAATTGGTGTGATGTTTTATTCTATGAGTATAATCTCATAGGGGACGAGAAGTGGACACCCTGCGTCTTCAGGAACTGTGTCAGCTCTGCATAGCAGTGCCAGCAAGGCTAATTAGTGTGACTGCCTAAGTGACCATGATTTTATGTTCAGTAAAAGCGTGCAGTGTTTGATGCTATAGGAAGAAGATATTTAACCCCCTCTTGCTACAAGATCGACATGGAAAAATGGTGGATCCATATTCCGTGGGTGATTAATGCATTATTCTGGAGCAAGATTATATGTGTTTTCTCATAGTTTGGGTGTTTCCCATATAATGTGAGAGTGGTTTATTGGGTGGTGTTTTTGTCTTGTATTGGTCGTAGTGTCTTGTCATGACATTATGTAAGGTCAGATAGATCGAATAGTCACGACACCCCAGACTAATGTACGGCTAAGTTACAAGCAATCACTAGATACCCCCTCCTTCCACCCCCTCTTCGCCAATTGGGGTTACAGACAGCTTAATTATCAAAGAGGTAAGGGATGGGAATGTTAGACTCCCCCCCCCCCCCAGGATTTTAATTATTCTCTGTGTGTTTGTTACACTGAAAATTGATACGCTGACAAATGTATATCGTTTGTTTTATTTTTCCATTTAAAGGCCCTGAAGGATTACACTAGTGAAGAGTACCGAAGTTGTCCTATATACAACTAAATACCTTTGGAGGAGAATTAGTGTGCTGTACAGCTTAAGACAAGAGTATAGCATAGTGGAGCATTGACCACTACTTTTGTCTGCAGAAGCTTCGGACAGATCTATTGATTTCATGTATGCTGTTGGAGGACTCAGATATATCTGGGAACAGAGACGACACTCCTAAATTTTATCCACGCATACACTACATGTTTTGGATTCTACCTTTGCTATAACGAAGAGTAAGAACCTCACACGTAATTGGATTTGCTGCTCGGATACCTTCAGCCATCAATTACAGAAAAAAATCACATAGTCCAGACCTCACCCCTAATAGCATTTGAGCGAACCAGCCACTGGGTAAACTTACCATTATGATGCAGACACACTTTCTCTCAAGACCTACACAAGGGAAGTGGCCCAGAGGAAAAATTCCGACATCATCATCATCGTGTATCTATGAAGCCGGAACAAATCTTAGACAGTACTTACATCTGTCTGTTGTGTTTCACACGCAATTGGATTACACCACGTGATTCCAACATCCCCATTTTGTGTATGTGTGTGTATATATATATATATATATATATATATATATATATATATATATATATATATATATATATATATATATATATATATATATATTCAACCAGAGGAACTATTAGACAGTGACAGATTCATTTGTAAGGTCCATAAAGAATGGGATGAACCCATCCCAACCTCATCGATGGAAAGCATTATAGAAGAGACTGTTGTGTTCATATCATGGAACTTAGGTTCAGTGGATTATAAAGCTGTGTGGGGTGTTAGTACCTTTTGCCAGATGTTACAGGAATGACATGTCACAGGAGTAGTTAGGAGAATGATCAAATCAACAACCTATACCAGTTTAATGGACTACATATGTGGTTAATGAAGTTTAGTTGCTTACATGTATTATGTGAGGTAATGATGTAAAACCATTCCAGATATTGGTATTGAATTGCTTGGTGGGAAATGGGTTGTTGAATCGGATTATGCACAGTGTACTGTTTGATGATGGTTTATTTTGTTATCATGTTTTTATAGGTTTTAGAAATGCAGAGACTGTTGAGTTCCCATAACTCATTGTTACATCTATATTATAAGCTATATTTAGAACCAGAAGTTGGTCTTACTGTCTTGTGAAGGTTGTTACAACGTAATGTTATTGTGGTGATATATGTCACGGTTTATTAAAAAGAGTGAGAGTTAATGTGGGGAGGTCGAACGTATGTGGCCTACTAATTCAGATAGAGGATCTTATTCCCTTGAAGGCTATGGCAACTGACCTGACTCTCAATATCTTCTCCAGGCGATTAGTCTTATTATTGAGAATTGGACTGGTATCTACTGCGGCCAGGACCTATCCTTATGAGGAATAGAGCCTTAGTCTAATTTCCATGGAGAATACAAGAGGACTCGAAAAACTTATCTTAAATCTCGAATCCAGGCACCATATACCCCTAGGCAAAATATTCAAATATTCTATAAAAATATCCTTCACACCTGGGTACGCCAGTTATATAAACCCTACTGGAGGAGACATGGACAAGGTCTGCTGGTGAAGGAAGAGTGAAGCATGTGGTACTTGACTTGAGCCATGTGCACATGTGGACTGGCATCGCAGACAGTAGAGCACGTACTCCAAGACTGCCCAAAATATTACATATCTAGGCAAACCTTCTGGCCTAGAGAGACGACAGTGGAAGATAAACTCTATGGACAGCTGTGTGAACTGAAAAAGATAGTTAAATTCATACAAGAGACAGCATTACAGTTATAGACATATTTCAAGTGAACGAAAGAAGAAGAAGAAGTTAAACAAAAATACAGATGTAATTATTATAACAACAAAGAAAAATGCAATATCAAAACAAACAGAGCTACTCTGAAAGAAGCAAATGTATTAAATATTTTGTAACCTACATAACAGCAGATGGACAATGCATTTAAACAGTAAATTGTATAATAGTCCAAGCAAAAGCAGCATTTTACAAGATTAAGAATATCTTTGGCAATAGAGGTGAGAAAACATGCTTAGAGGTTTATGTTGATGCAATCTTGATGTATAGAAGTGAATCATGGACAATAAAACCAGAGAGGAATTATCTGTATACTGCAGAGATATGGTTTTATAGGCATATCATGAGAACAAAAGGGACTGATAAAAAGCACAATGAAGACATGAAAGAGATTAACTCACAAAGTGAACTGGTTACTTGCTTCTGTTCACATTTCACATTCTTTGGGCACATCATGAGAAGGGGAGATAATGACATGAAAGCAGTTTAGCATCAAGGCATGGAGGAACATCAATATAAGAAATGATTTGCAGTACATGCAACAGAAGGCTATGAACATGATGACTAACATTACATGACATGGTCTATAAGAATACTGTATGAAATAAATACATTGCTCACTGACATCACCACATAAAACATTCAGTTCTGTCAAATTAATACATTTTTTTAAATAAGGGGAAGATAAGACTGATTATGACAATCACACACCGCATTGATATTGATTGATTTAGAATAACTTCCAAATATTTACACAAAATTGCCAGTAAAACTAACATGTTCCCACCGAAGAGATGCCAGCTCAACAGTAAAGCAATGGCATGAGCACTACTTAAACTTACTGAAAACAAAAAAAAACAAAAAAACAATGCCATCAGGGAAAAGTTGCCAATAAAATTCACTGACAAGTTGCCTTACTTCAAACAGGTGTTCGTGCATATATATATATATATATATATATATATATATATATATATATATATATATATATATATATATATATATATATATATATGTATGTATTGCATATCCTTTACAGGACATCGCTGTCAACATCAGCATCTTTCAGCTGTATGTTGATTTCTTGGCAAGATTACGCTCAGTAGTTTGCCATTGCTTTCTGAACAGCCGGCTCAGTTATCCCGCAAGTCACCAGCGGGGATCGAACCGCTCCCAGATCTCGCCCCGCTACGAGACTGTGTGATAAACGGGATTACGGAGAAAGTGTTGTAACCCCTCGGCCAGAGAGACCGGCATATATATATATATATATATTCTTTCTCTTGTTTCAATTGACACCTTTTTATTGGTCAGTATGTCTTTCATCTTACAAAAGGCTATCTTCACAGTGGCAATTCTTGTTCTAATCTCTTCAAGACATCTCCCATCAGATGTTATGACTGTTCCGAGATAACTGTATCGATATCACATTATGATATTTCCTTCTTCCCAGTTGCGACCATAATCTTACTTCTTACTATTCAGTTCTAACTAGTTGTTCACTGTGTGCAACAATCGCATCTACTAAATGTTGCAATTCTTGTTCATTGTCTGCAATCTAGACTTTCATCTGCATATCTAAAATTATTGATGTATTGTCCCCCAATGTTGATTCCTTCCATATCTTCTATATTTCTGAAAATATTTTCACTGTACAGGGAAAAAAGATCTGGAGACAGTACACATCCCTGAATAACACCTCTTTTAAAAGGCGACCTATGTCTAAGCTTTATTGACTACACAAAGGCTTTCAATAAAGTAAGACATGTTGACATGATGAAGATCCTTCAAGATCTACAAATTTATGGGAAAGACCTTAGACTTGTAAAAAAACATATTGGAAATAATAATCTGCCATAAAGATTGATAATGAAATAGTTCAATATCAGCCTATTAAGGGAGGTGTATGACAAGGATATGTAATGCCTCCAGGTGTTTTTTTTTCTTTCTGTACACTCAAAATATTTTCAGAAATGTATAAGATATGGAAGGAATCATCATAGGGAGATGTGAGATTGTTAATATTAGATATGCAGATTAAACAGGATTGACTGCAGACAATGTGAAGGATCTGCAACATTTAGTATATGCGGTTGTGGCCCAACAACTTGGGTTAGATTTAAATTGTAACTTTTTTTTTTTAAATTGTAAGAAGACAGTTTATGGTCATCACTAGAATGAAGGAAATACCACATTGCAATATACAAGCACATGAGGATATTAATTAAACAAGTGAATCTGTACAATTATCTTGGAATAATTATAACATCTGATGGGTGAAGCCTTGAAGAGATTAGTTTGACTTTTCAAGAATTGCCATGACGAAGGTAGCCTTTTGCAAGATGGAAAACATACTGACCAATAAAAAGATGCCATTTTCTTGAGAAAAAGAGTGTTGAGGTGCTACATAGAGACTGTGCTTCTATGTGGATGTGAAGCATCGACAATGAGCAGATAAGCTGGAAAAAAACAAACATCTGATGGTTGTGGGAATGTGGTTTCTGAGGAAAATGCAAATAGTATGGACAGACGGAAAAACCAATGACCAAGTCATACAAAAATCAAATGAAAACTGTAAACTGATGAGATAAATTAGAAGTAAACAGAGAGTTTTGTTTTTACTTGTTGTGAGAAGAAATAAACAGGAGAACTTGGTGACGACTGGCAAGATTGAGAACAAGAGAAAGGCAGAGAAGTAAATACCTGGATGACATGGCCACATGGTATGGTCGAGACAAGAACAATGAGCTGATCCATGACTCTGGTGATCAAAATAGATGGAGAAACATTACAGCCTTTGCTTACCAACATGGCACATGACGATGATATTATAATTTTAATGCAAACAAAAGATACAAGGCAGTGCAGTTATAATGAGAAAACATCTATAAACAGTTTTAACTCCATTAATGTCATGGAATTTATACAAAGCAATATACACACATATGTTCAGTCAAGCAGGTCCTGTCTCTACAATGAAGGTTGACAGCAATGGATTTACAACACTGTCTGTCTCGTGCCTTGATTGTATCCACATCTCCAGAGCTTCTGACCGACTTTCTAATTGCTTGCTCATTGTCATACATGTTTGTTTTTTTTCCTCCGCGTTTCCATCCTGTTTCAGGATATTGCGGTCAACATCAGCATCTTTCAGCTGTATGTTGATTCCTAGGCTAGATTACGCTCATCAGCATGCCGCGACTTTCTGAACGGCCAGCTCCATACTCTCATAAGTCACTGGCGCGACATGAACCACTACTAATTCTCATGCTCTCACGTCAACCATGAGAGTATTTGGGATTAACAGAGAAAGCTGCTAACCCTCGACCAGGGAGCCGGCAAATAATCACTTAATAATTAGAAATAATTATAAACATACATAATCAAACAGTTTATACTGTTTCAGATTTCAGCTGCTCAAATTCCCTCAGAAAATATGCACGACTTGATATCAATCTTGAACGTAGCATCTTACATTTCCTGCCTAAATCATCAGCATATGAATTTGTTTTAGAATTGAGCAGTGTAATTTGTGTTTCTAAATCATGAGCATATGAAGCTATTTTAGAATTTAGTGAAGTAATTTTCTTGTTTAAATCATGAGCACATGAAAACATTTTAGAAAGCAACAGCTGGCGTCTATGATCTAAATCACCATCATACAACTCCATTTTAGACCCCAGCAGATTCAATTTGCTATCTAAATCATCAGCATTTGAACCTACTTTTGGCTTCAGCATTGTAATCTCACCATCTAACTCATGAAAGTATGAGTCAATGGTAAAATTAATCAGTCGAATTTCACGATCTAAATTCTGGGCATATGAAGCCATTACAGATATCAGCTGTTTAATTTTCCTGTGTAAATAATGATGATATGAACCCTCTTTATCAATAGCAGGAACTGCAGGTTTTCTTATGTAAGTACGTCTTGCCAGCACTGTTGATCTGCTTGATGTGGTAGCAGACGTAGCTGCAGATCTGTCACACCTCACACTGGTGTGCATTGCAGTGTATTTAGGTTGTGATCTAGCCTTAGTTAATTTTTTAACTGTGACTTGCTGTACTTCCTGTACTAGAACGACATGACATCGTGCTGCAGAATTTTCAGTCTGTGAATTTGAAGCCTGACTAATGCTAATCTCTCTAGATTTTCCTGACGGCAGCTTCTGAATTCTATGTAGCCTAAGAATAGATGTTGGTATGAACACTACAGGAATAATATTCAGGAATTTCTCAAGAGGTTTGGTTATGAGTGGGTCACTTGAAGAGATATTTCGGAGCCTGTGACCTGGCATGTCTACTGACCACAGAGTGTCTGTGATAGTCTCTACGTCAACATCCCTAGTCTCCATGTCAACATCACTGTCATCACCTGTGAACAAAGGAACAGGTCACATAACATAAACTAACACATAACTGGAAGCATTATGTACAATTCTCCAGCTAAACACAACTATAATAAAGACAAAATATAGCACCAACATTTATGTATTATAGCAGTTAGACAAAGAACAATGTCAGCAGAGGTACTAAACCAGCAGTGGGAATAATCCCATTATATTTTTGAATAAAAGTACTATGATTACCCCTCTGCTGTGTGTCCACCTTGACAAGGTAGAGGGGCTTGCGCATTCCAATGACCCCAAGAGCTATGCCGACGGTAGCACAGCTACTGGTAGGGTCACCCATGTCGGACAGGTCAAGGGAGAGGACCAGACGAAGGACACACAAACCTGCTGCCTTGTAGGTAGACTGGGGACAGTCAAAGGCTAGGGAAAGCATCCTGAAAAATGCTTGTTGAAATCGGATGTACTGAGCCACAGGCTTGACAAAGCAGTGCAACGTAACTTATCATTCATGATGTCACAATTAAAATTAATCGTTATGGTGCTAATCCCGTGAAGTCCCATCAGGCGGTGATAGTGCCGGTCCCCCTGCCACAAGGGGGTCCACCCATGACTACTGGTGGTCACCTTCCCCTGTGCTGTGGAGTCAAGGCACAGAGGAGTAGGTTAAGAGCTATTGACCAAACACCCCGGACACTCAACATACTACAGTGGAATGCCGAAGGAGTTTATAACAAGAAAGTCTCCCTAACAAAGCGTCTTCATAAAGATAGAATAGATGTGGCATGCATTCAAGAGACACACCTCAACGCCAATCGCAAATTCTCAGTCAGAGGATATCAGGCCACACGTTTCGACCGCGAAGGACACAAAGGAGGAGTTCTAATACTTACACGAAATACAATACCTTGCAGCGAAGTATCTGTGATCTCTGACAACCAAACGGAAATTATAGGTGTTGATATAATGATAAAGGACGTGAAAATAAGAATTTACAATCTGTATAGCCCAGCAGATAAGGACCTTACACTCTCAAACATGAAAATAACTGACACAAACTGCATTATTGTCGGAGACTTTAATAGCCGTTCAGAAAGATGGGGATACCCAGATACTGACAAAAGAGGAGATGAAGTGGAGGACTGGGAAATAGACTCAAATCTCCATCTACTCAACAAAGCTGGATGACACACCGAGCTTCTACTCCAGAAGATGGTTACCACTTCTACTCCAGACTTAGCTTTCTGCACAGGAGACATCCTCCACAAAATCGATCGCCATGTGCTTGACCAATTAGCAGGTAGTGACCACAGACCAATCAAGCTTGTAATGAATATGGAGTATGTTCCACAGGAGCAAAAGCCTTTGCCCCGCTGGAATTACAAACGAGCAGATTGGGACAGATTTGCCATACTAACAGACAAATATTGTGAAAACATAAATACACGATATGGCAACATGAAGCAAATGGTGGAAAGTCTAAACAGAGCAATAATACAGGCGGCCACTGAGTCTATTCCAAGAGGAGCGAGGAAAAATTACAAACCATACTGGACTGAAGAACTACAAATTTTGGAGGACAAAGTTGAAGATGCCAGGAAGACAGTAGAGAGAGAGAACAAACAACTGAAGCGAACATCTCTCTCAAAGCCATCTCAGCAAAATATAAAAGAACAGTAAATCAAACAACAAGAGATTGTTGGAGGGAAAAAAACAGAAAACCTGAATTTTGACAGGGATGGAAACAAACTATGGAAACTAGTGAAAGCCATGAACAATGAAGGACCTAGAACAAACAAATAACAATTAAACAAGGAAATGCCTTGCTTACAGGAAAAAAAGGCTGCAAATGCACTAATGGAACACTATGCCAGTGCAAACCACATTGATATTACAACCGAACAGAAGAAAGCAATCAAAGACAAACAGATACATCATAGTAATACAGAGACAGCAGCAGAATATATGATGGCAAATCTAACAATGGAAGAAATGGAACAGGCAATGAATACCCTAAAAAAGAAGAAATCACCAGGAAAGGATGGAATCACAAATGAAATGCTAATAGGACTAGGCACTAAGGCAAAAAAGAAACTACTAGCAGTCCTAAATTACAGCTGGAAGAGAGGAATAGTCCCACAGGCATGGAAGGAAGCTATACTAATACCAGTCCCAAAGAAAGGAAAAGACCTGGAAGAATGAAATGGCTATCGACCTATCAGTCTACTTAGCTGTGTACGAAAATTAATGGAACGCATTATCAATGGCAGGCTAACATGGCATCTGGAAGAAAACCAACTCTTAACACCACACCAAGCAGGATTCAGAAAGTACAGATCCACTGAAGATCAAATAACCTATATAGCTCAGGAAATAGAGGATGCCTTCCAAGAGAAAAAGCACACACTAGCGGTCTGGATAGATTTAGAAAAAGCATTTGATAAAGTATGGAAGGAAGGACTGAAAGTAAAACTGCAAAAAATGCATGTTTGTGGGAAAATGTATAAATGGATCAGCCACTACCTTGAGAACAGAACTGCCAGGACAAAAGTACAAGGACAAACCAGCAAAATGATGCTGTTGGAGCAAGGTGTCCCCCAAGGAGGAGTTCTTTCACCAACATTATTCCTAGCATATATAAATGACATCACGGAAAATTTTCCAGCCAGAGTACACACATCCTCCTTTGCAGATGACCTAGCCATATGGACATCTGAAGAATATATTAGTACAGCTAACAGCAGAATACAGCAAGCCTTATTAGCGCTAGAGGACTGGTCAAAATCATGGCTAGTGAAGATAAGTGAGGAGAAAACAACATGCACAGTGTTCTCCCTCTCAAATAAAACTCAGCAATCTAAGCTGGTATTGAATGGAAAAATATTGCGCCATGAAGAAAATCCAAACTATCTAGGAGTCACCTTTGATCGTCGCCTGACATGGAAGACACAGGTTGAGAAAAATCGAACAAGAGCAAGGCAAAGAATGGCAATCATGAAAAAGCTTGCTGGTACAACGTGGGGAGCAGATGAGAAAGTTCTCAAGAAGTTATATACTGGACGGGTGAGGCCAGTACTGGAATATGGCATTGCAGCTTGGGCAACAGCAGCTAAGTCAAACTTTAACAAAATAAGTAGAGTCCAAAATCAAGGAATGCGAATCATAACTGGAAGCCTGAAGACAACGCCTATTAATGAACTAGAAAAGATCACTTGTTTACAACCAATGCAGGATAGAAGAGATAGCAGAGCCCAGCAACAAGCAGAAAAATTTAGAAGATTGACAGACCACCCTGTGTATAACAGGTTTAATAGTTTTGGAAAGGGAAGACTGAAGCATAGCAACTTTGTAGAAACTGCAAAACGAAAAATTAGGGCAGATCCCATACTTAACATATCAGCAGTCAAACCCATTTACAATGCACACAAGTTCCCAGCTTGGAGACAGCAGCAACTGCCTGAGATGATAGAAAACATTCCTGGTATTGAGAAAAAGAACACTCAGAATGAAACCGAAAGAAGAAAAATAACCCTAAACTACATAAAAGAACATTACCCAAGCAGCAATTGGACCCATGCATATACAGATGGATCAGCCAAAATTCAATAGAAAATGGAGGAGGAGGAATTCTCCTAAATTTAAAAAATGGAGTGAAAAAAACACAGTCAGTGGCAACTGGAAAATTTTCAAGTAACTTCAAAGCGGAGGTAGAGGCTTTGAAAACTGCAACAGAAATGCTCCTGATGGAAGAAAATAAAGAGAAGCAAATAGCTATCTTCACAGATGCAAAGTCAGCTGTCTCAATACTGAAGGAGCAAAAACAGCACAGAACTAGCTGACCTAAGAGCAGCACTCCATGGTCTATGCCAGAAATCCAAAAAAGTTGTAATACAGTGGATCCCATCACATTGCAGTATACCTGGAAATGAAGAGGCTGACAGACTAGCAAAAGAGGGTGGACGACTACCACAGCCTGACATAAACATAACCTATAATGAGGCAAAGAGGTTTATAAAAAGCACTATAGAACCAAATGGGAATCAGAGCATCCAGGCCACCAGAAGGTGGATGCATATTACAAACTCGACCGAAGAGAACAATTACCAATCTTCAGACTCCGCACAAGACATAACAGGCTGAAATACCACTTGTTCAATAAACTAATGATAGGAGATACCGATGAATGTAATTGTGGAACTGGTAAAATGACAGCTAAACATTTGCTGCAGGAGTGCCCAATATATGCAGAACAGAGAAAGATATTTTGGCCCACACCTGCTTCATTTGAGGACAAGCTCTATGGAGATATCAACAAGCTCAAGTTGACTGCATCTTACTTCAACTACATTCAGGTTGACATTTAAAGGTGCATGAAGAAGTATTTAGACTGCCACACTTCATACCACAGGTATGTTGGTTACAAAAGCATCCCAGAGGCATGAAATGGAATATTGCTTGGTTAGCAAATCCATTACGTGGAGTCCGAATCAAAAGTTCACTGTGTGGGCTTCATAAAAGGTGGGAAAAGTGTCCTAGTGGCATGAAATGGAATATTGCTTGGATAGCAAATCCATTACGTGGAAAGTCCAAATCGAAAGCTCACTGTGTGGATGTCATCTGCAGACTGTATTCTTCTGGTTCCCAGAAGAACAGCCAATGGTGAACGGAAGGCCCAATGTACGGAAGCGAGGCTAAGCAACCATGTGATGATTCCTTGGGTGAGCCCAGTACCAGAGCGTTGTGTGTCTGCTCTGCAAGTATGGAAGCCTCCTTGGATGGCGGGGAATGCCCGTGGTCTGCCCCTGCCTTCCCTTGAAGGCTGACCAGGATGTCTTTGGCTGTTCTATATGGGCCAGCTGGGATGGGGGATAACACCACAACAGTGAGAGTCAACCGTCCTAAGAAACCCCTAGTCAACAAATGCCCACAGAAGTCGGATGTGTCAGCCTAACGGCGCAAGAACGCAACTCTGCTGTAAACAGGCACAACGCAGTCACGACCAAAAAAAAGAAACTCCGGATGAACGCAGAAGAAGAAGAAGAAGAAGAAGAAGAAGAAGAAGAAGAAGAAGAAGAAGAAGAAGAAGAAGTATGATTAAATTTTTCTGTCAAATCAATCAAAAGCAGAATACCAATAATTTAACAAGGCTGAAAAAGCAGAAGGAAATGTGGATACATATTTACGTAAAGAGATAACATATAACAGTATAATAGACTTGCTAAATTCAGACTCCATCATCATCATCATCATCAAGTACCTTGCCAGCTGGTGTAGGCTTTCTCCACAGATCTCAGTTCTTTGTGTTCTGGATCAACTCTGCTGAAGATATTCACCTATGCCACCATTTCAGTCCATCCAGCATTTCTCTTTGTCTGCCTCTCTTCCCCTTGATCTTTCCAGGTGTCATGATGTTCTCTAATGCCTCTCTGCTCATCACATGACACAAGTGTCTCATTCTTTTTCTTGAATATAATGTCCTAGTTTCATTAGTCTCTTTCAGGCTATTGTTGTTAATTACTCTGGCAGTCAAGGGTAATTTACAACATTTGTCTCAGGAACCACATCTCCTTCCCTTCCAAGTTCCTCTTAATTTGTTCATTAACATTCCAATCAGATTTCATTACATTAATAGCCACATAGTTTTAAAAAAAAAATGATAAATACACACCTCTTATTGCAGCATTAAAATTCATTCTCTCCAAAATGTGTGACCAAGTTGCTGTTATTCTAATTAAATCCCCGATCTGCAAATAAAAACATACAAAGCTGTTGGTTTCATACATTTAATTAAAGATGGCATCACTATTATACACAGGTAGTTCCACAGAAGAAGATAAGTTGGGAATAGGTACATATATTCTTCAATAGAAAATAAAAAGAACAAAAAATTAGCATAACAAACTCTAGTTTTACAGCACAATGTGTTGAAAATGTTTGAAAGAGTTGAGCTAAGAACTGAGATCACTGCACTCAGAACATTCCCATATGCGCTCTGTCACCTCGTTCAACAGCCAGCATAGTCATACTAATCGTTCCCACCACTATCCGTTCCCCTGGTCTTCTCTCTGTTTTGGGATTCTTCCAGAACCTATGTCAATCTCCTGCAATGTCATTGTTTCCACATACAGGTATTTCATAACTCTCCCCAGAAGTTGACATTAACTGATTTAGTTCTAGTGGTCCAAGCTTTAATAAATTCAAGGATCTGTAGAAAACCAGACACAGTGGAGTTACTACATACCTAATACAAGATAATATTATGTGTGCATTATATGGATGCCTAAGAATGTGGGAGTATTGGAATAAAATGGTCGCAGGAAAGCTAACAAAGACACGGCCACTAAGATAATTCATGTGGTCTCATCATCAACAAGTACTATGCCAGCTGACATTGGCGTTCATGTCTCTCCACATATCTCGGTCATTAGTGTTCTAGATCAACTCTGCTGCTGATATTCCACCATGCCACGGTCTCAATCTATCCGGTATCATTTCTCTTGGTCGGCCTCTCTTCCCCTCAATCATTCCAATTGTTACGATGTTCTCCAATGCCTCTTTTCTCATAAAATGACCAAAGAAAGTTGTTTGTCTCTTTCTTATTGTTGTACATAATGTTCTAGTTTCATTAGCTTCTTTCAGGCAATCATCATTAGTTACCCTGGCAGTCCAAGGAATATGCAACATTCATCTTAGGAACCACACCTCTCTATTGCTTCCAAGTTCTTCCTATTTTGTTATTTACATTCCAAGATTCACTGCCATATGCAAAACAGGTTCTATATAGCACTTCAGAGCTCTCTTTTTTTACATTCAATGATAGTACCTTATTGTAAAAGATACTTTTCATTTCCTGAAATGCAGCTTTTGCTTGCCTTATCCTACTCTTAACCTCTGTTGTGCACCTTCCGTCTGATGTTATAATTGCCTCTAGGTATTTAAAATTATAAACTTGGTTAAGAATTTTCCCTTCCATTTCCATTTTTTCTTTGATATCACCATTGTTACTGTTTTCTTGATATTCAATGCATGTCCTTTCTTTACACTCTCCTTTACTACAGTATCCAACAACCATTGTAGATCTGTTGCATTATCCATCACCAATGCTGTGTCATCTGCATAGCATAAATTGTTTATATTATAATCTCCAATTAGTGTTCCTAGCTTCTCCTTGATCTCTCTCATTTGCTATAGATGGAGAAGAGATGCGGTGACAAAACATATACCTGTCGTACTCCTAGCTTTATTTATTTAATAATTGCCCTCTTTATTTCCCATTTTAATTGCTGCTAATTGGTTTCAGTAAATATTTTTTTATTATTCTGAGATCTTTAACATCAATATCTTCCAACATTATAATTAGTTCATTATATATTACTTTATCAAATGCCTTGGTCTATAAAGAACAAATCTGCATCTCTATTGATCTTTCTATTAGTATTTGTAGAGTATATATTGCATTGTGTGTACCCTTTTCTTAAACAAATCCATACTGTCCTTCACCAATTTCCATTTGTATTTTCTTGTTGGTTGTTCTCACTATAATTCTGAGTAAAGCTTAGTGACATGGTTTATGAGGTTAATTTACAAAAGTCTTCACATTCAATTGCTCCCGGTCTTTTTGGTATAGCTAAAAATACACATTTCAGCATATCACATGGTAAATATTACCTGCTGTAAATATAATTCAACATTTTGGTTAATATCCATCCATCCACCATGTGGTATGCTGAGAAGCCTGAGCGGTCATACTTTGCATCTTCCTCGATCACCAGAGTCATGGATCGGCTCCGTGTTTCCGTCTTGACTGTACCACGTGGCCAAGCCATCCAGGTAATTACTTCTCAGTCTTCCCCTTGGTCTTATGCCTTCGATCTTGCCAGTTGTCACCAAGTTCTCCAATTCATTTATTCTCATAATATGCCCAAAAAATTGTGACTGTATGTCTAACGTATCTAATCCATTTACAATCTTCATTTATTTATTGAAGGATTTGTTCATTGGTTTTTCTGTCTGTCCATGGTATTCTTTGCATTTTCCTCACAAACCACATTTACACAGCCATCAGATGTTTTTCAGCTTGTCTGCTCAATGTCCATGCTTCACATCCATACAAAAGTACAGGTTCTATAAAGCAATTCAAAACTTATTTTCTAGTTTCAATTGCTATCTTTTTAGTGTTCAGTATGTTCTTCATTTTGCAAAAGGCCATCATCGCAATGGCAATTCTTGTTTTAATCTCTTCGAGGCATCTCCAATCAGATGTTATGACTTATCCGAAATAACTGTACCAATTCACTTATTCAAGAATATGCCCATTAACTTGTATATTACATTGTGGTATTTCCTTCTTCCCAGTGATGACCATAGTCTGTGTCTCCTTACAATACAATTCTAATCCTAGTTGTTCACTGCGTACAACAACTGCATCTACTAAATGTTGCAGGTCCTGTTCATTTGCAATCAAGACTGTATCATCTGCATATCTAATGTTATTGATGTATCGTCCCCCAATGTTGATTCCTTCATATCTTCTATATTTCTGAAATTGTACTACCCTGTACTAATTCGCACCATGCAATATGCAGTGTCACATCTATTTTTGAACGTATCAACTCAGAATGAAAGTAGGGCAGCGTCCCTGATCTGATAGACAATTGGAAAGTGAGAGACTGATAGCGTCTCGCAATACATTGTTGGAATGCCCAGCATATCTTACCGGGCACTTCATGAATGATATTTCTGAGGAAAAGACGTAGTTCTGTCCAATTCAGATTAATTGTGCCTCTCTCCATGATTTCTGGTAAGAAAGTGCTTCAGGGATTTATGTGTATATTCAAACATAGAATGGTCAAGGTAACACTTTTTGTCTGCGGTATTTGTGTGTTTTGTAAAGTTCCTACACCAAGAAATACTCTCTCCAATTTTGAGAGACAGCCTGCAGACATATAACAGAGAAAAACTGCAAGACATTACAGACATTACAGTCAAAGAGAAATTTACAGATGAAATAAAATGTAAACTTGAAACTCTGCAAAACCCTTTGGAGGAAAGCGTTGACCAAACTTGGCTGAACATCAAGAATACAATTCAGTCTACCGCAGAAGAATGTCTCGGTGTGTTAACCACGCATAGAAAGAACAGATGGTTCAATCAAAAATGTGAAGGAGCAGTCATTAGGAAGAAGAATGCCAGACATGTATGGTTAAATGACATCAATAACATCCAAAAGGAAGAGCATTATAGAAATGAATGTAAAGAGGCTACAAAAATAGTCAGACAGCAGAAGCGAGAATATATGAATAATATAATCAAAGATATGGAAACTAATCACCAGAAAAATGAATCCAGAAAATTTTTTAAAGAACTGAAGTCAATGAAACGAGGGCACCAACAAAACACATATGGTTTAAAAGACAAAAATGGGAATATGATAAATACCAATGAGGAAATGTGCAACACATGGAAAGAATATTTTATTGAATTACTAAATTGTGAAGCTCCAAGTCACATTTTCCCACAGGAAGAGGTTCTAACATGCGAACCACAAATTGAAGAACCTACATTTGAAGAAATCCTATATGTAATCACACGACTTAAAAACAATAAGGCAACTGGGACTTATGGAATTGCTGCTGAATTTATAAAGGCAGGTGGCCATGCATTACATCTAAAGCTATACGAATTAATAATAAAAATCTGGAGGACAGAAGAATTACCCCATGACTGGAAAGAGTCATTATTGATACCTATCTTTAAGAAAGGAGACAAGTTCCAATGTGGAAATTATAGAGGAATATCACTACTGTCCACAAGCTATAAGATACTATCCGCAGTATTACTAAATAGACTAAAACCATATTCAGAAGACATATTAGGTGACTACCAGGCGGGTTTTAGACAAAACAGATCAACAATAGATCAGATATTTATCTTACGACAAATAGCCGAGAAACATTGGGAATATAAAAGAGATCTCCATAACATTTTTGTGGATTTTAAAAAGGCTTATGATAGTGTCCATAGGAATAGTCTATGGAATGCTATGCAGGAATTTGGAATACCAAGGAAGTTAATCAACATGACCAGACTATGCATGGAAGATACTTATAATATAGTAACATATAAAGGCAGGAAATCAGACCCCTTCCAAATAACATCTGGCTTGAAACAGGGTGATGCACTATCGCCGCTACTCTTCAATCTGGCTCTAGAGAAAGTTGTAAGGAAGGTAAAGGAGGAATGTGATATTGGAGGAACATCCAAGCTGCTTGGTTATGCAGATGATATAGATATTATAGGGCAAAGTGAACAAAAGACATTGGAAATATTGACTCACTTAAAGGAAAAAGCCCAACAAATGGGGCTGGTTATCAACCAAGATAAGACAGAATATATGGTAATTTCAAGAGACGGAATGGCTAGAAACTCTGGCCACATACAAATAGATAATATGACCATTAAAAGAACGGAAACATACAAATACCTGGGTACAATCTTCAACTGCTCCAACATCATAAGGGAAGAAATACAAACTAGAATCAACTCTGGAAATAAGATATACTATGCACTACAACATCTACTAAAATCAAAGGCGCTATCTCGTAACACCAAAATCACAATATACAAAACACTGATCAGACCAGTTGTGCTGTATGGCTCTGAAACCTGGAGTACAACGAAAGGAGACGAAGCCTTGTTACAAACCTTTGAGAACAAAATTTTAAGACGCATCTTTGGACCCATTAGGGATACACAAAGTGGAGAGTGGAAAAGAAGAAGTAACAAAGACATTTATGATCTGTTTAAGTCTCCGCTAATCACTGGTATCATGAAGGCTAATAGACTACAATGGCTGGGGCATATAGAAAGAATGGAAGATAATAGGGAAACAAAACTCGCTTACACTCAGGAAATAAATGACCGTAGACCCCGAGGTAGACCAAGAAGGCGGTGGAGAGATAATACATGTACAGACCTACAAGCACTTGGAATCAACGACTGGCAAGAGAAGGTCCACCAGAGAGACGAATGGAGGCGGATTGTATTTGCAGCAAAGAACCTCAATGGCTCGGAACGCTGAAGAAGAAGAAGCCTGCAGACTCTCCTCCAGCCCTGTCACCATTTTGCAATGCCTCATTAATTTCTACTGAATTATTAACCCAGTCTATGATTCTAATGCTATTCAGAAATGCATTTCATCTTTATGCTGTAAGAAGTAATCTTATCTAGGCACTACATGCATTTTTATGTGTGCAAACTGCTAGCACTCTTTCTCTGAAAGAACTATTTTAGAAAGACAACCATTGCTTTTTTGTGTGCTGACAAATGCCTAGCTTCTAAAATACAGTAGTTCCTTTACCACACAAAGGATGAGAGAGTGAGAGAACAATTATTTCTTCTCATCTGTTCTTGCTTGTAAGTGGAGTTTGGAGAGATGAAATGTATGCTGCATGACTGACCGATCTTGCACACGCCTGGTGTCAAGTTCATCTGTCCAGAATAGGGATTCAAATCCCTGCTCCCAGCCTCAGGTTGGTTGACAACTAAAAGAGGGATAATCTATGTGTTCAGGCAAAGAAGAAGAAGACAAAATTTGGTGTAAGGAAAAAGACCTTATGTTCTGTAATTCTCATATCTATATATATGTTAGTTGTCCATGAATGAGAATCAGTGTGAATCCCTTTTGGTGAATGCTTCACCTGAAATCTTAATGTATATTAATTCATAAACATGAAATTTACTATCTCGATTGTGAGATAGTCATTTATATAATTTTTAACTCATTGAAACTTCTAAACATTATGGAGAAAATTTGTTTAGATTATAAGACCCCAGTTAGGAAGGGGAAGTGAGCTAATGATGATTGAGAAAGAAGGCATTCAGGAATCAAACCTGACTTGTAACAATCTTGCACTGCCCTGATTTGGGAGAATGAGCAAATAACATGAGTGTACATGTCATCAATGCTGTCATCCTGTTATCATCAATGCCTATGTCCTTGCTATGATGAATATGGTTGCTCATCTTTTTCCCTGTCAGACGTATGATCCTTGTTGTTCCTCTGATGTCTATATCTCTAGTGAGATCACTAGCACATTCAGATCACTATATCAGCAAGGATCAGAGAATGGTAGCAATGCATATAAATATTATACCCATCATCAGTCAGAGTTGATCCAGCACTGTGGAGAGAAGGGGCAATAGATCTCACCTTTCGGTACTACCTTATTCTTCCTCTTTCGCATCCTTCTATCTTTAGTCCCCTTTTCATTGTTGTCTACTTCACTGTGACATTCAGTTTTAAAAACTCATGAATGGGTGAATTATATTTGTATTACTAGAGAGGAGATTGTGTTCGTGGATGATTCCAGTATGAAATAAACACAAAATTTGTCTGGGGTGAATATGAAAAAGCTCAGCTTTTTGTCAGAGCATTGGATCAGTCGCCGCAATGTCTGGTTATCCTGGAGTCAATCTGAGGTACTCCTGTATGGAAATACATTCTAGTGAGATCTGCCCATTTCCACTATCTCCAGCAATCACCAGCTGTGAATCAAATTAATCAGAACATTCAAACAAATCTTAAAGAACATTTATTCCATCTACACTGAAGAGCACTTTTGTCAGCATTTTAGTATGAACTTTCTCGTCAGAAGATATATGAACTGAATACCTACTTCATTGGATGCCAGTCAGATTACTTTCTAGGACCATGTTCAATATTTGTATACCAGATTATATAAGGACAATTTTACCACCACCAGACTTATTTAATAAGTGATTATAGCACATTTCTCAAGGGGAACATGAAAAGTCGTCTTGTGAAGGGCACATTTTATACAACATGCAATCATACTGTACTTAATGTTTTATAACATTCATGCATGCTTGATGTGTTTTTCGTGTATTTCATTGTGAGAAGCCTTTTATTAACTATCCTCCAGTCTTCAGAATTTTTTGGTTGAATTAAAATAATGAAATTTACCCTCCCTCTTCTTCACTAACTTGTGATGTTACTCAACTCAGTTATATGTTTAATTAAGAGATTAATTAACATACTTTGAATAATTTGGAACAGCATGTGGCCGGGTAACCACTAGTAGGCAGTTTAAAATACTGATCCTACTGTACGCTCCCAGGTTCCAAATTGTCCATTGAGGAGAACTCTTTATATTTAAATTATTATTGTACCCATTTCACCTATTGGGGAAAATGAATGCAATTGGGGGTTCAGAGTCAAATTTAGTCTCCTTGGGAAGGACAGAAATTAGTTTGGTGCTTTAACATATCCTGGAGTCCCCTAGACATCCTGAGTCCTTTCGTGTCACATCACATTACAGTGACATACCCACATGTTACTTATCATGGGGATGCACTTGTGGGTACTGACCTTTTCCACTCAACATGCCGCACTTATCATGTCGACATGTCTCACTTTATCAAAAGCCTTTGTGTAGTCAATAAAGCAAAGTTGTAGATCTGTGTGTACTTCTATAGAATGTTCAGTTACTGCTCTCAGTATATACACAGCATTTACTGTACCATTCCCTTCTACAAACCCACATTGTTCTTTTCTTATTTCAGGTTGTATTTCTTCATAACTCTTTGCAAGATAATTCTCAGCAAAATCTTTGTGATGTGGCTCATTATACTTATAGTTCGAAGTTGATCACATTCCAAGGCTCCTGATTTCTTTGGGATTACAATAAATACAGAATTACATAATTCATGAGTTATATCTCCAGTATCATATATTTTATTTAGCAGTCTGGTAACTTTTATCTATTCCATATTCTTCTACAGCATTAATCATTTTCGTGATGATGCTGTCAGAAAAGGAGGTCTTGCTAATTTCATATGGTTAAGAGCATTCTGAACTTCCATCTTCAAAATTGATGGTCCTTCATTATTATTTTGAATATCATACTGTTCTTCTGACATCATACCATCATAAGATGATTTTTCACATAATCTTACCATACATATGATCTTTTTCTATTTTGCTGTTTCCATCTTCGAAGTGACTATTCACAATGGAATTGCGAATATAAAACAAATTATATTCGCAATTGAAGTAGGTCACGTAAATATTCCTATGCGTGTGTCCACATTACAATATTTTGTTGATCCGTTAACGTGTCCTCAGTAGCATAGTGGTTAGTGTTTCCGCCTGGTGCACGAGAGCTCTGGGTTCGATTCCCAAATCGAGAGGTGACGTTTTTTTTTCTTTTCCATTTTCAGGAGTTAGGTGACACCAATGCTTGTCTGATGATTTCGCTTTAGGCATATGTTTTCTACGGAGTTTGTGTATTAGGTGTTGTTTATCTTGCTCTGCAGGAACCTGCACACTTGTCTTTCTGTTCTTATCTGTCCTCTACTTTTGTTATCTTGGGAAAGGAGCTTAGCCACACAAACACGAGTTTTCTCTCTCTCTCTCTCTCTCGCTCGCTCTAAGTCTCGATCTCCCACCTCTCCCTTTCGTGTCTTTACCACTCTTTAATGTCTTTCAATACATCTTTCTCATATCTCTGACTCACACTGTCTTCGTTATCTATCTTTCTCCTCTCTCTTTTCCACCTGCTTCAGATATACCGGATTTTCCTGCACTTTATAATATGCGTAGCATTTCCTTTTCCTTGTTTATTTATTAATTAATGAGGCCAGTCAATCGAAAGCCTGGTGTTTGAATTACCTAATCATGTCTTGCTGTGGCGAAGCATATTATTACTGTCAACAGAGTCACTCAGATAGGATGCAATGGAGGCCATAGAAAGTGTCAAATTAAGAGAATCATCACTGCTGCGATATTATCAGGACATAAATAGTAGGACGGTAACGTAAACAAGCATGGATGCCTGGTATTCTAACAGTAAGTGTACAGAAACGAAAGTTAATAATTCTTGAACTCGCCTGGGGACAGAATTATTTGTAGAGATCGTTATTTTTATTGGGGATACCTGTTCTGAACAATTTTTCTTGATATTTAAACAGGACTATCTTAATTTCAGTCCATTACAAATTTGATTTACAGAAAGAAACCAGAGCTACGGACGCTCCCAAAGCATTTTTCGGAGCAGTCAATTATTTCATTATAAACAAACATCAAAAATGGATATCTGGTCATATACTTTAGTTTATGTTGTGTGGTTTCTGCAGTATGTACCTCACGAGGTACAGCGAAGTATGCCAGACAATTCAATCAACCGTGCCGTCTATATATTGTCTACTTTATTCAAAATATAAGTTTTGACGCAATAGGATCCTCAGGGAAACATGAAAGAAATTTATGCGATAAATACTAATAATATAATATATTATTATTATTAATTATTATTAATATAATATGATATGATTATGATTATGTTTTTAAATTTAATCTACAGATTTCTATTAAAACCTTTACAACTTTAACTTATGACTAACTAAATAATAAATTCTTACCTCTGTCAATTATATTGTGTGATATAATTACTCAGTAAAGTGATACTCCAATAAAGCTGAACACTTCTCACTTCTGTGATTCTCATGTGCTGTGTGAAGGCTGTCGCTGGTACCCACGTTTGTTTGGTATTTACATTTACCGTTTCCGTTTCCGTTCCTAGTTACGAATGGTCCCCTTCAACCGCCTACAATATCGGCTTGGTTGTAGTTGGACCCTTTATTGTGTGGCTTGTTTTGATTCGTTCGTAGATCGGGCTGCTTGTTTTCAGCTTCCTGGCTTCTGGTTGGCTGATTTTGTTCGTTCCTGTCTTGATAAAGTGTTACATGTCTGGGCAGAGTCGCGCACTTGTTGAGGCCTGGAGTTATTGTGTACCCACCCCGTCATATGGTGCTGTTTCCTTCAGGGAGTCTACCAATCGTCGTTCCACCTGTGGTTCCTCCTCCTTCCCCGTCTTGGGTTGTCTTCGAACCTTCCCGTTCGTCTGTCGTCTCGATGGTTCGATCTTGGTGTGGAGCGATTCGCAAGTGCCTTACAGAATTGCTCTTGGTCTGGGAGGCCGTTCTCATCCAGTTCGATTTCAATTTCTTCTTCTGGTGCTTCGTCTTCTGTTTGGGTCTTTGTATCTTCTGGTTCTTTCTTTTCTTCTTCTTCTTCTTCTTCTTTCGTTCGCTTGAAATATGTCTATATCTGCAATGTCGTCTCTTGCATGAATTGAACTGTTTTTTTCAGTTCACACAGTGGTCCATAGAGTTTATCTTCCACTGTCGTCTCTCTAGGCCAGAAGGTTTGCCTAGATATGTTATATTTTGGGCAGTCTTGGAGTATGTGCTCTGCTGTCTGCGACGCCAATCCACATGTGCACATGGCTGTTTCACCAATCTTGAATTTTGTATACATGTGGTTGCGTAATCTATTGTGTCCTGTTCTGAGGCGCAGAATAATGACTTGTTCTGGTCTGTCCATAACGTGGTAGTCATCTTGAGCAGGTTTTGGTGGCTTTCTGACTGATTTGATCATTATTTTCTTTTGGTGGTATGTAACGGGCACATCAGGCTGTTCTTCTTTGGCTCCTTCCTTAGCCAATTGATCAGCTCTGTCGTTTCCGGGTACTCCACAGTGGGATGGTATCCACTGTATGGTGACTTTATGCTGACTGCTAAGTTCAGAAAGTAGTGTCCTTAGTACTGGCAATTTCCCAGAGAGGAGCGCCTCGAGTACTGATTTTGCATCTGTTAGTAGCACCACAGGTTGTGTACCATTGCTGTTATTTAGTAATTTCTCTGTTGCTATCTTGATTGCCTCAATTTCGGCATCATAGTTATGGCAGTACTTTCCTGTCGGTACTCTGGCTGTGTCCCTAGTATTATTTGGGTATTCTATGTACACTCCCGCTCCTCCATTTCGAACAGCATTTTGTGCTGACCCATCTGTGTAGACTCGGATCCAGAGATCCTGTGGGTATTCTTCATCAAGGAAGCTGAGAGTGGCTGTTCTGCTCTGCACACTGTTCTGTTCTTCCTTGTCAAATATTCCTCTCACTTTTGTCTGGATTTGTAACGATAGTCTATGCTCATCTTTCCATGGAGTTCGCTCTGGAATAGTTGTTAGGGGGATACCAACTGTGGGCAGATCAGTGGTTTCTCTGCAGAGTCGTTTGGCCTGGTGGATAAAACTACTTCTTTTCAACCGCCCCATAGCTAGGTTTTCAAATCTGTTCTTCATAGGGTGGCCTGGCAAGCTGAGGAACTTTTCTGCTTGTATTAGCATTTTCGTATCTCTGCGCTCACTCAGTGCCTGTGTCCTCCCCATCTTCTCCATTTCCACTATAGGGGTTGATCTCATCCCTCCTGTGGTGACTCTAAGTGCTTGATTTTGCACCTTGTCCAGCTCTTGTAGTGTGGTTTTTGATGCTGAACACCACGCAGTTGACCCATATTCCAGGTGTGGTCGTATGCTCTGTTGGTAAACTTTGCTAAGTATTTTCGTACTGGCTCCCCATGTGGTTCCACTTAGCTTTCTCAGGATGGCTATTTTCCTTCTGGCTTTTGCTACTGCTTTGTTGATGTGCTTTCTCCATGTCAGCTTGCCATCAAATGTTACTCCAAGGTATGTTGGTTCTTTATCTTCTCTTAGGGGAGTTCCATTTATCTGGATGATCCCTGCCTTTTGTTTTGGAGAGAGGGTAAATAGGGTGGTGCTGCACTTGTCAGTGTTTATGCTGACACACCATCTATTTGCCCATGCAGCAAATGTATCTACAGCTCTTTGTAGCAATCTGGTGGCCACTGATGCATATTCATTTGTGCTCCATAGAACCAGGTCATCGGCGTACATTGCCGCTTTAATTCCATGCGGTAGGTGAGCAACAAGATCATTGATGAAGATTAGAAAAAGTGTGGGGGACAAGACTCCGCCCTGGGGGACACCGTGACGCAGTAGTACTTTCTTGCTCTTGAGTCCGTCTATCTGTACTCGGGCTCTTCTGTTGTGCAAGTATGCTTTCACCCATTTGTACATTCTTCCATTGACTTTGCAATTTCTCAGTTTCTTCATCAGACCTTCTTTCCAGACTTTGTCAAAGGCTTTCTTCAGATCTATCCATGCCGCAAGCACCAGCTTCTTCTCTTGGAATGCATCCTCAATTTCTTGAGAGAGGTAGGTTGTCTGATCTTCCGTAGAGTAGCACTGCCTAAAGCCAGCCTGCTGTGGCACAAGGATGTTTTTACTTTCAATGTACCACTGCAGTCTGTGATTGATGATGCGCTCCAGTGTTTTGCAGAGACAGCTGGTGAGGCTAATTGGTCTGTAGCTAGAGGCAATGGAACCATCTTTCCCTGATTTTAGGAGGGGTATCATGATTGCTTCTCTCCAGGCTTGTGGAACACTGCCTAAGGTCCAGCTGTTATTGAAGATCTGCAACAGCTTTGTTTTGGCCTCTGTTCCTAGGTTCCTGATCATTTCATTGGAGATACGATCAGCTCCTGGTGACTTTCTCATTTTCAGGTGACGTTTTTTTTTCTTTTCCATTTTCAGGAGTTAGGTGACACCAATGCTTGTCTGATGATTTCGCTTTAGGCATATGTTTTCTACGGAGTTTGTGTATTAGGTGTTGTTTATCTTGCTCTGCAGGAACCTGCACACTTGTCTTTCTGTTCTTATCTGTCCTCTACTTTTGTTATCTTGGGAAAGGAGCTTAGCCACACAAACACGAGTTTTCTCTCTCTCGCTCGCTCTAAGTCTCGATCTCCCACCTCTCCCTTTCGTGTCTTTACCACTCTTTAATGTCTTTCAATACATCTTTCTCATATCTCTGACTCACACTGTCTTCGTTATCTATCTTTCTCCTCTCTCTTTTCCACCTGCTTCAGATATACCGGATTTTCCTGCACTTTATAATATGCGTAGCATTTCCTTTTCCTTGTTTATTTATTAATTAATGAGGCCAGTCAATCGAAAGCCTGGTGTTTGAATTACCTAATCATGTCTTGCTGTGGCGAAGCATATTATTACTGTCAACAGAGTCACTCAGATAGGATGCAATGGAGGCCATAGAAAGTGTCAAATTAAGAGAATCATCACTGCTGCGATATTATCAGGACATAAATAGTAGGACGGTAACGTAAACAAGCATGGATGCCTGGTATTCTAACAGTAAGTGTACAGAAACGAAAGTTAATAATTCTTGAACTCGCCTGGGGACAGAATTATTTGTAGAGATCGTTATTTTTATTGGGGATACCTGTTCTGAACAATTTTTCTTGATATTTAAACAGGACTATCTTAATTTCAGTCCATTACAAATTTGATTTACAGAAAGAAACCAGAGCTACGGACGCTCCCAAAGCATTTTTCGGAGCAGTCAATTATTTCATTATAAACAAACATCAAAAATGGATATCTGGTCATATACTTTAGTTTATGTTGTGTGGTTTCTGCAGTATGTACCTCACGAGGTACAGCGAAGTATGCCAGACAATTCAATCAACCGTGCCGTCTATATATTGTCTACTTTATTCAAAATATAAGTTTTGACGCAATAGGATCCTCAGGGAAACATGAAAGAAATTATGCGATAAATACTAATAATATAATATATTATTATTATTAATTATTATTAATATAATATGATATGATTATGATTATGTTTTTAAATTTAATCTACAGATTTCTATTAAAACCTTTACAACTTTAACTTATGACTAACTAAATAATAAATTCTTACCTCTGTCAATTATATTGTGTGATATAATTACTCAGTAAAGTGATACTCCAATAAAGCTGAACACTTCTCACTTCTGTGATTCTCATGTGCTGTGTGAAGGCTGTCGCTGGTACCCACGTTTGTTTGGTATTTCACGTTTGTTTGGTATTTACATTTACCGTTTCCGTTTCCGTTCCTAGTTACGAATGGTCCCCTTCAACCGCCTACAATATCGGCTTGGTTGTAGTTGGACCCTTTATTGTGTGGCTTGTTTTGATTCGTTCGTAGATCGGGCTGCTTGTTTTCAGCTTCCTGGCTTCTGGTTGGCTGATTTTGTTCGTTCCTGTCTTGATAAAGTGTTACATGTCTGGGCAGAGTCGCGCACTTGTTGAGGCCTGGAGTTATTGTGTACCCACCCCGTCATATGGTGCTGATTCCTTCAGGGAGTCTACCAATCGTCGTTCCACCTGTGGTTCCTCCTCCTTCCCCGTCTTGGGTTGTCTTCGAACCTTCCCGTTCGTCTGTCGTCTCGATGGTTCGATCTTGGTGTGGAGCGATTCGCAAGTGCCTTACAGAATTGCTCTTGGTCTGGGAGGCCGTTCTCATCCAGTTCGATTTCAATTTCTTCTTCTGGTGCTTCGTCTTCTGTTTGGGTCTTTGTATCTTCTGGTTCTTTCTTTTCTTCTTCTTCTTCTTCTTCTTCTTCTTCTCTTCTTCTTCTTCTTCTTCTTCTTCTTCTTCTTCTTCTTCTTCTTCTTCTTTCGTTCGCTTGAAATATGTCTATATCTGCAATGTCGTCTCTTGCATGAATTGAACTGTTTTTTTTTCAGTTCACACAGTGGTCCATAGAGTTTATCTTCCACTGTCGTCTCTCTAGGCCAGAAGGTTTGCCTAGATATGTTATATTTTGGGCAGTCTTGGAGTATGTGCTCTGCTGTCTGCGACGCCAATCCACATGTGCACATGGCTGTTTCACCAATCTTGAATTTTGTATACATGTGGTTGCGTAATCTATTGTGTCCTGTTCTGAGGCGCAGAATAATGACTTGTTCTGGTCTGTCCATTACGTGGTAGTCATCTTGAGCAGGTTTTGGTGGCTTTCTGACTGATTTGATCATTATTTTCTTTTGGTGGTATGTAACGGGCACATCAGGCTGTTCTTCTTTGGCTCCTTCCTTAGCCCAAATTTATCAGCCTTTTTTGGG
>JACEFZ010023094.1:0-38399 GCA_014155875.1 Cepaea nemoralis | reverse complement strand
GTGTGTGTGTGTGTGTGTGTGTGTGTATGTATGTGTGTGTGTATGTATGTGTGTGTGTGTGTGTGTGTGTGTGTGTGTGTAATTGCTATCTATAAACATGGATTCTGGGTACATATTCAAGAATTACTTACCGGAACAAGCACTGCATTGATGTAATTCCCCAGATCCTCATTTTCACATCTAAGAATAGGTCTGTTGTACTCTCCTGTTGAATATAAGCCGTGAACAGATTAGAGAAATTAGACATAGACAGTCAAGATTGTTTGGACACGTTAATAAAAGAAATAAACTAGAGAACGTGCTGATAGCTGGCAAGAGTGAAAAGAACACGGGGAAGGCAAATAAGTAAATATCTGATTGGCTTGGCCACATGACATAATCTAGACAAAAACAAAGAGCTGATGGACGACTCTGTTGATCACGTAAGACAGCAAACCAAAACCGTCCACGCTTATATACATGGTACAGGATGGTTATGATGATGATGATGACGATGATGACTCCGAGGATACTCTGATTTCCAAGAAACATGTATCATTAGCTATGGCACCAATATAGTTTTGATAAATATAGATTCTTTGTGCGATTTCTTTCAAGCAATTGTAATTCATGGATACAGATATAAGCTGAACCATGTTATTTAATAAATGTAAGCGTTAGACAAGTAGCTCTTTAATAATTACATCATCATGTAATTGTTCATTTGTCTTAGTTAGTTAGTTAGTCCTTCCTCTTGAGCCTAAGGCGGCGCATAGGGCAGAAGTCATGGCTCTCCATGTCCGGCGGTTCGCTGCTACCTGTTGTAGGTCCTGGATGTTCACTTGGCCGTTGAATGAGCCTTCTATGATGATGGTTCTACGCAGGGTCTCTCTTGGTCTTCCCCGTTTTCTTTTCCCTACTGGTGACCATAAGAGGGCTTGGTTGGGGAGTCTTGTCTTGTCCATTCTGAGTAAATGGCCGATGTAGTTCCAACGGCGTTTTCTTATAAATTGGATACAGTGTCTTGCTTAGTCTAGTATATCATAATTTACTAATTTCGATAATGTATACAAACTGCCTTTGTAGGACTGAATCGCCTTACCGAGATTTTAGAAGTATTTTGCAACCATGCCAAACTGATAACATTCAGATGATATATAATACCACAATAATCTGATATGAGAATTGAGGTGGCGAAAGTCACTACGGGTCCCGCTGGTTGGAGGAAACATATTTGTGGAATCGCTTTTTGTGTGTGTTTAGTTACATATTTTGTTTTACAATTCAGAAAAAAAAAACTGCCATGTTTTTAATGTATTATTAATGTATAAAATATTAAACAATAGACTATCCCTGTGCTAAGAGTGTATACAGGAAGAATACATAACACATACGTTGTACACATATATTTGTATAGTAAAGTGTACAATTATAAAATGTCAAAGATCAGTATATTAGAAAGCGACAAAATTATTACCACAAAAAGAAAAGTGCAACACACATAAATGCTAAAGATTTTAAGTAAACCATGTTGAGAAGATAACACCTGCAATGTTGCCCATTATTATTGTTCTGGATTGTTCCCGTGTGTCATCATGTGTCAGGTTCTTTGCAGAACGTCGCTCTTATGAGGACATCAAAACGAATATCGACATTTCCCATTTCTCTGAGATTTTTTCATGCCCAGGGTGTCTTTAATGTCCCAAGTCCACTTTCGTGTTCTTCCAGAAAGCATGCGTTTCAGTAATGTTCTTTCTACGCCCGTGTCACAGATGATATGGCCAAAGTATTTCGTTTTCGTAGGCAATATACTGTTTAAGAGTAAGTTTTCTTCGATATTTAGGTGTCCTAGAATGTCAACATTTGCTTTCTTTTTTATGTCATTGCTTTTGAAATATTGTTTTGGTAAATTGATGTGGGTTACACTCACTGCACATAATGATGATAGTGTTAAAGCTTATGTCACTATATTATATACTCAGTCCAAAGAGAAAAGAGACAGATACATCCATCCATCCATCATATGCCATGCCGATAAGCGTGGGCGATCATGTTCTGCCATTTCACTCGATCACCAGAGTCGTGGATCAGCTCCGTGTTCCTGTCTCGACCGTGCCATGCAGCCAAGCCATCTAGGTATTTACTTCTCGGTCTTCCCCTTGGTCTCTTCCCTTCGATCATGCCAGTTGTCACCAAGTTCTCCAAGTCATTTCTTCTCATAACATGCCCAAAATACTTTGACTCTTCATCTCATCTCATCTCATCATGTTCCTCTTGTATCTTGCGGTGTCGAGGTGAAGTATGAACATCGTGAGAGTGCCCGATTATGGGCTTCATATATCGATATTCCCATGGACTGTGCTATTCCCTCAGTCCAACGTTTACGTGGTCGACCTCTTCCTCTGTTTCCATCTTTGACTGTCTACGTCTAATACCTCCAATCAGTCTACGATCTTCATTTGTTTCTTGAAGGACTTGTTCATTGGTTTTTCTGCCTGTCCATGGTATTCTTTGCATTTTCCTCAGAAACCATATTTCCACAGCCATCAGATGTCTTTCAGCTTGTCCACGCTGCACATCGATATAAAAGTATAGGTTCTATGTAGAACTTCAACACTCTTTTAATCGTTTCAATTGATAATTTTTTATTGACCAGTATGTTTTCCATCTTGCAAAAGGCTACCTTTGCAATGGCAATTCGTGTTCTAATCTCTTCGAGGCATCTCCCATCAGATGTTAATACTATTCCTGAGATAGCTGTATCGATTCACTTGCTTAAGCATATGCCCATTTACTCGTATATCACATTGTGGTATTTCCTTCTTCCCAGTGACGACCATAATCTGTGTCTTCTTACTATCGTCAACCAGGATGGTCACTGCTAAGAAGGAGAGCAATGGTAAACTACCTTATCTACATTTGCCTAGAAAATAATGTTTTGTAAACTTATAGAGAATCAGAGAAACGGCTTCAATGAGTGCTCTATAGGACCAGCCTCGCCCGGTACGGGTAGCCATGTGAAACAAAGGTGACCCCAGGCAGTCAGCAAGCGACTGAATGCAAAAGATTACCATCATTTAAAGTAGGCACATGGAATGTTAGAACTGTAGGTGGAGATGGAAGATGTAATATTAAGAAAGTAATAAGAAGACATATGCGAGACCAGATGGTAAGTAATGGGCATGATATCATCCGAGGATTAAAGCATAATCAGTTCTGGTTGAGAGAAAAAATAGCGAGGGTAGCACTTATAATGGATATAGAGAGATAAAAATCAGTTCAACGGATATTGGACTTTGTCAGAAAGAATAATACTAGTAATGGTGACTGGCCGACCTTTTGATATCAATATCATGTACGTCATGCACCAACAACAGACAGCAGTGGTGACAGCATCGGTGAATTTTATAATGATTCGGAGAATGTCTCCAATAAATTCAAGTATTCATAATTAAATAGCATAATGAGTGAATTTAATGCTGAAGTTAAAAATCAACAGGTCGGATAAATATTAGGCAAATGTGGACTAGAGGGATAGAATGAAAAAGGAATCTGACTTGTGCTGTGAGCAAAAGAGCATGCGATGATTATTGGAAACACCTGATATCAACATCGCCGAAGGAGATTATGGACGTGCAGGAGTCCTGACCATAAGATCAGAAATCAGTGTGATTACATTCTCATCAACAGACAATTTCGAAATGCCGTAAAAGTCGCAAAATGTATACGAAGTGCAGATTGATATAGCGGCTACAGATTAATCATAAGCAATATACATAAACAATTAAGGAAGGTGTAGTATACACCAAGAAACAAAATTGTATCTATGTGCACTGATGAGTTAGGAGATAAAAGATAAATTCAACGTAAAGGTAATCAACATATTTGTTGCATTGTCCGATATAGACATATAATATCAAGATTTTAACGACCAATGCGAAATATTAACTGATTACGTGCCGAAGGATAATATATCGCCGAAAGTGACTTCCCATTTCCACAAAAGGACGATATATCGCTATGCTGGAGTCATCGTGTTATTGGTTTTATTTAGCGGTATCTACCACAATTTTATAGCTCAGTGAAAGGAAATGTACATTATAATATTTGTTCATTTGATTATGTGCCATGTCTGGTCCAGATCTACTTTATGTTTGGCACTCAATCAGTTAAGGAAATCAATCAGCGTTTCTGCAGGGAAAAAATACCAAACAAAAAAAAAACCTAGATAATGGAATAACAATGGAAAATATACAGATATTCACATGAAAATTAGCAAACTGTGCACCGAGGCAAAAGAAACGTGGTTTGGGGAAACTTGCAGGGAAATTGAAAACCAACACAACACCCGGAATACACAGTTAATGCAGAGGATTTAATGACATCACTAACAAACGAAAACACATATCAACGGGTTGCCTGATAACCAACTGTTTCAAAATCATAATAGAAAAAGATCATATATTATAAATACATGGTCAGATTATGTGAAAGACCTTTATGATGATTCAAGAGAAGAACAGTATGATATTCGGTAGAATAATGAAGGACTGTCGAATTTGAAGATGGAAGTTCAGAATCCTCTTAACCATATGAAAACATGCAAGACCCGGGTCCAGATAACATCACAACATAAATGAGCAATGCCTTGGACGAATATGGAATAGACCAGACTACTAAACACAAGCTATGATACTGAAGATATATCTCCTGAATTATGTAATTCTATATTTATTTCAAAGGAGATTGAAGGAATCAGGACCCTTGGGATGTGATCAACATCGAACACTTACTAAAATGAGCGACATCACGGAGATTTTGCTAAGAATTATCATGCAAAGAGTTCGGAAGAAAATACAATCCGAAATAGGAGATGAACAATGTGGGTTCGTAGAATGCAAGAGTATAGTAAATGATGTGTATATGGTGAGAACATTAATTGAACTTTCTATAGAAGTAAATAAAGACCTACATCTGTGCTTTACTTAAACAATGGCTTTCGATAAAGTAAGACATGTCATTCAGATGAAGATGCTTGCAGATCTACACATTGATGGTGAAGTCTTTAGACTTGTAAAAAGAAACATATATTGGAAACAACAACCTACCACAAAGATTGATAATGAAGTAGGTCAAAATCACTCTATTCAGAGAGGTGTGCGACAGAGATGTGTAATGTCACAATGTCTTTTTTCCGTGTACAGTGAAAATGGTTTTGAAAATTTAGAAGATATGAGAGGAATCACCATTTTGGGGACGTAACGTCAATAACATTAGACATACGGATGATATAGTATTGATTGCAGATAATGAGTAGGATCTGCAACTAATGTTAGAATTAATTTGTGAGAAGACACAGATTTTGGTCAGTGTAGCATGATGAAACAGAACTCCCCATTCCCAGCCCGACACATTCATAAAAATACTTCCGATTTAAATATAAATCCAAATAGAAGGACGATTCTTGGAAATAGTATGTTCTAGAACGAGTTGGGGAGGGCAGCGGTATATGCGCTTGTCTTTTGATTGGTTAATAAGTAATGAGCCCACGCTATTCCTGGGCCATATTTTAAAATCTAATTAGTTGAGCGGGGATTTCACCGGGAGCGGTCGCTAGTGTGATGTGATGACCCAACAATGCCCTTAAAGATTCAATAATATATTGTTCTCTGGACAACAGGTACCACTTTAAAACATACTTTAATGTTGTAGTTGTGCCTAGTGAACGAATGAGAAGAATATAAGAGTATTTAATGAATAAAATGTGAAAGTGGACAACCTAACTTCTGTGGGCCAGTATTCTGGATACTGCTTCTTCAACCTTGACATGTCTTTCACGCTGTATACTCCAAGTGCATATCAATCCCTTGTTGTGACTGGTTGCGTATGCTTGATGAATGTATAGTACACTCATGCAAATTCGCAAACCCAAACCCCTTGTGCATTCTTCATGCCTAGGATGACTTATTCTTAAATCAACTGTACCTTTGCTCTCGCGAGTTAACATATGGCAGTCTGGATTGGAATGAGTGATGTAAACATGTACAAGTTCCTTGGTAAAACGCTGAGAATGTTGGAGTGAGTGAGTTGGTGATTTAATAAATAGCCTCTCACATCTAGTGGAAGGAAAGATGCCTCAATATCCATATGTAAACAGGTTGTGTGTGGCACGCCAGAATTGCTAAGTCCAAGTGATGCCTGGTGGCTATAAGCTCAAGAGAATTAATATAATTTCTCTTTGAAGTATTACACTGGTACCTCTACTGTTGGTTGGTTCATATAAACTAGTTCTTAAGAGAACCATAGGTGTGTGAACCTGTGTCTTAGTTGGCTGAATATAATGTATGGCTCATGCAAATTTACAAGGACTAAACATGTTTTTCCCATATGTGCTTGGTGCATATGTGAACAATTGTGTATGCAATTGAGCTTCTGTTACCTACTGTAGTAGACATGAAAATTACTCAGTGGGGAAAGAGCACATGATGATGATAAAGATGATGTACCTGTGAGTCAGGTCTGTCTGAGAAAAGGGGTGAGGTCTGGCATTGCTGAGTGAGTGTATATGGAATAGGACATTCATGCACCAACATCACAGCCATTGGAATGGATGTCTGGTCTGCTAATTGGGTAAATGCCATTAGTTAATACATAATGCAGATTGCAGTTGTAAATGCCTATTTTCCATTTCCCTTCACAATGCCTGTCCCATGTTGCTATGTCACAATGATTGCTGTACTGTGTCTGGTCCTCCTTGTGCCCAGGTCTACTGTGGTTCAAACATGGTGGAACTTAGACCACATACATGCTTGTAATTGTGTTAGGCTAACCTGTCTCAGCATATGGTCTTGTGATTACCACAGTACATCACAGTGAAATTCACTACATCATCAACTGGGAGAGGTGTGCTTGGACAACACCCACCCTAACCTCCCCATCTCCATCTGTGTATGTTAATGTATGATAACATCATCTTTTAACAAATGTAAAGAGATGTTGTGCCATTTTGTATTGACAGAGAACAGAGGGATGGTGGAGAAGCCTTCCATATATCATCTGGGACAACTAAACAGAAGTCCTAGATCCAGAAGTGACTCCCTATCAAAATGGCAGGAAAATCTAAGAAGAATTTTCTCTCAGCTCTTTAACAGCTGAATGCACAAATGGGAGCAAAACACAATCTGAAGCACTACAAATGTGGTGAACTGGACAGTGATCTTTGGGTCAATCAAATGTCATCTGAGAACTAAACAACAAGTCTATGGTGGTGAACCTCATTCAGGACGTCTGGTGAAATGACTGGGACAATGGATTGTTTGGCTAGGACTTATCTTAGTTAATCTCCAGCCTGGTGCTCACACAGTGTTTCAGAATGAAGACTTGTTAAGTACGTGAGATAGACTGAGGAGAAGGAAGAAGACTGGGACATGTTTGTATCTTAGATCTTCCTCTACAGGAAATGTAGAACAGATTCCTAAGTCTCAACTTCATGAACAGTCAACTCACCAGTGAAAGACAAGGCTGTAGCTTTTCTTCAAACTGTGACAGTAGGGGATATTTAGTCAGACTTGGAAAATCATCATGGGGAGAACTGCAACCTGAGCTTGTCCAACACCCATCATAGGTGCTAAAAGGATTAAACAGACCAGTGGAGCAGAAGGTCCCTATGCTTACCCCAGTTTATGGCTAATCTTGGTTTTCCCTCATTAACAGTGGAAGAAGAGATAAATGTCAATGGTGTAGGGGTAATTAGAGAGGAGAGGTGGAGGAGAGTTTATTATGGGTGGTGGAGTAATGGGGAGGTGGTGTATCATGTTTATCTACATGCATGTGTGACATATTTTATGCATTTTCTATGCAATAATTGAAGTGTTGACAGGAGATGATACAATGGTCATCACTCGACTCACCATCAACTCAATAAATTGTGTATTCAATGAACCAGTGTTTTAAGTACATGTCCCCAGTGAATTTCTTGTACAGTTGCTGTCAAGTGTTGTCTCTGGTGACTGTCTTAAGTGCTGTGGTTGGTTATACATATTGTGAAAAGTCTTGTATAGATGTTGTCAAGTATCTCTTATGATGTAAGTCTTGTACAATGGCTGGTGTACACAATTCCTTGTGAATGTATGTGCCACTTTTGTCAAGAAACTGCCATGTAGATGTCTTGTCCAACAGATGTAATGTACAGTTATTGTTGAGTTTGCCTACAAATAATTGAGTCCTACAATCCCAAAGAAATGGGACAAACTGATATAGGTCACAAAATGACAAAATATATAGGAGAAGATCTATGTGACGGACGAACAGCACACTGGCAACATTATGTTGAGTGAGAGGGATCCTCAGTTGTACAGGCGCTAATAGTTCAGATCTTCTCTTGCCTTGGGTGAACTATTTTACTTCTTATATAAATTTCTGTGTAGATACATAGTGGTCTCACAGTGGGGGTTTGAGCCAAAGAAAAGTGGTTCTCCAAAAAGGCTATTGCGGGAATGATTAGCTCATTTGAGTGACCTCTAGACAAAACGTGCTAAATCATATCCTTTATCTTGTTATTTATTATTCAAGATATATCTCCAGAGAACACTACTAACTAGGTCCTCTGGCAACTCAATCAAACATGTCACAGTCAGTCACTACAGTCGGTACAATTATCTCGAATTAGTCATAAGATCTAACGGGAGATGCCTTGAAGAGATTAGAACAAGAAGGTAACCGGTTTTTTTTTTTTTGGTGTCATTGTAGCCACGGTTCTTAAAGCACCAGCGCTTAAACTGTCTGTACGATGACATCGGGGTACGGGGCTCAATCCTTCACATATCAGTTTGACTTCAGCGTTGAGTTCTTGTTCAGAAAGCAATGACAAATTAGTAATCATCATCATCATCGTGTGCCATGTCGATAAGCTTGGGCGGGAATTTTTCGCCATCTCACACGATCACTAAAGCTGAGGATCAGCTCTGTGCTATGGCAAACTAGCTAACATGAACTGCCTAGTAAACTATCCTGGAGTTGAGTCGATCGCAACGTCCTGCAGAGACCATTTTAATGGATGTTTTATCATACCAAAAAAAAACAAAAACAAACTTTGTGTCAAAGAACATAAATAAGAGAAATAGGCGTTTGCACTTTAGGAACTGAATTTGTAGATGCTTGATCTCACTCACTTGGTAGAACATTGTGCAGTCGATTTTTCATTCTGTTAGACAGCAGACGACTGTTATAGTATGTGTTGTTTTCCTGAACTTCTTCCTCCTCATCGTTGTATTCATCTTCACCACACACCAGACATAGTGACTGATAAGACATACAAATAGGGCACACATGTATTGAACAATAAGGTTAATGTTTTATTCCACAAATTACAGTACTGAAAGCTGCAGCATTGGAACTTTTTAGACATCATTGCGTGAATCAAAGAAAACGCGAAGTAGAATCGGGTAGATTTACTAGAGCACAATCGCACGTGACAAAATGGACGTTGCGACATTCGTAAGCACACATATAATAAATATACAAACCACCTCTACTCATACACCATTTTTACCAAAACATAATGTAAAAAAAAAAAATGTTCTTGGCCGCGTGGGTAACCACTCATGCACCACCTGATGTACCTCTTCACATCAGTCATTCCGTTTTGAAACTTCCTACTCTACCCATACACTTGCTGGACTGATAGGCATGCATCACTATTCTGGTGCTTCATTCGTTTCTTCACTGATCAACAAATGTATAACAGAATGCTGCTCCTTTGTGGTGCATGTCAAAAGTGTGGCGGCCATCTTTAAACTGTCCTTATCACGTCACCGTGTTCGTATGCACAATGATGCCACGTGCTTAATACTTTTAACATCCCAAACAACAATATTGCCGGCTCCATGGCCGAGGACTTTGCAGTTTCTCCATTAACCCCGAATACTCTTGTGGTTGACGTGAGCCCACGAGGATTAGAAGTGGTTCGAGTCGCGCCAGTGACTTATGAGAGTATGGAGCCGGTCACTCAGAGAGTCGTGCTGATGAGCGTAACTAGCCTAGGAATCACCATACAGCTGAAAGATGGTGGTGTTGACCGCATTATCCTGAAACAGGATGGGAACGCGGGGAAAAAACAAACAATATTGACAGGTTACTAGAAAATGGCATGGTTTTTGTAATTTCTATGACACTTTTAAGGTTGTCAAGTGACGCCGCCTTTTATTATCCCTCATTTCGATATGCCATATTATTTTATTCTTCATGTCACTCTTGCAATATACAGGATGCAAGAGCTTTTTTTTTTTTTTTTTTCATAACTAGAGTTTCAGCTAAATGGTTATCATTTAAAATAGGTAATTCGAAGCAATGCTTTTCCATTGTAAATTTTAACGAAGAAGGCACAAACAATAGCTTGCGCAGCGAATTGCCTGACATTTTTCCGTCCTTCTCATCAGGTGCAAGCTACAGAGTTAGATATTATTTGAAGTGAATAAATGAATCCTTTTTGGCTGAAATACATCACACACAGTCACTTACACTCGAATGTAAAGCATGTGTTACCACGGTAAGCGCAGATTCACTGCAAGCAAGCCTGCTTACATTGCGGTGGTTTCCAACACTTAATGGCGGTAGCCTCAGCAAATGTGTGCATGCATTTGTTCTTAGCCGTATACAGTATGTAATAAATTACACATGTAATTGTTGAATCACAGCATCATTTTTTTTTCTGAGCAAACGTAATCTTATATTTCATTCTGTTACATTCCTATCACATTTCTACATTTTTATTTCACGCAGTCAGCATGCAATCCACATTTTAAACGCCTGCACTTTCAGTTGGAAAGCGATAAGACCAAAATAATTAACATTTCTTAATTTTGGATATACAATCAACAATATGAAACGTGTATGTTGAAAAATACTTAGTAATATTTCAGTGTCATTCTTCATGTTGATTACCTTGAACTCCTTTTCCAGATTAGACTGGCCTGATTCAGAGTTCTGCTCCAGGAATTGAACCCTGTCTCGTATGTTGCATGAGGTCAGTGTGGTATCCCTACATACCATGGCGATCTGTGTAGCTCTGTGCAGGAGTTCATACTGTTGCTGGAATAGTGACCACATACACATATTACACGGAGGGATTATAGTCAGTCGTTGTGAATATCTTTGAATTCAATAATTATTTACAACCAAACTTATCATCATGAACAGTGGTGGCGCAGTCGCTAGTACGTCATTTGTTGTAATCACCTTCGAGGCTTTCAGGGCAAGTTATATCTAAAATCGGTACCAGAAAATGTGCTAGGAAGTAAAGGCGGTTGGTGAGATGTTGATTACGTCATACACCGAGTGCCGATTCATATAAACTATTGGGCACTCACCGTATACCTAATATGCTACATGGCATGAAAAGTTCTACTCTGTTACTTGTGCTTTTTAAACCTAGCACCAATAAACGTATAAATAAACTAATTGTAATTGAACACAATTGAAACAATTTATAAATTGTCACCCAGCTATATCTAGCTAGCTAGAGAACAAAGAGGAGTATTCGAAAATAGAATGACAGAAAAACTGTGTAACAATGAAGTTAAATTAACGGATAGTTACAGACTTTGTTTATTCGTCAGCAACATGCGCGTATGTCCATATGTCATTACATTACACATCTTAATTATGCAGCCATAGAAGCAAACCCGGCGCTGTGGTGATGGTGTTGAGAACGCGATTCAAATCTCGCATACAGCCTTTGAGACACAGCTGCAGATTATTTAGAAGCTGACAGTATTCCGGTGCTTTTCATGCAATGGTATAAGTGTCGGTGGTTGGGAAAGCAATTGATAACTACGGAACGTAAATTTGCCTACAATTTACAACCATCTACAAATGCTGCAGTTAGCTGCGACGTCCTGCTACATAGAAGCAAGGGTATACACTTGTTAACTAAATATAAATGTGAGGTACTTGAATGTCTTAGTTCAACAGAAGATCGATCTCAGGAATTCTTCTTCTTCTTCTTTGCGTTCATCCGGAGTGTTTTTTTTCAGATGTGATTGCGGTGTGTCTCGTTAGGCACTCTTGGGTCGCAAACAATTAGGCCAACACATCCGACTTTTAGCATGCAATTTTGACCAGGTTAGCATTCCTGGGAGACTCTCACTTTTGTGGTACCGTCCACATCCCAGCAAGTCAAGTTGGAACAGTCGAAGACTGCACTGTCAACCCTCAAGTGAAGGCAGGGGCAGTCTATCGCATTTTCCGCCTTCCGGGGAGGCTTCCATAATTGCAGAGCCGACACATAACGCTCTGGTGCTGGGCTCACCACAGGTATCGTCACGTCCTGCACATAGGTGCTTTAATTCCTTACTTCAATATATTGGATATTTCTTTCGCAACGGGCCGCTCCCGCACAAACAAGACCGGTCTGCAGACGGTATCCACTCAGCGAGTTTTCGGTTCGGTCAAGTGCTTGTCGTTGTGCCCGGACAGAGCAGTTCCAGGCACGACGAACATACGAAAAACTAGCTAGTCAGAGCTGTTCCGGACACGAGCGGCCTTCGAAAACTAGGTTGTCAGAGCTGTTCCTAGCACGAGAGACATTCGGACAATACATTTCACTCGGACGTAAATGCGTAGTGCCAATTTATTTTGCCACCCGTAGGACGGCACTTCCGACTTCGGAGGGCATTTTTAATGAGGTTAGCCTTCCTCAGGTTTCGAGGCACGTTAGACTTATGTTGTCGCCCACATCTCAGCTGGTTAATATAGAACGGTCAAAGACATCACAGTCAACCCTCAGGGGAAGGCAGGGGCAGACCATGGGCGTTCCATGCTATCCAAGGAGGCTTCCATTATTGCAGAACCGGCACATACTGCTCTAAGATTGGGCTCACCCGAAGTATTGCCACGTCCTGCTCATGGCTGCTTTGATTCCTCACTTCCATGTATTGGGTATTTCGCTTGCCACTGGTCGCTCAAGCACAAACTAGGAACGGACAGTCTGCGGACGACATCCACTAGGTAAGCTTTCGCTTCGGATTTGGGACCACGCAATGGAATCGCTAGCCAAACGTTCCATTTCGCGATATTGAGACGTTTTACCACCTTTGACTACAATCAATGTGAGCATAGATACAGCAATTTTTCGTAACCATTACGCGCGACTTGGGCGCTTTTCTACCTTTAGTACTCGCTCACGAGGTAGGCTACATGTGCTGCCGGCTCAGCACCTTACCTCCGTGCATCAGAGAGCGAAAAACGGCCAGGTTCTCTCATCCGGGGATCCCTCCTATCCCCTAGCTGAGAATCTTCGAAACAAGTATCTGAAATAAGCATGTAGCTTGCTCAGCATCTCACCTCCATTCTTCGGTAGGTTTATATCGGCCCGGCACTCAGTCCAAGGGTTAATGGCCAAGGGCTAAGAGGCGTTCAGCCTTATCCCTCAGCTGAGAGCCTTAGTGCTTGTGTCCGGACCAAGTTCTGGTGGCTTCGTGCGCCTGATTCAAACTTTCGACTGCTATCCTCAGTCTACCTGCAGATCAGCAGGTTGTGTCTCTCTTAGTCTGGTCCCTATTTCAAGAGCTGTGCAATATGTAGTTAATATCCATTGGCATAGCGCTTGGGGTCAATGGGACACTCAAGCTCCCCACCACGGCAAGGTGGAGATACATCGGGGAAGTGGCAGGAATTCAATAAATATATGGAGATACCATTGAAAGATCACATCTCCTTAAAAGACGATACAGAAGCATAAACAATGTATAACACAGGAAAGTGTGTTTTTATGGAATCAAGAACTCTAGCAAGGAGTCATAACGAGAATTATCATACACTAAACAGAGCACATTAGAAGAACTGTTATATAGGCAAAGATAAATGGCTCAGTGAGAAATGCTCATACATTGAGATGACCAATACCTTTGATTGCTGATTGATTTATTGATTGATTGATTAATTGATTGATTGATTCAATAATCGACATTATTATATCATGACATTCATGTTGTGATATCATAACATTTAAAGCAATCCCATGGTCGCTTCGTTTCCCTCAGCAAATATCGCAAGTATAGATGCCAGACGTTTCACTGACACATTTGCAAACACGTCGATGCGTCCTCTCATAATTTTATCCACACCAGACCCACAGATAACTCCTAATTCGAGCCTCCTTCAATATCCGCTTCATCCGCTATTGTGTCTTTAGCTATTAGTTGCCCATAAACAGTCTTCAATATGGCTGCCTTATCCATGATGCATGTTCCAATCGAAGGTTCTTTTGGTCTTTACAAGGGTCATGTTAGCTTCTCACTTCGAACGATGCTCTTTTAAGGTTGACTGGTGCAGTTTGCTTCCAAGATCATACATAGGAAGTTGAATATAGATGTGACGTGATTCAATCTATTGTCATGTGTGCTAATTCGCAACGAGGCCAAGTTATAAACATAATCTGGAATCCAGAACTGGGAAATGGCGTTGGAAGTAAAAGTCGTCGGAATGATATTGGCCACGTCCTCCGGAATGCAGATTGGGGCTAACAGCATACGCATAAGAAATAGTATCACTATCATTATCATGTGACCTGCCAGCTGATATAGGCGTTCATGCATCCCCACAGAGCCTGACACTTGGTGTTCTGAATCAATTCTATTGATAATATTTATCCTTGCCATGTCCCAAACAATTCCTCATTATTTCTATAGTCTGCCTCTTTCTGTACTTCTGCTAGTCTGTCCAGTTGTCTCGATGCTTTCCAAAACATCCCTTCTCATTACTGGCCCAAAGAATGTTTGCCTCCTTTCCATTTATATATAATGTAGTACAATCATTAACTTTTTCCAGGCACTCGTTGTTAGCTACTCTAGTACCCCGAGGTATTCGGAACATAGTCTCACTTGCTACATCCCTGATGCTTCCAAGCTCTTCCTAATTTTAAGAGTTCTTGGAAAGATAACATTATTGTTTCCCTGTGCCTTTCACATCCACACTTAGTCAGTTCCGTCATTTCCGACTGTCAGGACAAGTTAGTGCCCTCCTGTACTCAGCTGCAGAGTTGTCCTTGTATGCAGGCAGATACTCGGTCAGCAGTGCTGATTTTTTCTACAACATGGAAGCACATTTCGGAATTTCCCCATGTCGAGTTAAGAGACCTTTACAATATTCCTCAAACTCTGCGCTATTCCTTAGATGACTGCTTTTAGAGTTGCACTAGTAGAAGAAATATAACGTATGAATTCAGCAAGAGGAAGAGGAACAGTTGCGGGTCATATATTAAAGATAATTGTCTTCTCTAATTGTGGTAATTTCAAATTTTAATCATCAAACACATAATTCTACTGGAATTCGTGTTTGCTAGATTAATGACAAATTTCTTACTTACAACTGTCTGCACCATATTGATCCTGTCATGTCTGAGTTTCTGGACTGTTGTAAAAACATCCAAATATCCGGTATGCTTGATTTCCTCCAGAATGTTATGTAGAGCAATGAACGTTCCTGTCCGTCCTACTCCAGCACTTGTCACATAAAAGGATACACATATATTGCAAACATATTTAATTAACTAGTTACACTATATTGACTTAACATGCAATGTCTCCATTCTTGTGATATGACAGTTGTTAGCATATAGATTGTGTAACACAACATACACGAAACAAGCTTAATCACCACCATGTCGGGCGGCAGAGACGATCATATTCTCCTTAAAAACCAGACCTATCTGTCTACCGTACCACTCTACCTGCTAGGTAGCATTTATGATCTCCGACGACCTGTGACTTTAATACTTTTACAGACTGTAACAACTGTCACCAGTTCACGCCTCTTCTTACCTCACCAAATATGATTATCTTGTCCTGATGTTGGTAGAAATATGTCTTTGTGAACTTGGTTCTTGCAGTGCTTGGATATTGATCTTCTTAGCCAAATAGGGATTCTTAATGTTCTACTTAAAAACCACATCTTGAAGCTGCTATTACGCTATTACACAAATATGTTTCTAATCAGTTTCTAACTATGGGTATATGATAGAGCAGGGGTGGGCAAACTTTTTGTGCGGAGGGCCGCATTGACAAATGCAAAGCTATTGGCGGGCCGCATATGTATATATATATATATATATATATATATATATATCAATCAATCATGTGCCATCCCGGAAAGCGTGGGCGGTCATGATTCGCCATTTCACTCGATCACCAGAGTCGTGGATCAGCTCAGTGTTCCTGTCTCGTCCATGCCATGTGGCCAAGCCATCCAGGTATTTTCCTCTCGGTCTTCCTCTTGGTCTGTTCCCTTCGATCTTGCCAGCTGTCACTAAGTTCTCCAGTCCATTTCTTCTCATAACATGTCCAAAAAATTTTGACTGTCTACGTCTAATTTCTCTAATCAATCTACGATTTTCATTTGTCTCTTGTAGTACTTGGTCATTGGTTTTTCTATCTGTCCATGGTATTCTTTGCATTTTCCTCAGAAACCACATTTCTGCAGCCATCATTATATATCTATATATAATGCCCATTTTGTTTACAGCAACCTATCACAATAAGTAATTATTAATTATTCATAGGTTATTAAGTAGTATAAATAACTAATTATTGCAATTTTATTTTACTTATACACTTATGTATTATATTTGTCATTATGGACAAACACTTTTACTAATTTGTTAACAAGATTTTACAACATGTTATTATAACAAATATTCTGTAATATCTATCAATGGCTTTAATTTAGACACAAACCGACTACACTGTCACTATAATTGTTGATTTCTATTGAGATGTATGTAACTGCTTGCACTTTTTGACAATATTCTTGAAATCTGGAGCAAGTTTACTTGTTGAAATTCGCATGACAGCATGCAAGTTGCAGTCCGACAATAAAGACCTACTCTTAGATTTGTTGATCTTCAAGCAAGAGAATGCTTGTTCGCAAATGTATGTTTATCCAAACAATCATAAAAGTTTAGCTGCAAAGTTTTTCAAGTTGGGAAATGATTCTTGCGATAAAGATTCATAGAAATCCAGCAAACCATATGTCTTGAATTTCACTTTTAGGTCAAGATCTGCTTGTAAGTCAAGCAGCTCCAACTGTATGTCCTCTGTGGCTGTATCAGCTTCTGCACTAAAAGGGGAACTGAGAATATTGAACTGTGGCTCTAATTTCTTAAAATCTTGGAATCTCCATCCAAATTTCTTCAATCAATGCATCTAACTGGGCGTTTGTACTTTTCAGTCATTTCACTATTAATGGTTTCTTGTTTCAGCAAAGGGAAGTGACAAAATCTTTTTTCACTTGCTTGTCTGGGGAACAGTGAGAGTTTTGCCTGAAATGATATTACATGTACATACAATTCATATGCAAACACACCATTGCCCTGAAGTTTGACATTCAGTTCATTTAACGTTTCCATAATTTAATGGCAAACATAAAGTCTAACTTCCACTCTTGATTGACAATGCTAGTATTAAAGTCACATTCAAAGCCCTTCATCTCTAGGAACATCACTATTTCTTCTCTGAGTTCCCACACTCGCCTCAACACCTTGCCGAGACTCAGCCATCGAACATTGGTGTGGTTCAGGACATCGGAATTTTCAGTTTCCAAATCGTCAAGTAATGCCTTGAACTGTCTGTGATTAAGTCCTCTTGATCTCCTGAGGTTGATGACACTGACAACTGGGTCAATAACATGCTTGATATTCACAACAGTTTTACACAGACTTTCTTGATGAATCAGTGAAGTGGTAATAATGTCCGTCAATTGTAACACTTGCCATCTTGTTCCAAACCAACGCAGTTCTTTGAATACAGTTAGTAACAGCATTGAATATATCATGGTCCGTGGTTGTGTCTTTGAGTGACTCAACACTCAGTAACTCTTCAGTGAGTTTGAAAGAAGTGTTTATTCCACGCATAAATATCAATAATTGGGCAGTATCATGTACATCGGCACTCTCATCCAATGCAAGAGAGCACCACAAAAATTGTTTACTTGTATCTTGAAGTTTATGCATCAAATTGTCACTTATCTTGTCAACACGTCTGACTACAGTTCTCCTTGATAAAGTAATGTTGTCAAATCTGTGTTTTTGTTCTGGACACATAATGTTTGCTGCATCTAGCAAACATTCCTTGATGAATTCGCCATCAGAAAATGGCTTGTTCTGTTTTACAATTCTGTGTGACAGCACAAGACTAGCTTCAGTTGCAGCATCTTGAATTGAAGACTGTTTAGTGAAAACAGTTTGCTGTTTCTCCAAATTTTCACCCTCAAGGCATTTCCTTTCCCTCCTCTTCGGTTGTTAAATTGTTTCCGAAATCGGACTGTTTTGTTTAATAATGTCATTTTAAATTGTACTCCTTGAAGACATCCACTAACTCACGACACAACAAGCAAACTGATTTGCAACAACTTTTATAAATCAGTACTTAGTTGTTCATTCATCATTAAAAACACGGCATTTATCTTCAATCTTATGTTTGTTATTGACACTCATTGCTTTAATAAAATTCGAACAGTTAGAATTGTACAAAACTTTAAGACGGAAATTAAACAAAACCTACTTCCGACTGTGTGAAAATAAAATATTCGGAAAACAAGTAGTACACTCAGAATAAATTTCAGAAATATATCAAGACTACTACAACAAATAAATTAATTTGAACATTGTAAATGTGGAAATAATTTAGAACAGCAAAAGACTTTTAAATTTAATATTTTCTTGCAAAATAAATCACATTATTCACCGGAGAAATATCTTTTTTTTCATAAAATCATCCTTATTCAGTTTTTACATGTCAATAACAATTTCTCTATATAAAAATCGATAAATTTGCATTTTAGCATTACATGGTTCCAAATGTTGCTGTATGTAGCCAGGAGCTGGGTTGAGCGCCCAACCTTGCATAAATACCATAATGGCTCGTGAATTCATCACCTATGCAGCAAACGTCCAACTCCTGGCCTTCTCGTGGCGGAACTGTTTTAACTTACAGGAGAAGGCGCGACAACGAGTCACTGGCGCCCGGAAATATCCAGAACGCTCTAGATGTGTATACACGTACATGCAGAAATGTGTGTGCGTGCCTACTCACCTAAACTCTAGTAAGACCACAGTCTGCTCTAGCAAAGGAAAAGTGCTGAATACGGAGGCAACCAGCCAGGAGGCGCACAACAGAAATCAAGATGCCACCAATCACGCGTAATGAAATATGTTGACTACTGCTAAATGTTACGGTGCTCGCCCTGCTTTGGACCCCCAGGCAGGTGCAGTGCCGGGCCATTTGCCTCGTAAATGTCCGACCACAGGTACTGGAGGTCCTTCTCAGATGTCCTGTGGAGCCAGGGAACCTGAGAATAGAGCGTCTGGCCATATCTAACAAAGACTAAAGCTAATGCAATGGATTGCGGAGGGATTCAGCAACAAAACAATAGAACTGGAAACATCTTGGACCAAGAAAAGGTAAGCGTATGTTGCTTGCAAGAAACTCACCTCAACGAAAACGAAATGATGTCTTGGAAATTGCCAGTACTAAGAACACTACTTTCGGAACTTAGCAGCCAGCATAAGGTCACCATGCAGTGAATACCATCCCACTGTGCAGTACCCGGAAACGACAGAACTGATCGATTGGCTACGGAAGGAGCAAAAGGAGAACAGCCTGATGTGCCCATTACACAACCACCAAAAGAAAAGTATGATCAAATCAGTCAGAAGTCCACCAAAACCTGCTCAAGACGACTACCACGTTATGGACAGACCAGAACAAGTCATTATTCTGAGCATCGGAACAGGACACAATAGATTACGCAACCACATGTATACAAAATTCAAGATTGGTCAGAGCCAGAGGTCAGCCAGAGGCAACATTGCAGTTATAGACATATTTAAGGCGAGCGAAAGAAGAAGAAGAAGCATTACATTAGGAAGGTCAAGGACTGTTTACAAAAATAGATAATTTGAAAGACATTTTATCAAAAATATTAAAACAATCATAACGATACATGAAATTCTTTAAAATTCAACAAAATAATTTGAAAACGAAGTAAAAAAATTTATTCCTAAATGCCCTCGCGGGCCGCATAAAATCAGTCGGCGGGCCGCATAAAATCAGTTGGCGGGCAGCATGCGGCCCGCGGGCCGTAGTTTGCCCACCCCTGTGATAGAGCCATCACATTATATAGGCCTGAATGTACGGAAGAATATGTGACCGATATATCCCTCACTTTCGCAGACGACGAGCCCGGAAGTCGAACCAGCGTTCGACCGTACACATGACATTATCAGTTCGCTATCAACTTCGCTAACAGGTCCGTTATACGTACTATAGGCAGTGTGTAATATCCTAAATCTTTTTTTCTGACTTCCACGGGCAGCTGTAAGTTGGACAGAATGTTCTTCATCTGTTAGAATGCTGCTTTTGCGTGGACTGTATGCATGTTATCTGTGGGTTGCTTTTTCCATCTGTTCTGTTAAATAACCCAAGTTAGCTGATTATTTCTACTAGTTGTAGTGTTATCCTCTTTGCTGTCACTGTACACTATCGATGCTTGTGTTCATAGATGTAGCCATATCTTTTAATTTTGTATTGTTTATGTTCAGTCTGTTCTTTTCACTTTCATTGGTTGTGATGTCAATCAATTTCTACTATTCATTTTTATGTCTTGCCATACGTACTATGGTTATCAGCCATCCATTCCATCCATCCATCATGTGCCATGTCGATACGCGTGGGCGGTCATGTTTCGCCATCTCACTTGATCACCAGAGTCGTGGATCAGCTCCGTGTTTCTGTCTCGACCATGCCAAGTGGCCACCCCATCCAGATATTTACTTCTCGGTCTTTCCTTTTGTCTCTTCCCTTCTATCTTGCCAGTTGCCACCAAGTTCTCCAATTCATTTCTTCTCATAACATGCCACACACACACAAATATTGACCGTCACGTCTAATGTCTCTAATCAGTTTACGATCTTCATTTGTTTCTTGAAGGACTTGTTCATTGGTTTTTCTGTCTGTCCATGGTATTCTTTGCATTTTCCCCAGAAACCATATGCCCACAGTAATCAGATGTTTTTCAGCTTGTCTGCTCATTGCCCACGCTTCACATCCATATAAAAGTACAAGTTCTATGTAGCACTTCAACACTCTTTTTCTCGTTTCAATTGATATCTTTTTATTGGTCAATATGTTTTTCATCTTGCAAAAAAAGGCTACCTTCGCAATGGCAATTCTTGTTCTAATCTCTTCAAGGTATCTCCCATATGATATTATGACTGTTCCGAGATAACTGTACTGATTAACTTGTTTAAGAATATGCCCATTTACTTGTATATTACATTGTAGTATTTCCTTCTTACCGGTGATGACAATAATCTGTGTCTTCTTACAATTCAATTCTAACCCTAGTTGTTCACTGTGTGCAACAACCGCATCTACTAAATGATGCACGCCCTGTTCATTGTCTGCAATCAAGACTGTATCATCTGCATATCTAATGTTATTGATATATCGTTCCCCAATGGTGATTCCTTCCATATATTCTATATTTCTAAAAATATTTTCACTATACAGGGAAAAAAATATCTGAAGACATTGCACATCCCGGTCTCACACCTCTCTTAATAAGCTGATATTGACCTACTTCATTATCAATTCTTATGGCAGCTTGTTGTTTCCAGTATATGGTTTTTACCAGTCTAAGGATTTTTCCCATCAATTTGTAGATCTTTAAGCATCTTTATAACGTCGACATGTCTCACTTTATCGAAAACGTTTGTGTAGTCAATAAAGCAAAGGTGTAGATCTTTGTTTACTTCTATAGAACGTTCAATTACTGTTCTTAGTATATATACAACATATACTGTACCCTTGCCTTCTACAAACCCACATTGTTCTTCTCATTTCTCAAGTTGAATTCTTTTCCTAACTCTTTGCATGATAATTCTTAGCAAAATCTTCGTGATGTGACTCAAACTAATTGTTCGATGTTGATCACATTCCAAGGCTCCTGAATACTTTAGGATTGCGATAAACAGAATTACATAATTCATGAGGTATATCTCCAGTGTCATATAACGTATTCAGCAGTCTAGCAACTTTATCTATTCCATATTTTTCTAAGGCATTAATCATTTCTGTTGTGATGCTGGTTATCAGCACCCACAGTTAAGCTATGCTATTCTACAACATATAATATAGTGTTTTCTAATTCTACAAACGAAATATACCTTAGTTTGCTAGTTAGTCGCGGTTCCAACTTCACGGCAACAAGTCAACCCGTAATTGCTCCGTTCTGCGCCAGTAAAAATCACACAAAATGTTCCTCACTGTCCCATGTTAAATGTGAAACACAGCAGTCCCGATAACACCATTATCACGCACACGCATGCATGCATAAAGCTGCTGCGAATATGAAAACGTAACAGTCTGCCAAGAGAACCAGAGTTCATCATCGACGGAAGCAGAAGTTACTAGAAAACCACCATCGGCACTACTGCATACGACAAACCTGTCATCCGTCATTTTAATGAACATTCACAAGCAACAGCGGAATGACGAACAAGCATTCCACATGAAATCCACAGATGATAGTGACGATTTAAGCACTTAACTCAGTAGCTGGATGAGGAACCATGTACTATATATAAGTCCAAATGAAGAATGAAGAAAATACATCGCAAACTATGGCGAGAAGAAAACATTTCAAGGCTTCAACGGTTCGCCCGTCAATTCGCCATATGGGACTAGGAGATCAGAAGACAACTGATGCAGTTGAATAGGTGGACAACTAAATTATATATATATATACATTTCAATTACACTCTCTAATGTTCTTAATGCCGTCTCCCTGGCTAAGGGCTTACTGACGCGATTCGTTATCCCCCGCTTACCCAAGTTCGAAACACAGCTGCGACCGAATTGGCAGCAGACCGCTTCGCTCTGGGTTTTAACGTGTTGGTATGGGAGCCGGTCGTTCAGAAAGCAATTTCAAACTAATGAACGTAAACTTGCCAAGATATCAACAACAGCAGTAAATTACTGGTGTTGACAGCGATGTCCCTGCAAATAGGATATGCACAAAAAAATGTTCTTAATGGACCGTTAGAATGTACACACAATTGATTCTTTATATGTTACATATTTTTAAAAAAATAATATCATCACATAACTCGTAATGCAGATTGTCTATTTTGCATCTATTAATTCAGATGTACTTCTTTGCAATGCAATGATAACGTTTTAATTTTGATTGTGAACTCTTAACCTGTTGTAAAGGTCGTGTAACAGATATAAAATAACATGTAATATTAACAAATGTAATAATATAAATATCATATTTCTCAAAACTGTTTAATTATTCCATGCTTTTATTGTCTGGTCCTCGGGCTTTTCGTTTGTTATTTTCTTTTGATGTATTACTTCTCTTAATTGTGCTGCCAAAACATGTGTGGCACCACCTATTCTCTGAGGTTTACGTCTTATATTTTGAAATACCACTAATAAACATTGTCCATTGTGTAAATTCTTATTTGTTTCCATTAATACATTTACTTCTTTTTGATTTCAGATATCCGATAGTTTTGTTCTTCGTCGAGTTAATTAGTTGAATTTGTTCATTGCTATTGTATGTATTATCTTTACTATTTATCTGAATTATTACACATAAATAATGCAGTCATCTTTCTTTTGAATGCTACACTTTTGTCTTATATCTATACCATTGTCACCTGCGCCATGCAAGCCATGCAAACGTGGCCACCCGTGGTTTTCCAACTCATACAAATACCACAGTCTTGGATCGATTCTGCCAGATATTGAAGGATGTTTTTAATTTTTTTTTGTTAATTTTGGGTGAATATATTCTGAAAAGGTAAAGAACAAACGTATAATTTTCAATGTAGTCACCACTGCGTTCCAAGCAAGTCCTCCAGCGCTGATGACGTGCTTGGATTCCTGTAGAAAAAGAATGTCTTGGTAGCGTGTGAAACCACTCGTGCACCACGTGCTGTGCCTCTTCACAGAAGTCATGCAGTTTTGAAACTTCTTACTAAACTCATCTACTTACTGGACTGACAGGCATACATCACCATACTGGACCTTCATTCCAGCCGATGGACATTTATAGGTTTCATCCCCTCACAGATCTAATAACGGGTCACAGAACTTTGCTCTTCTTTGGTGCATGTCAAAGGTCGGGGGGGGGGGGGGGGTCATCTTAAACATACCTTATGGCGTCACAGTGTTCATCTGTACCATGTTGTCACGGGCTAAACCTTCTTGACATTCTGAACAACAATATGACAGGTTACAAGACAATGGCATAGTTATTGTAATTTCTATCACACTTTTAAGGTTGTCATTTGAAGCCTAATCGGAAGTATATGTTTATAGCAAGTATGTGTGTATATGTGTGTTGACAAGCACTGACAAGTCAATCTAACCAACACGCTATCAAGAAGCACGTCAAACAACATCTGGCCTACCTGCAGTGCACAACGGTGGGCTTACTAGTGGCAATAGAAGTCACCCTTTGCTCGAGATCCACCAATCCCCATGCAGTTGTTGGAACATCTTTGTCTGGCCAGTTTGTGAAGTGGAAATGTGTCAGGATCTGCATAGGCTGAGATGTCTGAAAATTATATTTTAGTTACATAGTTTATATTTAAAAACAAGCACATTTTTCTAAATATTTATTTAAAAAATATAATTCGAGACATACTGTTTATGTGTGGTGTGGTAGTGACATTAACTGCTTTTCTATAGTCATGGGGAAAGAGTAAGTTTGAAATATTTACTTAAAATCTATTCCTGGGTAAAACACATGCAACAACTTTAAACAATGTAAAGCATGATGCGTCATGGCCTTCAATGTATTTAAACACGTACACTCTCCAGATAACCATTGCTAACCTAGGCTTACTGACAACCAGTCTGTGTGTGTGTGTGTGTGTGTATATATATATATATATATATATATATATATATATATATATATATATATATATATATATATATATATATATATCGTTCATTTGAAACCCGCTCCATTGGCTTTATTACAAACGCATGAAAGAATCAGAAGTCGTTATAGGCATTAAGGCAAGCATCCCATTGCTTAGGTAGGCGGCGAATGTCGTCCGCAAAAAAAAAGGATTGTGGATGCTCGCTGAACCAAGTGTTTACCGCGTTCATTACTTCTGCATCTGTGTGAAATGGTTGAACCTTGAGACGTTTTTTAGAGGTCTGAACAAACGAAAATAACATGGTGACAAATCAGGACTACAGGCTGGATGTTGCAGCATTTTTCACTTCTTCCAAGCTAATGCTTCCTGCACAATCTTTGCAACATGCGGACGAGCATTATCGTGCAACAATATCACACCGCGAGAAAGCATGCCAGGTCGTTTATTCTTGATAGATTTTTGCAGCTTGTCTAGTGTTTAAATGTCGTGGGTAGAGCTGATGTTGAAACCAGGTTCTTTAAAGTCGGTCAACAATAGCCCTTCATGGTCATAAAAATGCGCTAAGCATAACCTTACCAGCGGAAACCTGTAACTTGAATTTTTTTGGCTTTTCGTGATCCATCATCCTTCTTTTGCATGCTCTCTCTCTTTTGCTGCTCGGCTCAAAGTGGTGACACCATGATTCATCGCCTGCCACTATGCGGAAGAGAAATGCATCAAACTCCACTCTGTAACGCAGCAAGTGGTACAAACACCTTCCAATGCGTTCCTCTTTTTGGTGGTCGGTCTACATCCGTAGTACCCATTGTGAACATACCTTCCGATATTGCAGTTTCTTACGAACAACTTTTTAAATTGTCCCAATTGACACATCAAATGCTTTTGCTAGCGAAGGTATGCTTTTACAACGCTTTATCTGTACTGCTACTTCAATTTTTGTTGCAACAATATGCGATAGACCCGGCTGTCGAAGATCTGTTGTGAACTGACGTCCTTTCCGAAACATTCGTGCCCAGTCTGTCACTGTTGTCTTCGACACACATTTGTTACCATACGCTGCCTGCATTCTTCGATGAATGTCCACTACTCGACAACCTTGTGACATAATCATGTTCAACGCTTGCAATTACGCGCGGTGTGGCACGAACGGATTTCATATGAACGCTCCTTATATAGAAGAAATGGATTGGAGAACTTAGTGACAACTGGCAAGATTGAAGGGAACAGACCAAGAGGAAGACCGAGAGGAAAATACCTGGATGGCTTGGCCACATGGCATGGACGAGACAGGAACACTGAGCTGATCCACGACACTGGTGATCGAGTGAAATGGCGAGTCATGACCGCCCACGCTTTCCGGCATGGCACATGATTTATATATATATATATATATATATATATATATATATATATATATATATATATATATATATATATATATATATATATATATTGTTTATTTGTATATCCTAATTACAGAACGCCGTCCTCCCTGGTCTAGGGGTCACATGACTTTCTCTGTAATCCCGTATACTCTACAGAGTAACGTGACGTGCCCGAGTGTGGTAGCTGTTCTCTCCGCGTCGGTAACTTACGGGGTATGTAAGCCGGTCGCTCAGAAAGCAATGGCAAACAACTGAGCGTAATCGTGCCAAAAATTCAACAATCAGTTGAAAGATGTTGATGTTGACAGTGTTGTCCTGTAAAGGATATGCCAACAACAACAACAACAACAACAACAACAACAACATCAACAACAACAACAAAATAAAAATAAATTTACAGAACATTGCAGTCAACACCAGCATTTTTCATCTTCTCTTGATGTCTTTCCGTAAGAAACTAACGCGACGCAATCAGCTGCCGAATCTCGCGCAGCTGTGTTTGGTACCTGGGTGTACGGGATTACGAACAGCGTCCTTAACCCCTTTGTCGAGGAGACGGGCATATATCTGTCTGTCTGTCTGTCTGTCTGTCTATACTGCTGGTCTCCGTGACCTAAAGGCTTGCAAACGTGATTCGAGAGCCGCTTACCATACGTTCGGAACGCCGCGGAGACCGATTTGGCAGCAGGCAGTGTCGCATTGGGATTTTAACGTGTTGATATTGGAGCCAGTCGTTCAGAAATCAATGGCAAACTACTAAACGTGAAACTTGCTAAGACATCAACAACAGCAGTAAAATGATGATGTTGACAGCGATGTCCTGTAAATAGGATATGCACACAACAACAACAAAAAGTATATACCATATACTGTTGTTTCTCTTATTAAAAGTGAGAAACATGCTCACTTCATTATTATTCTTTAACACATCATCATCATCATCAAGTGCCGTGCCGGCTGGCGTAGGCGTTCATGGCTCTCCATAGATCTCGGTCTTTGGTTTTCTGGATCAACTCTGGTGCTGATATTCCTCCATGCCACCGTCTCAATCCATCCAGCATCACTTCTCTTGGTCTACCTCTGCCTCTCTTCCCCTCGATCTTTCCAGATGTTACGATGTTCTCCAATGCCTCTCTTCTCATCACGTGACCGAAGAAAGATGTTTGTCTCTGTCTTATTGTTGTATATAATGTTCTAGTTTCATTAGCCTGTTTCAGGCAGTCGTCGTTAGTTACTCTGGCAGTCCAAGGAATTCGCAACATTCGTCTCAGGAACCACATCTCTGTTGCTTCTAATTTCTTCTTAATTTGTTCATTTACATTCCAAGATTCACTGCCATACAGCAAAACTGGTTCTACATAGCATTTCAGCACTCTCTTTCTTACATTCAGTGATAGTGACTTATTGCATAAGATACTCTTCATTTTCTGAAATGCGGCTTTTGCCTGCCCTATTCTACTCCTAATCTCTGTTGTACATCTTCCATCTGATGTTATAAATGCCCCTAGGTATCTAAAATTATCAACTTGGTTAAGGATTTTCCCTTCTATTTCTATGTCACATTTTGGTGTCACCATTTTCTTTGATATTACCATTGTTACTGTTTTCTTGATATTCAAGGAGAGTCCTTTCCTTGCACTCTCTGTTACTACAACGTCTAATAATTGTTGTAGGTCTGTTGAATTATCCGCCACCAATACTGTGTCATCTGCATAGCGTATATTATTTATATTATAACCTCCAACTAGTATTCCTGGCATCTCTTTGATCTCTCTCATTATTACTTCGCTATACAGGGAGAAAAGATCTGGTGACAAGACCCACCCTTTCGTACTCCTAGCTTTATCTGTTCGTAACTACCCTCTTTATTTCCCATTTTAATTGCTGCTACTTGGTTCCAGTAAACATTCTTTATTATTCTTAAATCTTTTCCATCAATGTTGATATCTTCCAACATTTTAATCAGTTCATCATGTTTTACTTTATCAAATGCCTTAGTATAATCTATGAAGCACAAATATATGTCTCTCTGTTTCTCTATTGACCTTTCTATTAGTGTCCGTAATGTATAAATTGCATTGTTTGTGCCCTTTCCTTCCACAAATCCATACTGTTCTTCACTAATTTCCATTTTTATTTTCTTTTTGGTTCTTCTCATTATGATTCTGAGTAGAAGCTTAGTGATATGGTTTATAAGGTTAATTGTACGAAAATCTTCACAATCAATTGCTCCTGGTCTTTTTGGTATAGCTATAAATACAGATTTCAGCATATCACTGGGTAAATATCCACTGCTGTAAATATCATTCAACATTTTGGTTAATATATCTACTCCAAATTCTCCCAATACTTCTAATTCTTCTATTGTGATTTCATCTGGCCCAGCTGTTTTTCCTTTCTTCATACGTTTCATAGCGTCAGCGACTTCTTCTTTCAGAATAGGTGGACCTTCTAAGTTACTATCTTCTGTTAATTCTTCCCTTTCTCCTTCATATAATTCTCTTATATACTCATTCCACCTCTTCATTATAGCATCTTCCTCTAATATTATCTTTCCTGTTTTTGATTTCAAACACCCTGTATTTATTCTTATTTTTCTTCCTGTAAGCTCACTGATTTGTCTGTGCATATTTTTTGTATCTTTAATGGAATTTAATTCAATTTTTTTGCATTGCTCGTTTAACCAACTTTCTTTAGCCTTCCCACATTTATCTTTTATTTCTTTATTTATCTTAGCGTATTCTTGTTTGTCATTTTTACTCTGTTTTCTTTTGTCCATCAGTTTTAAGATATCTTCATTCATCCATTTTTTCTTAGCTATTTTGCCTCTCTCCGGTAATACTTCTTTGCTAGTTTGATGAATGGAGTCCCTTAACATTTCCCATTGTTCATCTATACTCTGTATTTTAGTTAGTTAGTTAGTTATAGTTAGTTAGTTAGTTATCAGTTGGGGTATCTTCGTTGCACTCCGGACATGTCCATAGGTGCTCAGATCCTCCCCCCAGCATATGCATCAGCGTCCGGTGGCTAATAGTGCCAGTTCTGTGTTGGTTGACGAGGCGCTTTGTTTTCCCGATGTACCTCTCGCGTCTGGCTGTGCCGATTCTTACTCCCAGGTCTTTCATCCTGGAGAGCGATGTGGAATCACTGGCGTCAAAATCCTCTGTTCTCGCCATATCTTTAAGGGCGTTAATAACATCCGCACGATCCATGGGCTGGCCATCTACAGGGGGTGCAGAGCCAGCCAATTTATCAGCTCGTTCATTTCCCTCGACTCCCGCATGTCCCGGGACGAAGATGAAGGTGACTTTGCGGACAACAGACTTCCGCAGCGACTCAGTCCACTGTCTACGTACAGATCCAGCTTCGACCTTCTGAATCATGCTCATCGAATCACTTAGTACACACACGTTGGTATAATGCTGTGATTCCAGCCATATGAAAGCCTGTGTAACTGCCATCACCTCCATCGTCATGCTGCTCGTGGTCATAGAGTGGGCACCACTGGATTCTTGAACGGTTCGGCCCGCTGAACGGGCTGTAAATGCCCACGCACTTCTCTGCTGCTTTACAACAGATCCATCTGTATAGATGAGCACTTCGGGGCTATCTGAGTGATCATAGATGAGCGCGTTAACCTCTGCATTGACAGCGGCAGGGTTCTGCTCTCTGCACCGTCTGTCGAGTGTGATAATGCAGGAGAAGGTACACTTAAAAGCTGGAGGCACCGGCACCCATTCCTTGCCGGGGTTGATACTGGTAAGACTGCAGACCTGTCCGACGACATCTTCCGCCCGACCCATCCATGATTTGCCCCTCTTTAGCCTGTCACCCTTTTCTCTGAATACAGCGTCATGCAGAGGGTGCTGCTCATCTGCACTTATTTTTAAGTATGCACGAGCTCTCCAGATCTTGATCCTGTGTTCCATTGTCGGGAAGTCAAGGAGGTATCTCATTGCTACACAGCTGGTGTCTCTCGTGCAGCCCAAAATGATGCGCATGGCTTCGTTTTGTACCTTTTCAAGTCTTCCAATCTGTGTAGGGCTGACAGTGAGGATGGCCAGGGCATACTCGATGCGTGAAAGCACAAGTCCTTGGAACAGAAGTAATAGCAGTCTTTGCTCGATATTGGCAGTCGCCATGACTCTCATTGCTGCCAAACCTTTTCGAGCCTTCGTTATGACATAATCGACATGATCTCTGAAGGACAGGCTACGATCAAGCCTCACGCCAAGATATGTCATTGACTGGGTTCTACTCAGAATGCTCCCATCCATTCTTACTGCCGGCAGGTCTGTTTTCACAATATGGTTGTTTAGTGAGAACCATGTAACCGTTGCCTTTGCAGGGTTGACAAGGGCATCGGCATCAGCACACCATGAGGAAATTCGATCTAGTTCGCCCTGCATATAGTTGGCAACCGCCTGTCTATCTCGACCCTGTCGATACACGAGGATGTCGTCAACGAAATATGTATTTTAGTTATTGCATTGTACCTATTTTTCACAGTCACTCTGTATTGTTCTTGCATTTTTTTATCTATTTTCAGAACCTCTTTATTAAGTCTCATGTTCTTAACCATTTTTTTCCCTCTCTTTAATCTTACTTTTATTTGTCCACATAGTGGTACATGATCACTATTACAGTCAGCACCAGGCATTGTCTTTACATTAATTAAAGCATTTCTAAATCTTTTATTAATTAGTATGTAGTCAATTTGGTTGCTTGTTTTCTTATCAGGGCTTATCCATGTGTACAGTCGTCTTTTATGGTGTTTAAACCATGTGTTTCCAATTATCATCTCATTGATATTTGCCCATTCTCCCATTCTATTAGCTTTTCCCCTCTTTCATTTCTTGTACCTAAACAATAATTCACCACTACATCCTCCATTTTTCCCTTTCCTACTTTTGCATTAAAATCACCAAGTATTATTTTTATTTCTTGTGATCCAATTTGAGCCATCGCCATTTCTATTTCGTCGTAAAAGTGTTGTATTTCTTCATCACTACTGCTTGCTGTTGGTGCATATACTTGTATAATATTTATGTCTATTGGTTTGCCTTTGATTTTTACCATAATAACTCTATCTGAAATACACCAGTATCCATTAATTGACTTGGCATGTTTTTTCGTCTAATATTATTCCTACACCTTTTTCATGTGTATCCCCTCCAGAATAAATTATTGTATGATTGTCAGCTATAATTTTGCCCGATCCCTTCCATCTCATCTCACTAACGCCTAGTATATTCATTTTCATGCTATCCATCTCTCTAGAACATTGGTCAACTTTCCTAGCTCATTTAATGTCCTAACATTCCATGTTCCTACTCTAAATTTATTTATTTTAGTTAATGATTTTGCCATCAGTAGCTGGATGACGGTCTGGTGTCACCTGTGGCTCATGACTGTCCCTACCGGACGAGGATGCCCTAAGACAGCCATTAACGTCCTTCACTAACTTTGATTTATGTTTTGCCATGAAGTCTTGGGAAGATAATGTGGTGGTTTCCCCTTGCCTTCCACATCCACATGGTGGTCTTTTACCTCTGTCTTTGACAGCCATTTCCGACTGTAAGGACAAGTGAGTGCCCTGCCATGCTCAGCTGCAGAGTTGTCCACTTATTCCGGTGGATACTCGGTCCCCAGAGCTGTGTTAGCCACACCGTAGTGTATTTCCATCCTCTACCGCGGGGAGGTGCAGTTGGGATTTTCCCTTCATAAAGGTCTCTGACCAAAACTCTCCAGTACTTTTTAGAGGACCTTTAACATATGCTCTGACCTAATTATAAATTTTAAATCGGTAGTAAAATATACAGCCTTTAATGCAAATGTATGGCCAAATTTGTTGCATGCATACTATGGACACTGGCACTATACTTTTATTGTGGGACGACAAAGCAAATGAAATAGATTAGTGTAATGATTTATTATTGCAAGATCTGACCTAATGGAAATAATTCAAATGGTCTCATATTAAACCCAGCAGCCAGCTTCTAAAGTAAATCAGAATACACTATATTAATAAAGCCCATAGAAACCATATATATTGATATCTATAGGACAAGGAAACAGAACAGATGGTGTCACTATTTTATTAATATCACATGATTTGAATCAACGAAAGATGTGATAATGCTAGTTAGTTGCATATCCTTTACTGAATGTCGCAGTCAACACCAGCATATTGTGCTCTCGTGATCTCTTAGCAAGTTTACGTTCAATAGTTTGTCATTGCTCTCTGAATGACCTCCCTCCATACCATTTCGAAAACACCAACGCAAAACAGTCTGCTGCCAAATTGTCCACAGCTGTGTTTCGAACGCGAGTATGCGGGCTTACGAATAGCGTCAGTCACCTCTTCACCAGGGAGCAGGATTTTATAATGTAGTTGTTTAATAACAATTACTCAATTAATATACCAAAGAATAATATTTTTGTATATGCAGACTACCGGTTTCGGAGGCGAAGAGGTTACGGACTCTATCCGTAATCCCGTATACCCGGGTTCAAAACACAGCGTTGCTAGTTTTATTTCGAAAAATGTATAGCTGCCTGTTCAAAAATCAATGGCAAACTACTGATCATAAGATTGTCCCAGGAGCCACGAACAGCCAAAAATGCTGCGGTTGACTGCTACCTCCAGTGAAGGACATGCAGAAGTCTGCAAAATATGCAGACTAAATAACTCATTGTCACGTTGTTCTTTATCATACTTGAGTGACATGGTCGTTGTCTAGGGTTGTAATGTTCCTTGTATGTCACTATGGAGTGTAAGTAGATCTAGCCATCTATCTCACAATGCAACTCACCCCAGTAATACACATCCATCAGTCATTAATCAAGATTGAGTTGGCGCACATAATCCTTTAATACAGAAAGAACACGGACAAAAGGAATATAATTATATATCCAGAAACACTATAATCCATAGAATATACATATTCTCCTCACGACTTAACACGCACACATCGCTGCCTTCTCAAGGCCTGCTGAATCTCAAATTCACAATACAGCTATCCAGCTCCTATCCACGGCTGGACCTCACATAATACAACCCACACACTTTGGGTTCAGGCCTCCATTAACTATCCAACCCCCACTGGGTTTTAGGCCTGCACTCCAAACCTTGGAGAACAACACAGCACGGAGATCTATATCTAACCCCGCTCCATCTCCTTAGACTACCGACCCGCTCGGTATCTAAACATCAACTGTCTAAAACATACGAACCGACCCTCAGTCGGTCTCAGCAGCAACTGTCCTCCCAAGTCTCCTCACTTCACCCAAAATATACTGTCTCTCGCCCCATCCACCCTGGGGGTCTTCATCTACCCTCACCATTATTCCTCAGGGCTGGTTGTTTTTCTCGTAGTTAGGCTACAAAGGTCACTCACATCAATGTCAATGACCCAGGCATATGTCATTCCCCCCTCTTAAAAGAAAACATCCATTTCAAATGTTGGGAGACTAAAACTTATTAAATATGTGACCCCGACATATTGCCTGGGTAGCCCTAAGTATGCCTCCATCTTACTTTAGCTACCACACTAAATAATACACCAAGTATTCACAGTAGACTACTATATTATCAACATATCAATACCACCGCTTTCTATCTTGTGTACCAATTCATGAGGTAACAACATCACATAATAATCAACATCACATAGAAAAGCATTATATTTATGTACCCGCAGGTCTATTAATATCTTCAATACCACACAACCCATGTACCTTTACTAATAATGGTCCAAGAATATGTTGAGGCGCTGCATTGCTATATCTTCCCTCAACTATCTGGAGAGTTTGTGTGTCGACCATATATCAGGTGGTTCTTTTCTTGCATCAACCCACCTCTGATTCCTGTCGATGCTGTGTCTACCCTTCATGTACCCATGCCTCATGTTTCCTATATCTTTACAACATCTGTTTACTAATCCTAACCCTGGTTCAGTGATGTCGTTAACACTCCTTTGAACTGCCTTAACTGTGTTATCTGCATATTGTACCGTTGCACTGGAGTCTCTGTTTAGTCTGACCTCTTTATTAAATCCGGGCCAATATCCCTGGCATCTTGCTATCTGCTGCTTACGCCTTACTCCTATGTGCCCTGCACATGCCCTATCCTGAGCTGTTCTTGTATATCGGTCTCTATGTGCTAACGGTACTACTACTTGCTCACATGCAATTCCGCCATCTGAAAACCTGCGAGTGAGAGTATTGTTCTTCCTTCCGAAGCACCATCTACCCTTCTTTGATTGCCTATGTCTCAATTTACTACACCCTTGGACACATTTGTCTATATTAGCATCTTGTCTCTGGGAGTCACTAAAGCTATGTCTGAGATCCCTTCTCCCCTGCTCAGCTGTACTATCCTTGTCCTCAGTCCCTATGTCTACTTCAAGTGCCTCTTCATGTTCAGCTATACTCTCTAATTTAGGTTTTCTTTTGGTAACTACCTCGTTACTGCTTATACTATGTTTATGGTCCCACTGAACTACTTCTTCATCTGTACAATCTTTAACTCCTGGCATATTTCCAATGATCAGATCCGCCACTGGTGATTCTAGAACACACGCTGTCACCCTTCCTGTGATGTATGGTGTTTTCACTGTTATCACGGCTAATGGGTAGAATTCTACTGTCCCATTAATGTTATGCACCTAATCTTTTTCCCTGTGTAATCCGAGGGATGCACTAAACTCTTTCCAACTCCGATGGATGTACATCCGGAATACCTAATTGTTAACGCTGGCTTATCATTAACGAATCCGTGGTGCATCTTCAAACATCCTCCTACATGCACTGCTGATCCTGCCTTAACTGTGTGACCGCACATTAAGATTGGTTCACTGTCTTTATCAAAAAGAAGTTTGCATCCACTACAATTTTCATTATTGAATGTCTCGATCGCTTGCGCTGCATTTCCGTGCTTCGTTTCCCCCATCGCACACTCATAGCTGACATGGCCCTTTTTCCCACATTTAAAACAGATGATCTCCTTCCTTACGTTACTCGTTGGCTCACTGGATGGTTGTAAATCACACTGTGCTGCCTTGTGTCTCCAGCTCCCACAATTCCAGCATCCGGCATAACTATTTGGACGTCTCTGAAAATTCCCCCTTTTGGATGGGTAACGTCCTGCTCTGCCAACATGGTTGCCACGGAAACCATTGTCTTTAGGTTCTTGTTCCTCATACCTTTGTGTTAAATCTACACTTTTTGATCGTGGTCTTATCACTGGATTCTGGCACTGTTTTGTATACGCTGCACATACTATTTCCTCACTCATTTCTCTACCAATAGAACTGTTTGGATGTGCAATCATGTAATTTTGCCCTAACTGAGACATTGTGTCTATGTCCTTTGGCTTACGTTCTTCAAAGAACGTCACTAAATTAGTATTGCATGAAGATAATACTTTGTCTCTTAACATTAAATCCACTAATCTATTAAAATCTTTTCCTACTTCTGCAAGCTCCATCCATTTATTAAATGTGTTCTTCACTGTATTGACAAAATCTGTAAAATCCTGATTTGTCTCTGGCACTAATTGTCTAAACTTTGTTCTGTATCCATGCTCAGTTAGTTGGAACTTTGTAAGTAAGCGCTGACGCAGAGTAGTATAATTGTTTCTTTCTTCCAAAGGTAAATTAAACATGGTATCTAGGGCCTTAACCCGTCAGATACTCGCCCAGTCGCATAGCATACTCGCCTTCTGGGATGCCTAAAGTTTTCGCACTTGCTTCGAATCTCGACAAATAAGCTTCAAGATTATCACGCTCTGTAAAATATGGCAGTATTAGTCTCTGTGAGGAATGGGAAGTTCTTCTGCTTTCTTCACTTTGACCCTTCGATGCAAATTCTAACTTTTTAATAGAAATTTCCACTTCCATCTTAATCTTCTCTTTCTCGATTTCCACCGCATTTGTTTTGTTTAGATTTTCAAGTTCTAGTTGCATTAAATGAACTGTGTCTCTTTCTCTTCCTGTAGACGCCTTGGCTTCAGCTACCTTTCTTCCTGTAGGCGTTTTGCCTCGCGTTCATTATGCCTCTCCTCTCTTTCCCAGTGCTGAACGTCTTTCAGTTTTGCTTCTGCAAACTCCTGTAACTCTTTGCCCTTCAGGCCTATTCGTTCACCTGCTTCGATGTATTCCATTAAGGTAGACATCTTGTACTTGTGGACACGTTGCTGTCTGTCAGCCACCTATAAATGTAAAGACTCTGCTGCTAGTCTTTATGTACCTCCCCTAAGTACACCACGACTCACTCTGTACGTAAATTCGTAGTACTAATAATATCACTCTGTACTCACCCAGTCACTCTACAAGCACTAGGTAGTGAGGGGGGAATATCACCTATACTCCCTCGTATATATCGCAAATAGCTGTAGAAAATGTCTGGAAATATTGTTAAACATACATAAATATACAAACGAATGGATGACAATACTAAGTGGTGTCTATAAAACGCTAGACGCATAGGCTGGTGAAACGCAGACGGATGATTACCTAGCAATAAAAACCACTAACATTGACATGCCCATGTAATACAATACTGTGTGCGTAACATATATATATATATATATATATATATATATATATATATATATATATAGATATATATAATATATATATATATATATATATAATTATATATATATAATATATATATATATATATATATATATATACTGACACAGACCACTAGACAGAAGGAATGACGAAAGATCACAATAATACATATATCCGAAGAAAACAAATGTCATATGTAAATATAATGAAAAGAAAACAAAAAAATATAACATCAAAATATACACCAATCTGAAGTTAAACACAAAATGGCACGGTATATAATCCAGGACCGTCCCTGCAGAACAAACCAAACCGACCGTTCGATTTACTTCCCAGAAAATATATGGTGCACCTGCGAAAATAACTTTTTGCCCTGTCTCGCTACCTTCACGAAACAACACAAAAATCTCCTACTCCCGACAAACACTGGACCACATACAAATAATTGCGTAACTCCCGACAACAATATCTATGACGATGGAAGCAAACAAAGTGTCCAAATGGTTGGCCGACAATAATGTGGATATTAACCAAAAGTTCTTCGTTTGTTTTTAATAGTTTTTTTGCAATCCGCTGGAAATGTCTACGACACTAGATTCCAAAATGTTCTTCCGATATGTTGTTAGTTTCCCTGGACGTGGTGACAACAAAGTAATAATCCAAACGTCTAGTCTGAACCCAGTCCGTAACATTATTATAAGTATGTGATAGATTCTCGTTTAAAGACAAAGTTCAACACACAAAAATGACATCAAATGTCCACCGCTTTAACTCTGTAGAGTCAGTTCTTTTAGACTACTGTATGCAACCCTGCCTGCGGTGATGACATCTCATCCTTTGTTGTAACAATGATTGCTCATGACAGAGTAATGATAACGATAGTAGAACAGTTCAACAAAGACGAAACATAAAGTCTGGTTTTCGTTCAAAAACACCTTGTTTATCCAGTTCTCCTCTGGAAAATTTTAGTAAATTTCCACCTGCATCGGCCTTGACCCCGTAGGTCAACCTCAGTCAGTACCTCAGTACTCTGTATCACAATAATACACACTTAATCTGTCTGTAAACTGACCGGAAACTTTTCCGTCATACACAAACACTTTCCACTTCTGCCCCAGCACCTGGTCGCTGGTGTCCCTCCCGTCCTATTAACGGCGTCGAAAAATCTTGACCAGTCGACTTGCGATCACACAGTGCGATTGCCTCGCCACACACACCTGTCAATATCTTTGATTTTCAATCCTGTCTTCTCCACAAGACAGTTTATTTTCTCTGTGCGCTCTTTGTGACAAGTGACCAACCCCGTCATCCCACACTCTCCGTTGATCTGTGCCGTGTCTTCTCAACGCGCCCTGTTTTTGATGTGCCATGGTGTCCTTTCGTGAACTGTCTTGCTATCAATTTACCTGTAGTGATATTCTCGTGAGCTATGTGCTAGCCAGTTCCCGCACGGAGAAAACCCTGTTTATCGTGACACCTGTTCACTCTACTCTTTTCTCG
>JACEFZ010023093.1:0-37857 GCA_014155875.1 Cepaea nemoralis | reverse complement strand
AGACTTTTTTTTGAGAATCCTTCTTCTTTTCTGGACACATAATTTTCAACGACCCCTTCCAAACGTTGTTTAAAACCATTTCACCACTGAATATGGCTCGATCTTTTTTTTGCTAGTCATGGCTACTGCATAACTAACTTTACATGCATGTTGACTCTGAACCGCTTAGTAAATTCTTTTGTTGAGCAAAAAATTTTTTTAAAAAAAGCCCTTTTATTTGGTCTTGTCGAAATTGCCCTTTGTTTATCAAACTTATTTGCATGTTTAGTTCGTAGTGCGTTGAGGGTTATACTTTCAAAACAGAAACAGATTCGTTGCATATCAAGCATGGGGGATTTTTTTTAAATTTCCACAAAAAAATAGTTTATGTCCATTGTCTTGAAAACTTCTTAAATTCTTCTGGATTCTTCTCTTCTTTGGTCTTCACTATTACGCCATGATAGATTTTTGGTTTTAACTGAAAAAAAAAACCCCAAGGGTAATTTTAAATTAGAAATTTAAATTTAAATTTTAAAATACATACAAAAAGCGTTTCAGGGTTTACTTCCTATAAATCGTAGGTGGCAGGATACGGGGAAAAAGTAGTTTGAACACTTATTATAAATATGAAAAATATATTTTTAACGCCGATAGCAAAATCTCTTCACACGCATTGGTGATTGTCAGGATCTTATATTAGGCTCGTTGGCTAACACATGTGAGACAGTACAAGTACAACGTGATTCGACATAAGACACAGCAACACAAGTTATATGGATTTATTACCACATTAAATACATAACAATCGTTACAGCAATGTACAACATATAACAACTCACTACCACAATACAGCTCATAGGTCTGACGCTCACAATATCAGTCGTTCAGCTCACAACCACGGAGATTCACACAACGCCTTGCTCTCGACACACACGTCCGTTCAGATGTCCAGTCCCAGATAGGTCTGAGATTAACACACACACTGCCCACTGCCTCAGGTGGGGTCACGTGGCTTTGCGTCGTCTGTCGTCAGCGCTGGTCGCGTGTCAGGTAAGAAACTTGCCAGCCGACAACTCTTGTCCGCCGGGTGCCGTAACGATGTCGCTGCTAGGCTCTGACATTCTCCCCCGGGTACTTCAATGAAAGATGCCATCTTTCATTCATGATGTATGTATATACTGGGTAGTGTTAATTTCATGTCAGAGACTACTTTTTCCCAGTGTTATGCATGAAAATACATATAAGGCATAGAAATATATACAAAAAAAATGTAAGTTGCATTGAAATGACAAATGAAGTACAATTTTTAACACAATTCAGGTTTCATCCCCCTGATGCCTGGTTACCTTCATTGCAATAATACCCAGTCAGATCAGTAGTTCCAGCTTCACGCATCTACCTCGCAGCCATTTTGAAAAAAACGTAATAATATGATTGTTTTGCAACAACCATCTAGGCCAGACTGAAATACGGCTTTGTATTAGTCGTATTAAACACTTAAACTCTGCCCTCATTTGGTCAGGAGCTCTTATGTTGGTTTGCAATGTTGGCAGCACTATGACATGCTTGGTGGACGCCTACCTGCTGTGCCAATCATTTGAGCAACAAAATGTCTATCTATACAATATACATTAATGAATATGTTTCAAATTATGGCCCTTGATGTAATTCACAAATGCAAGGGAAGTAATTTTGACATTTAAGAAATTCCATACATTACAATAATTATTTAATTTCTTAGCGTCATTGCTTGACGTTTCTTCATATCAACGAGAAAAAAGTCGGTAATATGAATACGTTTAATCAAGATATGATTCTAAGATTACACTAATCAAAATAAATATGTACCCAATTGGTATATTATATTTTATAGATTCAAAAAGATTTTACAAGTGTCATAAATTTTTGGAAATTTGTACATAGTCTGCTAATTTTGCTATACTTTTTAAATTATACTGGAAATACAAATGGAACAAAAATTTTGGTTGATGTTACATTGTCTGAACACAAATGATCCGGTTTTATTTCGGAACGAATAGTAAAATGTTCTCACAGTTGGTGTTTGGTGTTGTAGTATGACAACGGATTATGGTGGAATGTTCTTATTTCCGATGTGTTCACAAGTTCGAACAATTTGGAGTAAATTTGCTGTAGAGGTGGTGTAGGAGTCTATGTTCAGTCCACATTTGCACATGTTAAAATATCACGGTGAAAAAAAATCACCCACAAATGTCACAATGGTAAAGTTCGCTTCTGGTAAGTGGAGAAGCGTCTGTGACACTGTTGTTGGTGTCTATATACAATTAATATTGTTCTCGTTCTAACACACACTACACAATTATACTACACTCATTACATAAGACATAAATTGATTAAAATAAGAATATTATACATGTCGGTTTGCAAACCGTATCACAATTTTACATGTAGACCTTACACAGTAGGTGAATGAAAAAATTCACACATTGGTGGCTGTGTTGGGCTGAGTGTAATATTAGACAGTGCACTCAGACATTGCTTACTGGGTCTGTCGGACAACGGGACAAAAGGTCGGGCGATTGTATTCATTCTGCCGGGAATATGGCGAACTTCAAAACTGAAATTCTGAAGCTTTAAGGACCAGCGAGCAATCATGTTATTTGATGGTACTGCAGAATTGATATACCTTAATGGACTGTTGTCAGTTTCGATGATAAAATGACGTCCTAGAAGATATTTTGGACAGCTTTGTGACACTTTCTACTAAGGCCAATGCCTCTAATTGCGGAATGGACCAGGCCCGCTCTCTGGGGCTTTAGTTTTCTTGATAGAAACAAACGGGATGCAAGATGTCGTTGTATTCCTGCAATAGGACTGCACCGATCGCAATGGAGCTAGCATCTGTTCTCAATCTGAAAGGTAAACGAATGTTGGGCAATTTAAGGATTAGATTGGGTGAATTCTTATCAGAAAAATGTGCCAAAACTTTATTAAATGCATTTCGTAGGCATTCATCGTTTACAACTTTTTCGGGTTTATTCTTGGTTAGTAAGTTAGAAAAAACCTCAGTCAGTTCTGAAAAATCAGGAATAAAGTTTCTGTAATAATTAATAAGTCCCAATAAACTGCGGACTTGTTTCTTATTTGTTGGAAGTGACAGTTTTAGAATTTTCGAGACAATTTTGTTGTCTGTCATGACAAAGCCATTGGATATTCTGTACCCCAAAAATGATATCTCTTGGTAAGCCATGCTCACCTTTGAAGGCTTTACCGTCAGTCCGTGCTGTCTGATACGTTCTAGTGTCTGTTCCAGTATCTTTATATGTTCCGTCATTGTCTCCGTATGGACACAGATGTCGTCAATATAGGAAACTATATTAGGGATGTCAGATAGGAGTAGTCGTGTCATGCGTACAAATGTGGCTGGGGCATTGACTAGCCCAAATGGAAGTTTGCACCATTCGTATAGTCCCCAAGGCGTGGCGAAAGCTGTTAGATGTCTGCTGTCTTCATGTACAGCAATCTGCCAGTAACCTTTAGCCATGTCAAGGGTCGTGAAGAACTTAGCGTCAGTCAGTTCTGTCAGAAGATCGTCCGTATTTGCCATTGGTTCAAGGTCTAAAACAGTTATTTTGTTCAGTTTTCTGTAATCTATGCAAAGTCGTATTGTGTTGTCCTTTTTCCGTACAATGACCATGGGTGAAGAGAAGTCTGATAGGGATCGTCTGATGATGTTGTTTTTTTCTAAGTTGATGATTTCCTGATGTAATTGTTCCTTGTAATGTAATGGTATGGTGTATGGTCTGCATCTTATGGGTGTGTTTGATGTGAGTGTGATGTGATGCTGTACTAACTCTGTTTGTCCTGGGTTGTCTGAAAAGATGGTGTTGTACTGTTGTATCAACTGTTTGCAACTGTTTGTCTCTGCTTGACTTAGGTTTGGATTGATCTTGATCTCCTTCAAGCAGTTTGTCGTGTCTAATGTAGGTGTTGGAATCTCGTCGCTAGAATCGTCATCTTCGTGATCTATTATCACGGTGCAAGCTGTCGTATCGTCTTGTTCGTTGTCTCTGTTGTAATATGGTCTTAGCATATTGATGTGAAATATTTTGTGTTTGTCTTTTATTAGGATTTCGTAGTCAACAGGAGAGATTTGTCTTGTCACTTTAAAGGGTCCCTGCCAAGAATCTGTCAGTAGCTGTCTGTCACTGGGTAGTAATAGTAGAACGTCCTGTCCAGCTGTCAATGTTATAGTCCTGTTACCTTTGTCTGCGTATTGTCTGTAAGTAGCACCAGATAGTTTTAGTGCACTTTTAGCAATTTCACATGATTTCATTATCCTTTCACGCAATGATGTTACATACACAATGATGATATGGGTTTCAATACTGGAGTGGAATCAGTTAACATTTGGTGATAAATTGTTAATGGGCCGCGTGGTTTGGCACCATAGATGAGTTCAAAAGGAGAGAAACCGGTACTAGAATGTGGTACCTCGCGATAAGCAAAAAGAACAGCTGGTAAGTATAGATCCCAGTTATTGGGGTGATCTTGAGTTACTTTGGCTAGCATGTGCTTCAGATCCCCATTAAGCTTTTCTATAATCCCGCTCGAGTGAGGATGATAGGGGCTATTAAAGACTTGCTTCACTCCTAACATTTTAGTGAAAGCTTGAGTGGATGCAGCGATAAACTGAGTGCCTCTATCAGACTGGATAGTATCTGGAAACCCAATTCGGGAGAAAATATGGAAGAACACTTCCATGATATCGTTGGCAGTAATGTTCTTTAACGGAATCGCTTCTGGCCAGCGACTACATTGATCAATAATTGTTAGAATATATTTATTCCCTCTAGTTGTTGTATGACTAAGAGGGCCCACAATGTCAACTGATAATTTCTCAAAAGGTCGACTGGCTAAGTCAGTGACTTGTAACTTTGCCTGTGGGTGTTTACCTTTCTTTACCAGTTTCTGGCATGTATCACAACTTCTGCAATATGTTTTTATGTCATTACAGAATTTTGGGCCAATGAAACTGTGTCAATAGTCTTGACCTGGTTTTAACATATGCCATATGACCTGCAAAAGGAATATCGTGAGCAAGATGTAACGCTTGCTTGCGATACGTAATTGGTAACACAGTTTGCTTTGTTGTAACGTCACCTTTGGTGTAGTACCTGGTGAGTATATCATTGTATAAAGCAAAATGCCATTTAGCATTTTTCGTTACTCTTGGCTTTTTGCCGATCAGGTCAAAATACTTTGACAGTGAAGGATCAGCTTTTTGAGCTGTTATGAATGTTTCCTTCATCGAGTCACTAGGTGGTACTTCTGGGCTAAGCATTTGAATAGCCTCAGTTTGGTTACTATCATCTTGCACTCTCGCAGTAGCTCTTGTAACTGCGTTCACACACTCAATGACATCAGATGATGATGGAATGATATCGTCAATGATGTGATGAGAACTTAGTGCTGCATTAGCTAACATACATTCAACAGGTGAATTGACATTTTCAATGACATTTGGTGGTGATGTGTTATCAATAATACATAGTGATGTTGTGTCATGGTTATGATGTTTGTCATTCACCTCAGGTAAATTTCCGATGATTATATCGCACACTGGGTTTGTAAGTGCTGCGACCTTTACTTTTCCGGTGAGGAATGGTGTTTCGATGTATGCCCAAGCTAATGGATATTTTTCAATATTGCCTGAAAATGTTCTACATGTGATGTGTCTACCTGTGTAGTCTGTAGGTGTTATGAATGTTGTTTTCAGGCCAATAAGTGTACTCCCGGTGTCGCGAAGTACTGTAGCAGACTTGCCATTAACGTACCCGTGATAGATGTCTAACTTGCCTTTGAGTCTATTACTAAGTTACCTTCCTCATTAGCAATAGGGATGGCGTGCCCGCATGTTAAGATACCGTTTTCAAAGAAGGTATTACAGACAGTGCATGTGTTGGAACTAAATACGTCACAAGCCTGTGCTACATGTACAGGATGTTTTTCTGTATTTTCGTCTTCTGACGCTGAACTATCGAACAAGGCGGCATTGGCTTTGTTGGTCATCTGCCTGCCTTTACAATCAATACGATGGTGACCGTAAGCCTTGCAGAGAAAACATTTACGTGCATTTTTGAACGATTTACGTTCTCTGTCTTGTCTGTTTACCATATTTTGCAAGTATGTTGGGTACCCTGGGTTTTTATCGCACATCTCGTTCAAATAATGAGACATTTTACAATGAACACAATGTCTAAACTTTTCAGAGGTAGGCCTGGTTGGTTTTTGCCTACTATAGTTTTTCTCATAGTTGGCTGCTGCTACCCAGTTACTGTCAGTAGCTTCAGTGGCAAAACACTGTTTATTTGCCGTATAATAGGCCGACCCACGTCTTTCCATTTCTTCCACACATGTGCATTCATTCTCCTGCAAGAACTTAGAAAAAGATGTTGGGATAGAAGAAATAACTTTATCTCGAATAATGAGATCTTCTAATTTATCATAATTTTTGTTAATTTTGGCTGATGAAGTCCATTTGCTGAAAATGTCTCGGACTAAACAGAGGTAGTCAGAGAACGTTTGAGTTGATTTTGGACTCAGTTTACTGAATTGTTCTCTGTACCCTGCTTCATCTAGCATGAAATGTGCCATTATTTTAGATTTAATGTAATGGTAATCTTTTCTGAGGTCTTTGGGGATGGTTTCAATGACTTTCAGAGGTTCCCCAGAAAGACTCCTCATATATAAAATATTCCATTCCGAAAGTGGAACTTGGTAGTGTTCCATCAAAGTCTCAAAATTTTGGGTGAAGGCTGCTATGCAGTCACCGGAGGTATAGTTACGAACGATACCTTGGTACTTTTTATACTGGTTTTCTTTTTCCAGCCTTTCAGATTTCTTTGACTCTTTATTCATTGCAGTCTCAGTGTCCAGTTGTTTCATTTTCAACTGTAATTCCAGTTCTTCCCTCTTACTCTGAGCTGCTATTTCTGCTTTCTTAAGTTCACTGTCTATCTCAGCTTGCTTCAGAGCTGTTTCTGCCTCTACTTGCTTGGCAGCCATTTCTGCTTGTTTTAGAGCTCTTTCAGCTGCTCTATCTTCGCGTTCGGCAGCTTTTTCTTGAACAAGTAGGTATTCTGCGTATTTCTTCTCACTCCATTGAGTTAATTCATCACCATGTAACTGTAATTTTATCCCCATATCAATGAAATCGAACAATGATGACATGATGGAGAAATATGTCAATGAAAATCAATCACACACAATATATTGTAAATGGTTAGTAGAAAAACAATTTACAATCTATTTGACTATACGATGCGTGCCCACTAATGCATACGTAAAGTTAAAGTGAAGAAAAATATACTCAAGTGCCCTTGGATATGGTGACGAAAGGTTGGGCAATCGGGCTAGAAAACTGTAAGGTCGTACTTGAGAACCACTAATGACCTCTACGGCAGGGTTATGGATGGTACGCAAAAACCTGCTTTGTTTTTGGAGAGAAATAAGTTAGCGTGTGTTTGTTGGTGTGTGCCTGTAAGTCACTAAGTGTTGATTTGGTTTGGATGGCGTCGAGTATAATTGTATGTCGTAAATTTGTCGTCAACAGTGTTTCTTTTAACAGAAGTTACACTCTTTCCAAAACTCTTTGCGTTCCACAAACTCAATACACAAAAACAATCTATCTGTATTTGAACACTCAATAACATTGATGACACATCACTTACATCAAGATGACATTCAGTAAGGACAAAGACATCAAGTTTACAAGATGGCGACAAGGTCAAAATGGCGGCAAAATCACAAGGTTGACAAGGTCAAACGATAACAAGTTTCACAATTGACAAATGTTTAACACGTTTACAGGATCAAACAATATGTACTGTACATTTACTAATGATTCTAAACATATTTAGACAATGTAGTAATGGATCACACTGAGACTTTTCCGATCACATGTACATCACTATAACCTTGACAAATTTTACAAGTACAAGAATTATAGTTTTAAATCACAAAGACGAACAACACACGTCTAAATATATTAGGTTCTTAAATAATGACGAGCAACCCACGTCCACACATGTCAGGATCTTATATTAGGCTCGTTGGCTAACACATGTGAGACAGTACAAGTACAACGTGATTCGACATAAGACACAGCAACACAAGTTATATGGATTTATTACCACATTAAATACATAACAATCGTTACAGCAATGTACAACATATAACAACTCACTACCACAATACAGCTCATAGGTCTGACGCTCACAATATCAGTCGTTCAGCTCACAACCACGGAGATTCACACAACGCCTTGCTCTCGACACACACGTCCGTTCAGATGTCCAGTCCCAGATAGGTCTGAGATTAACACACACACTGCCCACTGCCTCAGGTGGGGTCACGTGGCTTTGCGTCGTCTGTCGTCAGCGCTGGTCGCGTGTCAGGTAAGAAACTTGCCAGCCGACAACTCTTGTCCGCCGGGTGCCGTAACGATGTCGCTGCTAGGCTCTGACAGTGATAATAGAACGAAACTACAGAATAACACGGAACTTTGTCAAGCTGGACTGAAAGTAGTAATGAGTACAAGCGCGAGAGCGTTGCGATATTTCTGAAGATGCCGAAGACCACAGAACATATATATCAGAAGTTGAAGTCTCATATTACATTTTATCAACACTTAGAGTCGGACAAAAAAGTAAGTAACCTTGAGTGTCAAATAGCGGGATATTTGAAATAGCTAGCATCTATGAATTTTCCCGAAAATGCGGGATATTTAAAATAGCTCAAAACGAATTAATTTTTCAAAATATGCGAGATATTTCAAATATCTCTTAGTTATACTCTAAAAATATATGATACGAACGACTCATGATGTAGTATTCTTTTGGTGATATGTACACATAAGTTAACATTAATGTTCATTTGATCTAGCCCGCGGGCCTCGTGTTGGCTACCCCTAGTCTAAAGAGACGGTCCCAATAGAAGAGACTGGGATTCACCTGAGAGACAAAAGGCAGAAGGTAAAGAACATTCGTGTATGTTGGAAGACCAGTATCTAGATTATCTGGCCGGGTTCCTTTGTCTGAGTTGTGACTCCCTGTTTGTGACCACTCTTCGCTCAAGGGGCGCCTTAGATCACAGGGACGGTCTATAGCAACAAGAAGAATTATTATATTTTATTATTATTATTATTATTATTATTATTATTATTATTATTATTATTATTATTATTATTATTATTATTAACACAGACACCATGGCGGACACACGAAGTGGAGCAATCATGGAGAGGAATGAGGGCGGTCATAAGGAATTGGTAGAGGGTGCGGAGAGCAACCAGTCCAGTTGATACAGAATTGGAGGAGGAGGCTGAAAGAAGGAAAAAAGTAAAGTTGCCGGATTTTAAACTCCTAGCAGCAGAGAAGAAAAAAATGAATTGAGAACAGTGTAATCCTATTTGAGAAACAAATGATTGGGGAAATTTGCTTGCTCTTGCGAATCCATTCCAACTTCTGAGTTACTTGTAACTTACTTCCCCAGGTCAAAGTCGAAATGTCAAGATATTAGTCCAACTGACTAACATGGGAAATTTTCCCACAGAGGGGTAGGGTGGGTGTAGAGTGGGGTGGGGGTGGGGAAGACGAAAAACGAGAAATAGAAGAGAAAGAAAGACATAAAGAGGGACAGAGAGAGAGAGAGAAAGAGAGAGAGAGAGAGACGGAGAGCGAGCGAGAGAGACAGTGAGAGACAGACAGAACGAGCAATAAATCAAGACAGAGAGACAGATACAAAGAGAGACAGAGCGAACCAGATGGAGACAGAGTCAGAGAGTGAAAAGAGAGAGAGAGGCAGAGAGACAGAGACAGAGACAGACAGCGAGCAAGAGAGAGACAGAGAAACAGAGAGCGAGCAAGAGAGAGAGAGAGAGAGAGAGAGAGAGAGAGAGAGAGCGAGCGAGCAAGAGATAGACAGAGAGCGAGCAAGAGAGAGGCAGAAATACAGGGAGCGAGCAAGAGAGAGGCAGAGAGACAGAAAGCGAGCACGAGAGAGACGGAGACAGAGACAGAACGAGCAAGAGAGAGACAGAGGGACAGAGAGCGAGAAGAGAGAGGCAGAGAACGAACGAACGAACGAAGGAACTTTGTTTTCAAAGGGTAACAAATTGGGCACATTCGGCCCTACCAATCACTCATCTATCGAGAAACTTTATATGAGAGAGAGAGAGCGAGAGAAAGAGAGAGAGAGAAAGAGAGAGAAAGAGAAAGAGAGAAAGAGAGAGAGAGAGAGAGATTGAAACAACTACAACTCTCAGAAAGATCGAGACAGACAGACAGATAGAGACAAAGGAAGACAGCGAGCATGAGAGAGAGGGGGACAGAGACAGAGACAGACACTTATTGAGAGAGAGGGAGACACATATACTCGCACAAACACACACACACACGCACACACGCACGCACGCACACTGGAGAACCGGAGATTCCATGAAATGTCATCGTTTAGTACGTATGTACCACAGAGAACTTAATATGGGCAGACATTTTCATACACACGCCAGGTCAAGGTAGTCGCTTGTAAACAAGGTCACAGGATGTCCATGGCACTTAGTGTGTGCGTACATGCGTGAATGTGTTTGTGTGTATGTGTGTGTGTGTGTGTGTGTGTGTGTGTGTGTGAGTGTACGTGTGTCTGATGAGTGTAAATAGTTAGTTGCATGTAAGTACCACTGATCCTGTGTACAACTTGGTTTTTCCTGTTATCGCTTTTCCCAGAAAAATATTACAGTAAATAATGTAAGTATTACCGTTAAAAATATAAAGCATTATAGTAAACATGTAAAGTATTACAGCAAAGACTGTGAAGTACAACAGTAAATTAATATAAAGAGTCCTTTTACACAAGAAAAGTGAAGTCAAGGGACTTCTTGAGGCCAAGTGGATATATGGTGCGGGCCCCATATTTGTATAGACCAATGGGTGCTTGATTGGGTGACATAGTTAATGTCCCACTGGTCATTTTTACTTCTGGGGAAATGTTTTGGTACCAATTTTAGGCTGGGTGAACCTGGGAGCCTGGGTCTGTTCTGTAAACGTGGTCTCCATGTGGATGTGAGAGTATTACAGTGCAGGTGAGATCATATGCCGTGTTGATGTGAAAATATTACATTGCAGGTGAGATCATATGCAGTGCTGATGTGAAAGTATTACAGTGCAGGTGAGATCATATGCAGTGCTGATGTGAAAGTATTACAGTGCAGGTTGGATCATATGCTGTGCTGATGTGAAAGTATTACAGTGCAAGTGAGATCTTATGCCGTACTGATGAGAAAGTATTACAGTGCGGATGAGATCATATGCCGTGCTGATGTGAAACAATTACAGTGCAGGGCAAGCTGCCACAATTGATGACGAAGTGAATGCAAGAATCTTCAAGGCCAGCACGGCCTTTGGCAGACTTTACAAGAATGTGTGGGACAGAAATGGAATAAGCCTGCAAACAAAGCTGAAAGTCTATAAAGCAGTTGTATTATACACACTACTATATGCTTGTGAAACCTGGAATGTTTATCAGCGAGATGCTAGGAAATTAAACCACTTCCACACAGTCTGCCTTAGGAAGCTATTAACGATTAAATGGCAAAGACAAGATCCAAGACACTGAAGTTCTAGAAAGAGCGTCCATGTCCAGTATCCACACTCTACTAATGAAGAATCAGATTCGCGAGTCTGGTCCCATATCTCTCATGCCAGATCACAGGCTTCCTAAACGATGTTTTTATTTTATTTTACAGCGAGCTGCGTTGTGATAAACGCTCCCAAGGAGGCCAGAGGAAACGCTTTAAAGACACTCTGAAAATCTCACTGAAAGCTTTTGGAATTTTTCTTGACACCTGGGAGACTGCTGCTAAAGACCGACATTCGTGGTGTTCATCATTACACAAGGGTGCAGTCACTTGTGAAGCAACCAGAACTGCAAGAGCTGTGAAGTAAAGGTTGGGCAGAAAAACCACTGCAGGAGATCCTCCTGCTGAAACGTCAAGCATTCTTTGTCCATATTGTCAGAGAACATTTCGAGCAACAATAGGCCTTATCAGACATCTTAGAACTCACGGCTCCATACTTTCAACCCTAGTGGATGAAATGAATGGTCATCATCATTCTTGATGGACAAACAACACATTGCAGGTTACATAATATGCTGTGCTGATGTGAAAGTATTACAGTGTAGATTAGATCATATACCGTGCTGATATTTATGTATTACAATACAGGTGAGATTATATGCAGTGCAGATGTAAAAGTATTAGAGTGCAGGCGAGATCATATGCCGTTCTTATGTAGAAGTATTACAGTGCAGATTAGATCATATGCCGTGCTGATGTGAAAGTATTACAGTGCAGGGGAGATTATATACCTTGCTGAGGTGGAAGTATTACAGTGCAGGTGAGATCTATGCCGTGCTGATGTGAAAGTGCAGATTAGAGCATATGACGTGCTAATGTGTAAGTATTACAATGCAGAATAGATCATTTACCCTGACGACCTACTTCAAGTCAGTAAAGCTAGAAATATGTGGCAATGTAGTTTTCAAACAGTACAACTAGAAATATGTGAAAATGTAGTTTTCAAGACAGTATACCAACAGCGCCGATCTCCCTGGTCTAGGTGTTACACGACTTTCTCCGTAATCCCGTATACTCTCGTAAGTAACGTGATGTGCGCGAGAATCGGTACGGGTTCTCTCCGCGTTGGTAACTTACAGGGTCGCTCCCGGTCGCTCAGAAAGCAATGGCAAACTACTGAGCATAATCTTGCAAAGAAATCAACAATCAGCTGAAACATGCTGATGTTGACAGCGATGTCCTGTAAAGGATATGCGAAAAAAAAAATACTAGTAGCTAAAGTTGTTAAGAAAGTATATCTGCAGATAAAGTTGTCAAGAAAGTATAACTACAGATAAATTTGTTATGAAACTACAACTACAGATAAAGTTGTCAAAAAGTACAACTACTGATAAAGCTGTACAGAGAGTACAACTACAAATAAAGTTGCCCAGAAAGAACAGCTACAGATAAAGAGAAGAAAGTACAACAACTGATAAATGGGAATGTAGTTTGCCAAGAAAGTATAGTTCTGATAGCTCCCATCTTCCATCATGTGCAATTCCGGTAAGTGTGGGCGGTCATGACTCGCCATTTCAGTCGATCACCAGAGTCGTAGATCAGCTCAGTGTTCATGTCTCGACCATGCCACGTGGCAAAGCCATCCAGGTATTTACTTATCTGTCTTCCCCTTGGTCTCTTCCCTTCGATCTTACCAGTTGTCACCAAGTTCTCTAATTTATTTCTTCTCATAACATGTCCAAAAATTGTGACTGTCCACGTCTAATTTCTCTAATCAGTTTACGAGTTTCATTTGTTTCTTGTAGGACTTGGTAGTTGTTTTTTTTTTCTTTCTGTCCATGGTATTCTTTGCATTCTCCTCAGAAACCACATTTCCACAGCCATCAGCTGTTTTTCAGCTTGACTGCTCATTTTTCACGCTTCACATCCATAAAAAAGTACAGGTTCTATGTAGCACCTCAACGCTCTTATTTTTTTTTTTTTGGATAGCTAACTTTGGCTTAGAGGTTATGACTTTTCTCCGTAATCTCGTATACACTCGTGGGTTAACGTGATAACGGTAAGAATCAGCAGTGGTTCGAATCGCAGCGATAACTTACGGGGTATGTGAGCCGGCCGCTCAGAAAGCAATGGCTAACTACTGAGCGTAATCTTGCCTAGAAATCAACATACAGCTGAAAGATGCTGGTGTTGACAGCGATGTCCTGTAAGGGATATGCAAAAAAAAAAATAAATAAATAAAAACGAACCACTAATTTCTAGGGAATACCCAATACGCCTTTGTCCCTCTGCTGCAAGCATATTGAGTATTTCCGAGAAAGTAAAAACTATAAATAGCAACGATGTAACAACCAGGCAAGGTCGTGACCTGTTTGTGTTCTAGGCTGCACAGTGGCTGCGAATACCGCAGGAAGTAAAAATACACACCCCCCCCCCCCCTCTAGGGACCCCCAAGCCATTTTGTTCGGTTCGAGGTACCAATTAGAGATTAGTCACCCACTTGATATACCAATAAAGAAGAAAGAAAACTTGTCAGTGGCTTAAACTGAGTTCCATTGAGCTCTTCGGCCGCCGGTGCATTGAGGAACATTGCAAGGTTCATCTGGGCTAACTGCGGAAGGGGTATGCACAAAACCTTGCCGAGTGCGTGGTAATGGTTTAACACACTACCCATCATTATGACTGGTCTGTGGTTTTACCCGTGCATATACCAATGATAGATATCGACAAAGGATAAGGCTTATATGTCCGAGATTCGCCGATTGACCAGGATCAACATATTTTAGCCCATATTAGAGACGTGCGCATAAGGGTGTACCGAATACAGCAATGTATTCAGAGAAAGCCACGCAATATAACTTGCTGGATGAACCATCACGCCCAAAGCCACACCCACGCAAGCTGATGCAGGTTACGTATAAGGATTGGAAAGATGTGTGGGCTCAGCTTCTTGCTGCGAGGCGAGGTGTGGAGGCCGAGCCGCCACTCCCAAAACACGTGCCAGCCATCGAGGCTCCACGCCCAAAGCCGCGCAAACATGTGCCTGCACGCCATGTGAACCTGCCTCCCGTGGGCTCCCGATCGAAGAAGAGCGCCGGGAGCCCCTACCCCAAGCCGGGCACGCTGAGGTGAGCCACTGGGATATCGGCTAGAGCGCGGGAGTGGGGGTTGAAAGATTATAGGGGGAACCGTACCCCAACTTCATGTGTTGCAAGATCTGGAGGAATGTCTTGACATCATGTTCCCATCCACAAAGGCGTTGATAGAAGAAGCGATTCAATTTTATATTGTTCTGCGTGCCCAGTATTGGACTAAAAATGAAGAGGGAGAGATCATAATGGCGGTTGTCAACCACGGCAGTAGAAACGTCACCGTATTACTATTACTTGTCGCCGAAATTGCCGTGGGGCTGGCACAGGCAAAAGAGAAGATTCTTCACGGCGGGGAACTCTTCCAGAGGTCGGGCTCCGGTTGGAACTTTGACAAGCGCATGCATACAGCTAGATCTCCGCATCTCCCCATACAAACTATTTTGCGGTAGTAGCTACCTCACAACGCATAACAATATGTGCCCCAAACAGTCTTGAATGTGAAAAACACTGACGACCGATGATTTGAGTGGGTGATTCTCTAGGTATGCTATGCAACCGCTGGACCAGGCCAACATTCATACAGATGCATCTAGTACGACGCCCACCTGAGCGAGTTAGACTTCACAGGGATCGAATTCCTGGTGCAACTCACCGGCATTGGCAAGTCTGAGCAGCAAACCCCAGACATTACTGTCAACGTCCTCGGGTGGGAAACAGGCCCATTGTGCACCGCAAATCCAACCAGAAGAATCGCCGACACTAGACCACCCTCCTGCTCATGACTGAGGGCGAAAAGAGCCAATATGTATAAGTGAAGAGCCCTGCGCGCTTGATATACAAGACCAGCAAACACAAAGAGAAGAGGTCCCCATGTCTTGCCTGTCTTTGCCCGTCTTCCAACCAAGGGTTGCTAGACCGCCACGAGTCACTCTGACAAGGCATCAATGCAAACACCAATTATATGTGATGCCGGAGGAGGGGAAAACATAATATGCTTCTGGTCCCATCACAGACAGAGGCGAGCATCGTCCCTCATACGCCGACTTCGAAACCATTAACGTTCCAACTCAGGGGAAAGCGATGGACCCGAGCCAGAGCAATACATGGCTCCCCACAGAGCAGAAATCGTGCGGCTTCTGCTACATCATCATGGCAATGATGGCGTAATCTCAGGCCCGTTGGTATATCGGGGCGGGGATGCCGCTGAGGAGTTCCTGCTGCGTATGAAGATTGAGCTGGATGACGTACGCGCACACTTACTGCGACCAGCTCTCAAGGTGATGAATAAAAAGGACGGGCAAGATTTCGCCACCGCCATCGACTGCCACATTTGTGGGGAGCGGCTGAGTGCCGACAGGGCGAGAGACCATTGCCATATTACTGGAAAATATCGGGGCGCAGCCCACAAAACCTGCAGTCTCAAGATGGGAAGAATTCAAAATAAAATAGATGAACAATAAGCTGAAGAATGATTTGGATTCCGCACAACCAGCAGCGCCAGAGAAGCAATAATCTGTTTGAGTATGTTGATTGAAAACTATAGAGAAGGTTAGAAAATATATATGCATGTATTATAGACTACAAGAAAGCTTTTTATAGAGTACAACATCAACGATTAATTACATGTCTTAAAGATAAAGGAGTAGACGGAAAAGACATCAGAAGTATTAGTAACTTGTACTGGAACAAATAGATACGGAAATAATTATTCATCGGCCATAGAGATAAAACAAGGAGTAAGGTAAGGATGTGTGTTGTTCCCAAGCCTCTTCAACTTAAACACAGAAATAATTTTTAAACACGTCGAACTGCCAGGACTTAACATCAATGGCAGATTCATAAGCAATCATAGGTATGCTGACGATACCGTGTCACTATAGTCTGTCCAGAAACGAATGCCTTCATTCACGATCAGTTATTTTGAAAACTGTCTGTTGCAGCGTTATTAAAATTTTCCTACCGTCTTATATTTACCCCCACCCAAGGAATATGTCTTTGATAGGTCCAAACGCAACTTAAGTCATGAAAAGCGGCGACATTTCTTTGATGTTTTGGTGAAAAACTAGTGATTTCTCACTAACAAACTTGTTTTAGAGTAATGCCCCGTTTCACTACGCGAGGCTCTTGTCATAAGGCCAATCCCATGTCCCACGAGAAAATTAGCTATTCAACGCTAATGTTTCGTGTGAAGACGTAATACATTTAATAATGTGCACTGCATCTCTGACTCGTAAATTATATACCGCATATAAACAAACTTTGAAATCTGCTGTACAATCTCCAGAACAAAATTTGTTTGTTTGTTGGGTGGACATAATGATAAGGTTATATGCTAATTCTCATAATTTTCCCTCAGTTGGTGACTGAGACATTGAATTTTATATTGGGGCAGACAAAAGTAAACAGACTATAGCAGAAAGCGAGCAAGATTTTAAAAAAACCAAAACACCAAAAACAACAAGTGGGACAAGTGAACAGACAGTGCAGAATGTACTTAGATATTAACATCCAAAAACAAAAACTAATATAATTGTCACTAATCAACAACCAAAATATACCGGATATGAAAATATCTGACAGTAACTAATTTTGGTGTGTTGAAAACGAAAACAACATTAAACATGTTGGTTGGCTCTAGTTTTCAAGATATATACTACTAGTTTATTTAATTACGGTCAAAACACACACACACACACACACACACACACACACACACACACGCACACGCACGCACGCACCTACGCACACGCACACGCACACGCACACACACATCAGTCTAAAAACCAAAGAGGGAAAAATCATAATAGAAAAAATATAAGATTTTGCATGCGTGGTCAGATTATGTAAAAGACCTTTATGATGACACAAGAGAAGAACAATATGATCATCGGAATAATTATGAAGGACCATCAATTTTGAAGATTGAAGTTCAGGATGCTCTTAATCATATGAAAACTGGCAAGACCCCGGGTACAGATAACATCACAATAAATTATGATCAATGCCTTAGAAGAATATGGCATAGACCAAGTCATCAGACTGCTGAACACAATATACGATACTGGAGATCAATCAATCAATCAATCAGGTGCAGCTTCCAAAATGAAGGTTGGCTGGAATGGATCTTCAATAATGTCTGTCTCTCGCCTTGACTGTAAAATCTGCCAAGCTGATGTTCATCCATCTCTTGATGTTATCTTCCCACTTGTATCGTTGTCTACCTCTTGCTCGCTTGCCTCCAGCCTCGCCTTCCATTAAGGCTTTTATAAAAGTATCATGACTTTTAACGTGCCTGAAATATTTCACCTTCCTCCTTTTTATTTCTTTCATCAACTCTCTCTTCATCCCCAGTTTTTCTAGAACTTCAGCTGGAGATATACCTCCAAATATATGTAATTCTATATTTATTGTGATACCGAAGAAATCAGGAGCCTCGCAATGTGATCAAAATTGAACAATTAGTATAATCAGCAGCATCACGAAGATTTTGCTGATAATTATTATGCAAAGAGTTAGGAAGAAAATACAACCCAAAATAGGAGAAGAACAATGTGGGTGTGTAGAAGGCAAGGGCACAGTAAATGATGTGTATATACTGAGAACAGTAATTGAACTTTCTATAGAAGTAAACAAAGATCTATATCTATGCTTTATTGACTACACAAAAGCTTTCGATAAAGTGAGACATGTCGACATGATAAAAATGCTTGTAGATCTACAAAATTTATTTAAAACACTTTAGACTTGTAAAAAAAAACAACATATTTTGGAAACAACAAGCTGCCATCAGCATTGATTATGATGTAGGTCAATATCAGCTTATTAAAATTCCAATTTTCGAAAAACAATTCCGAATTCGGTCTCGTCTAACCTGATTCATCAGCGGTGGTTATTGTTGAGAGCCTTGGTGTTTCGTGGGTTGTTAGCCCTGTTTCTTGTCTTGTGCGCTCTTACGAGTGAGTCCTATCTCGGACTGGTTACATACGCGTTTGTGTCTGTGACGTCAGCTGGGGGTTGGTCAGCGACTGTCTTTTGCGCCCGCCTCCTCTTGTGGTTTTCTTTGTTGGTGCATGCTCCTGGCTCGTTGTGACATTTTATCACTCATCATTCGCTCCACGTTGCACCAATAACTCAGAAACGGATAAACACGCACCATCCTTACACGAAATTGCACCGTTCATGAAAGCTGTCACTTAAAAGAATAGACATGCCAGTTTTATGACATGAAAGGTCGCGTTCAAAACTTAATAAACGATTGGAGGAGGGCATTGGGTGAAGCGTGCCGCAATGCATGACGGTATCGCGCAACACTGTTAGATCGCATTTGTTTTGTTTTGCTTATCCTTTACAGGACATCGCTGTCAACAGCAGCATCTTTCAGCTGTCTGTTGATTTTTTGGCAAGATTACGCTCAATAGTTTGCCATTGCTTTCTGAGCGGCCGGCTCAGTATCCCGCAAGTCACGAGCTGGGGTCGAACCGCTCCCAGTTCTCTCCCGCTACGAGACTCTGCGTGATAAACGGGATTACGGAGAAAGTGTTGTAAACTCTTGGCCAGAGAGACAGAACGCATTTGGTGAAAGATATTCCAGGAGAAACAAGGTGTTTTCTAATGGAGTATTATTTGTGCTGAAGCCCCTCACGAAATGGAGTAAGAATAGCCTATGAAATTAGATTATGATACATTATGATGATAACGTGAAGGTAACCTATGTACCATGTGTTTATATATGTGTGTACAATTCTAGCACATTGAAATATTTTTCCCTATTTGAAGATAGCCGTCATTTTGTTCCTGTCTTATGCAATGGCTGCTGCTGTCAGCATCTCCACTGAATATGTTCAATCTAATATGTACTCTTCCAGTCTATGAAACCATGCATTCATGTGCATTGAACTAAATACTGTAAGAAGAGGCATGTCTCGGCAATATCATACTTTCTTTAACATGGAGTCTGCTAGTCTCTATCTAAGAGCCTGGTTTTTGTAAGGAAAATCTTTGCCATAGCCTTCTCCTAGCAAACACAGTTAATCTTAAACCTACACAGAAATGAGAGAGAAGGAGAGAATGAATGTCTCCTCCTTCTGTCTTTATTTGTTAGTGGCGTTGAGAGAGATTTATGTGGCATAAACTGGCAGTTTGGTGATCAGGTCCAGCTGGAATAACATGCTGTGATATAATCGTTCAGAGATGCCTAATGACTAAATACAGTCTATTGCACTCATGACGAAAACTGATGTCAAGCTAACTGACCAGACTAGGAACACAAATCCTTGTCCCCAGCTTAGGCTGAAGGAACAAAATGCATGTGATTCAGGCTAGGAAGAATAGGAAGATTATCATTAGAATGAGAGAGAGAGAGAGACAGAGAGAGAGAGAGAGAGAGAGAGAGAGAGAGAGAGAGAGAGAGTTTGTGCTTGTCCATCTCGTATCTATATCTGTGTGTACATGTTGTTGTCCATGAAATGAGAGGCAGTGTGAACTTCCGCAATAAATATTTCACCTGTAAATTAATATATCTAATTCATGAACATAATTATAACTGTACCAACTTAAGAATGAAGATATCTATGATATGCTTTCATGCATTATACTTCCAACCAGCATGGGGAATATCATTTAGAATATCAACCCTTGTTAGGTGGAGTAAGTAAATGAAGATGCTCATCATATGCTTTCATGCATTGTACTTTCAATCAGCGTGGGGAATATCATTTAGAATATCACACACCTGTTGGGAAAGTAAGTAAAGGAAGGGGAATTGCATAAAAGGTGAAAGGCACTTGAGAATCACAAATGAACTGTAAACAGGCAAACAAACAATCTGATGCAGCCCTGACTTGGGAATGTGAGTTAATATGAATGATCATACCATCACAGCTTCCACTCTGTATCATTGATGTTTAAGTTATAACCTTGATGTTTATGTTTCCTCATGTAATTCTCCATCAGACTTCAAAGCATTGTCATTCTCTAATGTCTATGTCCTCTATGAGAATATCAGTACATTTAGACCATCATAACCACAAGAGAAAAAGAAGATATGGTTTTGCAGATGAATATTGCCAACAGCAGTTTAGGTTGATCCTGTACAAAGGAGAAACACATTGCAGTAGATCTCACTTGTAGGTACTGCCTGGTTCTTTTACTTTCTGAACCTTCTACCTGCAGCCCCCTTTTCATTCTTGTTAACTGCACTAACAACTTCAGTTTGACCAAATATAAATAGGAGCATATATTTCTTCAATTAGTGAGGAAAGACGGTGTTCGCAAGAATAGATGGAAGGATCGACGGATGAATAAAAGACTGACAACTCCGGCACAAAATGCCAGGATTAGTCTGAGAAGAAATTAGGAGAAGTTCAGCATTGTGTCCGAGTATTGGTCAGTTTTTCCAGAGTCTGTTATGTCTGTTATGTTATCAAGGATAATCCAAGGTGGAGACACATTCCAAAGTGGTACTGTCAGCTTAATGTTTCCAGCAATTATCAAAATACAACCTTGTTACTTGGAAGTCCAGTCTACAACATCATGTCATTCCTAAAATCAATTACCAGTCAGGAAAGAACCATTGTCAACATATGACTGATTCTCTCTATTATCAGAACAAGGACAGAGAACACTTTAGCAACCAAAACTCTAGTCATTAGTGTGTAAGAACTTTATTTCAGGAAACATGAAATCGTCGATCAGGAAATTAATCACGATACCAACAGAACAGTTATTAGTAGTAATACTTGACTTGTGTAGAGAACAATGTGTGGCTTTTCTATGAACAAATTAACACTCACGGAACCAACTGTGGTATTAATGTTCACAATTGACATTATATATTTCCCTAATGTTGTGTGTACTGATGTGGAATTTGTATTTTATGGAACCACCAAATGTTTATTTTTTTCACAGGCCTTAATGTGAATTAAACTTGTGTGAAAATTAACTCTTTTCTTATCAAGTATATCGTGATATGCCAACTTTTCATATCTGTTTAATTAAGTATTAAACAACACCATTGAAGAACGTGGAATGTTAAGTCGCTGGGTAACTACGAGTTTCCAGTAAATTCCTGTTCCACTGTAAGCTCCCAGGTTCCAAGTTGTTCATAAGAGAGAACCTTACATTATATAAATTTCTTGTAACCGTTTCACCCTATAGGGAAAATGGATGCAAGTGGGGGTTTAATGAGCTAAATATTTTCTGTTCTCCTTTTTCATTTGGGGAAGTTTAAATCAGGAGTAGAACAACATTAATTATTCGGGATTCCCCTAGATTACCTCACCTAAAATGGGTTACTTTGTCTTCCAGAGAACTTTCCACTCTGTTTAAATGTAGTCCCATTACTCTAGCTTGACTTAGTAACGGGGCAGACTATAGTGGGTTATGCACTTCTCTCCCAACATACCACACTCGTCTCCCTTGGCTTGATGCAGTCCTTATAAGGACTTTGTTTATGGTGTTGTGTCTATGCTTCTTTGTCTTATTAATTTGTAGTACTCGGCTCGAGCTTTTCCCCACTCCGTGTTTGGTGCTTTTTCGTCTTCGCTTTAGCTCCAATTATCTTCAGGTGTGTCAAAAAGCTCCCTTGGGCTAAATTCATATTCATCTACCTGGCAGGATATTGATTTCCCCTTGAGTTGCTTGGGCTTCGTGGCTGGACTACTGGCTTCTGCTTGCTGTTTCTGACTGATCTGTGGCTTGGCTCCATTATGCGTCTCTTTGCCTCCTGTTTTGTAAATTGTCTTCATGAGTTTTTCGATTGTTTTTTTTGTTATGCTTCATCTTGCTTCATCTCATCTGTTGGTTTGGATTGGTGCTGCGTATTTTTGGCGTTCAGTAGTTCTCTTTCGATCTTGATCATTTGTAGGATTTCCTCGTTTTCCTTCTTCATCTTAACCATGCGCTCCATCTCTTGTTTGATGTTATGCTGGATCTCTTTCATGTCGGCCAGCAGCTTCTCATTATCGCTGGTTGATGCTGGCGTCAGTAATGCCTTAATTTGCTTCTTCAGCTCGTCTATCTGGTTCTGCAGTTGATTTCTTTCGACTTGAGATATACACGTCTCCGTCTTGCACCTCCGGAGAGATAAGGTTTTTTTCCCACCTACCCTACTAGGGTTCCGTCCAAACGGAGAAACCTAGACCAAACGCAGCATTTTTTGCCCATGATGTCTATGAAGGTTTCCACTCAGGCATTGAAACACGTGCTGCAGCGACTGGACTTGAGGACGCGTACAAAAGAGTACCGTTGGATTTTTTTAATCTTTCAGCTTCTTGAACTCACGATAAGTCCATTCCTCCCTAGTTGGATCGCCGCAGCCCTCTTCCAACGGAAAGTAGTTTTTATATGTGGCAGTTGGACTTCTGAACCAACAACAATATATCCTGGCCCTGCCGCAGGGATCACCATTATCTCCGGTGCTGTTCAACGCCTACAATGTGAGAATCACCGGCGAGAAGATGACGGGACCGGGGAGGACTTTGTCGTTCGCCGACGATGTGTTAATGTATCGTCAGGGTAAGGATAGAGAGCGGGTTGCTGTGGAACTACACATATAACTCAATCGCATAAGCACTTGGTGTGTTGAAGCTGAGGCAATGGTAAACCCAACAAAGGCAGCAGTGACATGGTTCTCTTTGAATAACCATACTGTCACCACACAAACGCCAACTGTAAATCTGTTTTCGATACTGTGGAAAGAACACATGCAATGAATTATTCGGGGATAAGATTTGATCGAAGCCTCGCTTATACTGAGCACATAAACAAAGTGATAACAAAGGCCAAGTGGAGTTTGGCTGCGATGCGGATGATGGTGGCGGCAAACTGTGAGCAGCGCCATCTAGGTCTACTTTACGAGGGTCTTGTCCTTTCTGATTTGGAGTATGCGATGGCGATCCTGACTCTCAGCATTAAGCAGATAGAAAGGATGGAAAGGATACAGAACAAAGCTATGCCTATTATTCTTGGATGTACAAGAGATACAGCATGCAGGGGGATGCGCTAGCTTATTGATTTTCCAACCATGGGGGACAGAATACAAAATTGCCGAGCACTTGCCTACTTCAGAATAAACTCAAACACACAACATCAACTGAAAACCAAAATAAGAAGGTAAAGAGCAGCTGGTTAAAAAAAAGGAAAGTCGTGGATGGGTCAAGCCGAAGACATTCTTCAACAAGTGTGTTCACTTGAAGTCTAAGAACCTGGAGAGGAGTGGTACAAGTACCAACATAGTACTGTACGACTTTTCAGTTTTCATCCAACTAGTCAGAAAATGCAGACAAGAAAATCCTGCTGCTGTAGAGGCGGAATTACAGGCTTTGATATTCGAGAATTCTTTAGAGGGTGATGCTGTCATTTGCACAGATGGATCGGTCGTTCAACGAGTGAGAAGTTCATGGGCCTTTACGGCTCAAGCCGGATTGAGAATTGTAAAGGAAGATTCTGGTGCTTTTGCTTTGACCACAAGTGTCCTGACTATGGAAGTCATGGCAGGAAGTAAAGCAATAGATAGATGGGGTGGGTCCGAATAGAATGGTTGCTTTCTCTGGAGCGGTCTCGGCTGGCAAAGATTAGTTTCATTTTCGTGCAAGGGCTTGCGGGTGTACAAGAAAATGAGCAGGCTGACAGGCTTATAAGTAGGGTTACTGTTAAAGGCGGACGAGCCATGGACCAGGCTGACATTTTGAATGCTCTACTTGAAGTACGTCTTTTGGCGAGAACCAAATGATAACTGTGAATCTACAACCATGGTCAGGCTGCGAGAACAGCAAGTTAAAAGAGGTGTTCAAAGAAGATTAATAAACTAACACAGAACTGGTATCGTCAGTTGCTACACACTGCGGGATTTTCTGAGGAGGGGATCAGAGCATTTATAGACTGAATGTTTCGATGTGCAATGAGGATGATCTGTCGACTAACTAACCAACAAGCCAGCCAGAAAGCCAGCCAGCCAGCGAGCCAGCCAGCCATCTAACTAACTAACTAACTAACTAACTAACTAACTAACTAACTAACTAACTAACTAACTAACTAACTATACATAAAACCACTCATGCATATGCACTCTGCTTCACACAGCCACTCAAATTTATACACACAGACTCCCACACTTTCAAATACATATATTGACAACTGTCATGAGCATCCACACAAAAATGGAAAAACATGTTATACATACAGATTGTACATCTTAGGGTATATTAATGCAATGCAACAGGATAATATTATATAAAACTGGTAAAAACAATATGAAGTAAGCTGTGCAATAGTTTTCATATTATACAAGGTGAAATAGAGTGGCAGAAAAACTAAAAATATGAAAACTGAGTATACACAAATAATATAGAATAGGATGTTATGTGATTATGCATACGTCTCTCTCTCTCTCTCTCTCTCTCTCTCTCTCTCTCTCTCTCTCTCTCTCTCTCTCTCTCTCTCTCTCTCCCTCCACACACACACACACACACTCCCACCAATCCATATACACATACACACACACACTCACTCTCACACAGATACACACACAGGCAGGCAGACACACATACACATATAAACACATACACACTGCTTCACACAATCACTGCAACTTATATGCACAAACTCCAATACTTTACACACATACACATACACTTACGACTGTCGTGAGCCTTTAAACGAACTAGGTGACAACTGGCAAGATCGAATGGAAGAGACCAAGGAGAAGGGCGAGAAGTAAATACCTGGATTGCTTGGCCATGTTGTATGGTTGAAACAGGAACACGGAGCTGATCCACGACTCTGGTTAACGAGTGAGATGATAAAACATGACCGCCCACGCTTATCGGCATCGCACATGATGGATAGATGGAAATAAAATACGTTAATTGATATAAACAAGAAGTAGTAAGCTGTGTAACATTTTTAATATTTTCGTGTTATAATAACGTGGCAGTAAAATTGATAATAAGAAAGACGATGATACACACAAAATTTGAAATAGCATGTAACATGACATGCATGCGTTCAACTCTGTCTGTCTGTCTGTCTGTCTGTCTGTCTGTCTGTCTGTCTGTCTGTCTGTCTGTCTGTCTGTCTGTCTGTCTGTCTGTCTGTCTGTCTGTCTGTCCCTCTCCCTCTCCCTCTCTCTTTCTCTCTCTCTCTCTCTCACACAAAATCACACAGAGAAAACAATGATACCAGTAAGTGGCGTATGGTGGCATATAGTCGGCATGGAGTAAGTATTCAAAGAGTGTTAGGTTAAATGTGTAGAGAAACATTGGGATTTTCAGATCTGGTGGAAGTGAGCACCAAAAAAAAAAAAAAAACGTAAAACATGTTTTTCATAAGTCCAATCTAGGCTTTGGAACATATCATAAATTTAAGTGGTTTTTGTTCATTCATTGCGTAAGATTGAATCAACGGCAGAACATACTCTGGCATATTTTGAGATATAATTTTTTCACTAATTTGGCCTTGTTGAAAAGGAAACGCTTTCGAAATGCAAGGATGGTGACACTCAGACTTATGCTGAGCTAAAGAGAGTTGCTGAGAACAGGAGACAATAGGGAGGGGGTGTGGAGGGTGGGGGAACATGATCAGGTGGCTTCAACGCCTGTCTTCATATTGTTTGATCAATGATCAGATTAGGAGGCAGAGGGGTTGGGTGGGGGGAGGGGGGTATGATCATATGTTTTCATCACCTGTCTTCCGACTGACTGACTTAATGAATTATTACATGTCCAGGGGAATGCAGTTGAATTCAATAATTCTTACCACTGCAAACGCGATGTTGCAGCAATCAATCCAACAACAACAACAACAACAACAACAACAACAACAACAACAACAACAACAACAACAACAACAACAACAACAACAACAACAACAACAACAACAACAACAACAACAACAACAACAACAACAACAACAACAACAACAACAACAACAACAACAACAACAACAACAACAACAACAACAACAACAACAGAATTATTATTATTATTATTATTATTATTATTATTATTATTATTATTATTATTATTATTATTATTATTATTATTATTATTATCAACAATAACAATATAAGAGTAACAGAAAAAGTCTCAAAATATTACACCCGAAGCGGACGTTGAGCTACTTATATTTGTGGTCAATTTCCAGATGATCTGCTTTGCAGGAAACCAGGCTACATTGTGAACCTCGCCGTTACGAAACGGATACCGCCGTGCCAAGCAGATGGCACACACATTTGCCATGATGAAAGCTGTTACTGACGACAACATAAATACAGATGATTACAGCAAATGAAGATCGAGCATTGAAACACTGCAGAACTGACACTCTCACAATGTCATTTACGAAGGTCATCACTGGCTCACATTCCGTGATTGGAAATGGATAGATTCACTTGTGAAAAACTTGTATAGACCTTGTCTTTATTTCATGTCTATTTGTATGTCCGAAATATTTTCCTCATCTTTGTTTGCCTTAAAAATCAGACGTCTTTAATGTTTGAGTTCTATATGGATATATCTGCTTGCTGTCCTGTTTTGTAGCCTGTGAATTTTTAACTGTTCTGTGACAATTATATTCAAAGGCGATTGTGCCACTTTCATCTGATTTGTTAAATAACCAAGTTTCACATCCGTATGTGTGCCACAGGAAATATGCGTGCTTTTAACATTCTTTCTGTTCTTGTTCTATCTGTTCCAGTTTATAATGGATTTATCATCATCATCATCATCATCATCATCATCATCATCATCATCATCATCATCATCATCATCATCATCATCATCATCATCATCAACATCATCATCATCATCATCATCATCATCATCATCTTCCACTTCTGCCGTCATGCATCGTGGGGAGGAATAATTTGCGTTCCAGCGCCCGGTGGGCGGCACTGGATAGTATCATTCCGTGTGATTGTACAATGTCTTTGATGTCGTCAATCCATTGCCTTCTTGGGCGTCCTCTTGGTCTTGTCGCAGATGATCTTTGGTGTAAGGCCAGTGATGGTAGTTGATGGTGTTGCATTCTAACGACATGGCCAAACCACTTGATTTTCTGCCTTTCAATAAATGTGGCACAAGGTGTTGATCCCACAGTCTGTCTGATAACAGCATTTCTTACTCGGTCTCAGATTGTTAGGTTGGCAGCTCTCCTCAGGCATCTCATCCGCAGGTGTTGATTTTACGAAGGTGTGATGTGGATAAAGTCCAGGTTTGAGATTGGTAGCATAGGGTTGGTGTGAATATGCTGTTTATTATCTGTCATTTTGCGGATATAATGGATTAAATTGCTTTATTGTTAGTAGAGCAATGTTTGTTTGTCTTTTAATTTCTGTCATCACATTTCCATCCTCCGCCAGCAGAGAAGAATATTCACAATTTCTCACTTTCTGTAAGTTCTCTCCCTTGATAAATGTATCATTTGCCATACTCGTTTTAACGGTTGTCATTAGTTTTGTTTGTGTCACTGAAGTGTAATTTTTGTTTGTCACTGTATTCTTGCACCGGCTTGGCTTCTCAGTTCTCATTTGTGTTATTGATAATAATACTGTGTTGTCAGCGCATGGAAGTTCCAGTATTTCTATTCACTCGGTTACAAATGAATTATATAAGGGAACAACATGCAATGAACATCAATCTGTTGTATCATTACATAATCTCACTGCCGCCTTTTATATAGTATTTATTTGACAGGAGCCTGTCCTTCAAGGACGATGTGGGGACGGTTGTGACAAGGTATCAAAACGGACTCAATGCACTTAAAACTATGGCTGCAATGGACACAGAGCAGAGAATGCTTTTTAAACTATACCAGCACTTGATCCTCACAGTGATTGATTATGGACTAGGACTGCTCACTGTCTCAAAGAGTCAGCTGGTGAAATTAGAGCGCATACAGAACGAAGCTATGCGAGTCATTCTGGGATGCACCAGAGACACCCCAGTTGTGTGCATGCGTTACATCCTTGGTTTGCCGTCTGTTGCAGGTAGGCTCAAGGTGATGCAGGCGAAGGCATACCTTAGAGTAGCTGCAGACACAGATCGCCCGTTGCATGAGGCGCTGGACGCTGTTAAGGGTCAGCGATTGATAAGAGGGAAATCATGGATGGGTCAGACGGAGGATACGATCAAGCAGGTGTGCCCCTTGGAGAACATTAGGAGATGAGAAGAGTGGGTCAGAGTGTCAGCGGAGCAGTCAGACTTGTGCAGAGTTATAATCACATTGAGCCGGGAGTGCAGGGAGTGGCCAGCAGGGGCCACGGAAGTGGAAGTCCAGCAACTAATTCAGGAAAATGCTCGCTCAGGTGATGTGATTATCTACACAGATGGGTCGGTGTTGAGAGATAGGAGAAGTGCCTGGGGGTTCTTAGCAAAAGCCAATGGTCGACGTTTGGTGCAGGAGAGCCTAGCATATTATACCACAACATCTAGCTTAAGAATGGAGGTGGAGGAGGTCAGTGCAGCTTTCCGCTGGATGGAGAATACGATACACACACACACACATCGTGATTGTAACTGACTCAGAAAGCATGCTGAGTAGGGTGAAGCAGGCAAGCTTCGAGATGAGTGGCTTGCTTCGCTTCGGAGGTCACGGGTGACAAGCATCGTCTGGATGTTTTCTCCGGGGCATGCTGGTGTGCTGGGGAATGAACATGCGGACAGATTGGCTGGCTCGGCAAAACTTGGTGGTGTATTGATGCATGACAAAGCAGATGTGGTTGCAACCTTGTGGGAGCATGTGTACACCTCGGAGGAGCAAATGGATCACCATGATCTGGCAAGAATGCGACAGCGAGGGTTGACGAGGGGATATGGCCGACGATCAACTCTCAGATGAAAGGCGAGACGGGCATATAATCAGATTGCTACTGGTCTATTACACTAGAACTATTAGTGTTGGAACTCTTCGCTGGCTACTGAGGATGGGGACGGAGCGCTTATGGGAATGCCCCGAATGCTGTGATGTCGGTTCCTAAATCAATCAATCAATCAATCATATAGTGTTTATGATGCGTATAGAGTTGAGATAAACTCATTTTGTTCATAATGTTTCATAATGCTTAGTGTTTAACACATTCAAATGTTTGTGAGTAATCTATAAAGAAAAAGTACAGACCTACATTGTACTTTCTGTTTTTCCTACAGTTGTCCTCATGTTAAATATGTTTTCACTATTTCGTCTAATGCCAGCTTGTTTGGTGATTTTTTTTTCTTTCTTCTATTTTATTATCAATTCTTCCCAAGGTTATTTTGAATAAAGTTTTCCTTGCGTGACTTATCAAGGCATAAACATAATTCCATGTTGTATCAGGACAATTTTCTTCTCATCCACTACTGTGTCCATATTTCTGTTTTTGTTTTTGTTTTTTTGCATCTGCTTAGATTAGGTGTGATAAATTTGCTTACTTTGTAATCTGCCAGCATTGATAAACTCTACTGCGATTTTATCACACATTGATGGTTTCCATTTCTTGATGTTGTTTATTGCACACTTGAATCCAGAACACCAACGACCGAGATTTGTGGAGAGCCATGAACGCCTACGCCAGCCGGCACGGCATTTGATTATGATGACTCCTTCATAGTGAGGATACAGACGTATGAGAAGCTACATATATATAAAATACAATGTATGTCGGTATGTATGTTATTTCTGTGTTCGCGAACGGTCCATCTGATTGAGACATTTTCTACACGTGTTCTTCTCATTCCCATGCTGCCAACTGTCATAGTTTGTTAGTTTACAAACAGTTATCTACGTAATAAAATGTAATGTTTTTATTACATTATAATTAATATATAGCAAGGGGACTTAATTTAAGAAAAGTTATATCAATGTATATTTTAGTAGCATTACAGTATGTGTAACTTAGAATAATTGTTGCTTTTTTCTCAAAGAGTAAAATGTTTATCTACAGTTATCTACAGGCATATGCGTTATAATAGATAATCTTTAAGACATTTTCAAAGTATTCATAAAAATAATGTACCTATTTTAAATACGTGAAAATTTTCTAACTCATCTTTTTTTTGGTCTTCGACATCTATACAGTCATCCCAGCATTTATTGGGTTTTCGTGATATCTTGGTATGTTTACGATCAGTAGTTTCAGATAGCCCTATTTAGTTATTGGGATGAAGATTGTTCTCTTCCAATCTGTTCGCCATATTTCTGGGAACGGGAACGGGAACTTATATGACTACTAATATGAATTAAATGAGACGCTCCCCACCAGGGACTGGGCGAAGCAAGGCCGGGTCGTCTTTTTTGGAACGGGAACGGGAGCAGGGGCCGAATATGAATTAAATGAGACGCTCCCTGCCAGGGACTGGGCGAAGCCCGGCCGGGCTTCTTTTTTGGGAACGGGAGCAGGGGCCGAATATGAATTAAATGAAACGCTCCCCGCCAGGGACTGGGCGAAGCCGGGCCGGGTCGTCTTTTTTGGAAACGGGAACGGGAGCAGGGGCCGAATATGAATTAAATGATATGCTCCCCGCCAAGGCCTGGGCGAAGTGGTACCTTGCGGTGTATGGCAGGGGGGTCTTTGAGCCTGAGGAATTAAAGCCGACAGGCTAGTGCAGTCGCCGAACTGTGCAGGTTAGGATTTGCTTTTTGCCCCCGACATAGAAAATCCCACACCTTAACGAGGATTTGAACCAGGGAATTCTGAAGGACATTTCGGTGTTCTAGCCACTGGGCCAGCCGCTCCTCTCTCTCTCTCTCTCTCTCTCTCTCTCTCTCTCTCTCTCTCTCTCTCTCTCTCTCTCTCTCTCTCTCTCTCTCTCTCTCTCTCCATACATATATATATATATATATATATATATATATATATATATATATATATATATATATATATATATATATATATATATTGTAAAAAATATATAAGACTATAAATATAAAATAAATAAATAATATAAATATAAAAATATATAACTGTAAAAAATTAGAAGTAAATATCATAATGGGTGATTTCAATGCAAAAATAGGAAAGCAAAGCGATGGATGCAGTGTAGGCAACCATGGTTTGGGAGAGAGAAATGAAAGAAGTTACAGACTTGTAGAAGGGGCAAAAGAACAAGAAATGGTTGTAGGAAACACCTGGTTTAAACAACATCCTAGAAGATTATGGACATGGAGGAGTCCAGACAGCAGGATTAAAAACCAGATAGATTACATCCTGATAAGCAAAAGGTTTCGAAATGCATTAACAGTTGTAAAAACAGTTCCAAATGCAGACTGTTACAGTGATCACAGATTAATTACTGGCACATTGAGGGTAAAGTTAAAGAAAGTCAAGTATAAAGCAGGAAACCCTAAATATGACTTGTGCAAATTGAAAACTGACAAAGAAATACAAGATAATTTTAACATAGAAGTAAAGAACAAATTCGATTTATTGTCTGATCTAGAGATCCTATTTCAAGATGTAGATGATCAATGGGAAATGCTGAAGAATTCAATCAGTTGTGCAGCAGAAAAAACTATTCCAAAAGTAAAGAAAGTGGGCCGTAAGACATGGATGACTGAAGAAATTTTACAACTAATGGAAACAAGAAGACAGAACAAAAATAATCCTGCCAAATATGAAGAAATTCACAGAAAAGTCAGAACCTTATGTAAGGAGGCTAAAGAAACATGGCTTGAGAAAAATTGCAGAGAAATTGAAAAACAACACAACAGTAAACATGCGAAACTAATGCACAAAAGAATTCAGGAGATTACTAATCAAAGAACACGTACATCAGCAGGCTGCCTAAAGACAAAAGATGGAAGAGTCATAATAGAAAAAGATCAGATTTTACATGTATGGTCAGATTACGTGAAAAACCTTTATGACGATAACAGAGACGAACAATATATTGTTCAAAATAACAATGAAGGGCCAGCAATTTTGAAGATGGAGGTTCAGAATGCTCTTAATCATATGAAATCTGGCAAGACCCCCGGTCCAGACAGCGTCACAACAGAAATGATTAATGCTTTAGAAGAATATGGAATAGATAAAGTTACCAGTCTGCTTAATACAATATATGATACTGGAAATATACCTCATGAGTTATGTAATTCTGTATTTATTGCAATCCCAAAGAAATCAGGAGCCTTGGAATGTGATCAACATCGAACAATTAGTATAATGAGTCACATCACGAAGATTTTGCTAAGAATTATCATGCAAAGAGTTAGGAGGAAAATACAACCTGAAATAGGAGAAGAACAATGTGGGTTTGTAGTAGGCAAGGGTACAGTAAATGCTGTGTATATACTGAGAACCGTAATCGAACGTTCTATAGAAGTAAACAAAGATCTACACCTTTGCTTTATTGACTACACAAAGGCTTTTGATAAAGTGAGACATGTCAACATGATAAGGATGCTTGAAGATCTACAAATTGATGGGAAAGACCTTAGACTTGTAAAAAACATATATTGGAAACAACAAGCTGCCATAAGAGTTGATAATGAAGTAAGCCAATATCAGCCTATTAAGAGAGGTGTGAGACAGGGATGTGTAATGTCTCCAGATCTGTTTTCCCTGTACAGTGAAAATATTTTCAGAAATATTGAAAATATGGAAGGAATCAACATTGGGGGACGATGCATCAATAACATTAGATATGCAGATGATACAGTCTTGATTGCAGACAATGAACAGGACCTGCAAAATTTAGTAGATGCGGTTGTTACACACAGTGAACAACAAGGGTTAGAATTAAATTGTAAAAAGACACAGATTATGGTCGTCACTAGGAAGAACGAAATACCACAGTGTAATATACAAGTAAATGGGAATATTCTTCAACAAGTGAATAGGTACAATTATCTCGGAACAGTAATAACATCTGATGGGAGATGCCTTGAAGAGATTAGAACAAGAATCGCCATGGCAAAAGTAGCCTTTAGCAAGATGAAAAACATACTGACCAATAAAAAGATGTCAATTGAAACGAGAAAAAGAGTGTTGAGATGCTACATAGAACCTGTACTTTTATATGGATGTGAAGCTTGGACAATGAGCAGCCAGGCTGAAAAACATCTGATGGCTGTAGAGATGTGGTTTCTGAGGAAAATGCAAAGAATACCATGGACAGCCAGAAAGACCAATGAACAAGTCCTTCAAGAAACAAATGAAGATCGTAACCTGATCAGAGACATTAGACGTAGACAGTCACAATTTTTTGGGCATGTTATGAGAAGAAATGATTTGGAGAACTTGGTTACAACTGGTAAGATCGAGGGGAACAGACCAAGGGGAAGACCTAGAAGCAAGTATCTGGATGGCTTGGCCTTGTGGCATGGTCGAGACAGAAACACGGAACTGATCCACGACTCTGTTGATCGAGTGAGATGGCAGAACATGACCGCCCACGCTTACCGGCATGGCACATGATGGATGGATGGATATATATATATATATATATATATATATATATATATATATATATATATATATGTGTATATATATATATATATATATATATATATATATATATATATATATATATATATATATATATATATATATATATATATATATATATATATATATATATATATATATATATATATATAGCGGACAGTTAGATCATTGCTTTGCTAATCCGGAAGATCCTGCAGTCTTGTTCCAGATGTATTGGTGTAACCTTTCCTCTGGAGTGAACTAGGCAGGCCGAGAGAGGGATCATGCTGCATGGGTAATACATGGTCTTCACGATTTAGCTTGGGATTTTTACTATGGAGAGTTATGACTCCATACCTGGTCTTAACTGGTGTCGGAATCAAAGCGAGAGGTAGCATTTACGAATTATAAGGCCTTGTCAATTGGTGTAGACGGGTTGCCTCTGACGGTGTTAGACACCTACAGGTGTCACTGATTAGCTACCGCCTACATCAAGCTGGGTATCCCCTGGCCAATTGGGGACTGATGCGATTCATATAACCTGCTTCAATGGGTGCTTGGAGCGAGGACAAAATCCGACTCCATATATCCGTCCATCATGTGCGGCCTTATGCGTGGGCGGTCATGATTCGCTATTTCACTCGAATACCAGAGTCATGGATAAGCCCTGTGTTCTTGACTCTACAATGTCACGCGGTCAAGCAATCCAGGTATTTACTTCTCAGTCTTCCCCTTGTTCTCTTCCATTCAATTTTGCCAGTTGTCATCAAGTTCTCTAATTTATTTCTTCTCATAACTTGTCCAAAACATTTTGACTGTCTACGTCTAATTTCTAACAATATATGGAAAACATATCTGGAGACTTTGTTGTTTTCAATATATATTTTTTACAAGTCTAAGATCTTTCCCATCAATTTGTAGATCTGCAAGCATCTCTATCATGTTGACATGTCTTACTCTATCGAAACCATTTGTTTAGCCAATAAGGCAAAGATGTGTAACTTTATTTCTATTGAACGTTCAATTACCTTTCTCAGCATGCTCACAGCATTTACTGTATCCTTGTCTTCTACAAACCCACGTTGTTCTTCTCCTATTTCGGGTTGTAGTTTCTTCCTAACTCTTTGCATGATAATTCTTAGCAAAACCTTCGTGATGTGGCTTATTATACTAATTGTTCTATGTTGATCACATTCCAAGGCTCCTTATTTCTTTGGGATTGCAATAAATGTAGAATTACGTGGTTCATGAGGTGTATATCTAGTATCATATATTGTGTTCGGCAGTCTGGTGACGTGATCTATTCCATATTGTTCTGAAGCATTAAAAATTTCTGTTGTGATGTTCTCTGAACCGGGGGTCTTGCCAGGTTTCACATGGAAATAACGATTCGCTGGCTGTACATCCAAAGCACCTATCACTGAAAAAAAAAATAGAAACCTCAAGCTACAGCTGGCGTACCAGTACGCAAAACAGGTCAGATACATGGTGAAAGACAGATATCGTAGTTATTACAACACACACGCGCGTGCACACACACACACACACACACACACACACACACACACACACACACACACACACACACACACACACACCGGCAATTAAGAGAAGAAATGAGGGTAGTATTATTGATGTTATGGATGTGCCGATAATAGGTGTTAATCCTTTAATCCCCTTCTGACATGTTATTAATATCACGAACTATTTGCAACGGCGGAGCTATAAACCTCCGGGATTAAGGGATTAGTCCCCTGAATTTTTTTTTTGCATATCCTTTACTGGACATCGCTGTCAACATCAGCATCTTTTAGCTGATTGTTGATCTCTTTGGCAAGATTACACTAAGTAGTTTGCCATTGCTTTCTGAGCAGCCTGCTCATTATCCTGCAAGTCACGAGCGCTGGTAGAACCGCAACCAATTTTCGCGGGCTGCGAGAGCCTGCGTGGATAAAGGGAATTACGGAGAAAGTATTGTAACCCCTCGGCCAGAGAGACCGGCATTTAGTCCCCTGACTTCAATTATCTAAGTAATATTAATAGCCCGAATCGTTCATAATGGTGAAGATAAGCCCCTGGATTAACCGCTATACTGATGAATATTGATTTTATGTAACAGGTGTCGTAGTGTATGGACATATTGTGTTCTGGCTTTTTATGTTATATTTTGTTAAGTGTAGGTACAATGGTGAAATCGGATGCCTGTGTTTCTCATTGGCGGTGGGACCTGTGGCCGCGGCGACACGATGGGACAAGGCGGTCTAACCCTAACCCCTATGACCAACTAGACACCCCCACCCGCTGACGACTGGTAACCTTAACAACGAAAAGGCACCGATATTCGAACCTGTCCCTTCCACGGCGTCTGGGGTCCCATCTAGACACAGTCGTTACCCCTGCACACCACCTCTAATTTTCTAAACATATCTCTCCATCACAACTAGGTAACATAAACATAATCAATATTTATTCTACTACTATACCTCCCCACTGGGATTCGAACCCGGCACCCACGGTGACACTGACGCCCATCTTTACTTCTTTTTCTTTACGTTTTACATTTTATGCTCTGATACCTATAATGATAGTGTTTGAAAGCGTGTATCTACCTATTCCTCCTCTTACCCACCCCCTTAACAACGAGTGTCACTAAGCTATACCCTCGACAATTAGTACTAGCGGCCATCTGTACTGTTTTAGAGTTTCATTTGAAGTGCCGAAAGCGTATGATGATAGTGTTTGGAAGCGCTTATCTCTCTACTCCACCATTTACCCGCCTCCTAACAACGAATGTCACCATACCCACTAAAATCAATAATACGGTCATCTTTACTTTTAACGTTTTCATGTGTAACCCGTATGATGATAGTGTCCAAACCACTGCGACCCTCTACAGATGACTAATAACCGCTACCAACCCCTTGACACCGACTTTCACTAAACCATACCCCAAAAAATCAGTAATACTGGCCATCTTTACATTTTGAGGTTTTCATTTGTAAACCGTACGATGATAGTGTTTAAACCACTATGACCATCTACAGATCACTAATAACCGCTACCTACCCTTTAACACCGACTTTCATTAAGCCATACCCACTACAACCAGTACTAGTGGCTGTCATTTCTTTTTAATGGTTTAATTTTTAATCCCTATGATGATAGTGTTCGGAGGCACTTATCTATGTTAGCCTCCACTCACCCACCCCTTAACAACCAATGTCAATAAGTCATACCCACTACATCCAATAATAATCGTAATCTTCAAATTAAAACCTTTAAGAATAATAAATAAATAAATAAATAAATAATATTCTCAAAAAGGGAGGTAATATCACCACCAAAAAAAAAAAAAAAAAAAAAAAAAAAAAAAAAAAAAAAACGATTATTTATTCATGAGTTTTACCCCGATCCTCCTTCTTTACGCTTACTAAAAAACGCGGATCCCACAAAACCTCCTTTATTCTTAGTATATTCCACGTCATTCCACAATTTGCGACCCGTTTCAATCCTATATTACTAATGATGGGTTGGGTCCGAAGAGAGTTGTTTCTGTCTCTGGTGTGGTCTCGGCTGGCAAAGATTAGATTCATTTTCATGCAAGAGCATGCGGGTGTACAATGAAATGAGCAGGCTGACAGACTTGCAGGTAGGGCTACTGTGGAAGGCGGACGAGCCACGGACTAGGCTGAAATTCCGAATACTCAACGAGAAGTACGTTCTTTTGCGAGAACTAAGTGATGGGTCTGAAAAAATCCCTTTTAAAAAAA